>OX465098.1:62736547-63329047 GCA_949987625.1 Chalcis sispes
GTTAAATGTTCTGGAGTACGTCCAATGTATTCGCGGGTACGCGCACGCGTTATTCTCAAACCTTCTTTTTTTCTTGTTTTTTTTTTTTTTTTATCTTCCGTTCGATGAATTTTACGGAATTTAAATGACTACTTTCGATTCTCTCTTTCCTTCGTTTACTTCCGTGGCTTCTTTGTCGAATTCTTTATTTGAGTAAACATTCGGCCATGCTGAATTTTTTTTTGTTTTAATTTTTAATACGTAACAAACTTACTCTGATGTAGGTATACTTATTTTATTTAGAGTAATAAATTTTTATTCGCAACATCGTCACTATTATGAACTTTACATTATGATTGTGATTCAATATTTATTTTAATTCTATCCTTAGTAAAAAAAATATCTTTTTTTATTTGAAATTGAAATAATTTAAAGTTATATAAAATAAAATACCATAGTTTTATAAACTATTTAATCTCTATTGATAGGTCATAAATATAATAAGGAAAAAATCATTATCCACTGAACTGTTCTTAGAACACGTCCGAAAAAACTTACCATAAATATTGTTGAATAAAAGTATGCGTTTTATATTTCGGCAATTCAGATACGACTTGTCATTTTTATTTTTTTTTTTTTTTTTTTTTTTTTTATCGATCAATTTATTGAAATGATATAAGTTAAAAAGACAAACACAAACATACTTGCGCAATGCAATGTACCTATTCTCTTCTTTCATTACAATCGTAAAACCGTAAACATTAATCAGCAGGTAATTAAAATACATCGAGAACGAATAGCCGCGACTGTTTTGAGCTCGGGTAAATAGAAGCGAATCGAGCGAAAAGAATTTCTCTTTGTACGATTTTTCATTACCTTATACAGAACGGGATATAGAGAAAAAGAGAGAAATCGAAAGAGAAAGATAGAGAGGGAGAAGGAGAGGAAGGGGGGGGGGAAGGGAGAAAAGCGAACACGAAAAAGGATTCTTTAATTAAAAAAGTAGCCGAAAAAAGGAGAGGCAGAGAGAAAGAGGGAGAGAGAGAGGGGAGAAAGTACTCGTCTGCGCGTTTGTCGATTCGTCGGTGAAATAACACAACCGATCGCGTGACCGCGGGGATCAAAGTCGCGAAGGTGTAGAAAATGGAATAATTAAAAAGAATTAATGGCGATGGCATCGGCAAATCGCGTGATTAGGCGCACAACGACATCG
Organism: Chalcis sispes; assembly: GCA_949987625.1. NCBI lineage: Eukaryota > Metazoa > Arthropoda > Insecta > Hymenoptera > Chalcididae > Chalcis > Chalcis sispes. Next base: position 62,737,740 of record OX465098.1, read on the forward strand.
ACGACGACGACGACGACGACGACGACGAAGTTCAATTTGACCCACATGCTTGCAGTTGATTTTTGCTCATCCACCCAGAGGATTCCCATCCTTTTCTTTATTTCTCTTCCTTTCTCTGTCTCTGTCTCTCTCTCTGTCTCTCTATCTCTCTCTGTCTCTCTCTGTCTCTGTCTCTGTCTCTCTCTCTGTTTCTCTTTTTCTTCTTTTCCTTTTCTCTTTTACTCTCTCTTTTTCTCTATCCTTTTGGCGATACTTGCACAACGCGCGCATCCTAGCGAATCTTCTACTTATGTATGTAAAGCGCTCGGGTACCCGCGAGGAAATGTCCAACCAAAAGTTTTCAAAGTTTTTCGCGCGTAGTATGTACCGACGGCGGAATGCTCTGTTACGTTTTTTTCTTTTCCCCCTTTTTTTTGACGTTGCCAACAACTTTATACTATTTTTAAAATTTCTTTTTACTGCAAAGTTGTTTAATACGGCTATCCGAAATAAATATTAGATATTCTTTTTATCGTTGAAATGACAATTAGAATAATTTACATAAATAACTATTAATTTGTTTGCATTAAACATCGCAATAATTAATTTTATTCAGACAACATCTCACTAAACGACATCTATACAAGAATTGACTTTTGGGTATAATTAATTCCGCTTTTAATCTACGTAAAGCAAGAAAAAAAAAAAAAAAAAAGGAATTATCGTTCGAGATATCATTTTATTCGGTTAAAACGCAAGTGCGATACGTACATTGACGCAATAATAACGCGGGCGAAAATTGAAAAGCGCATCAGCGTAAATTCATACCAAAGCAACACCCAAAAGCCATAAAAGTCATTCGAGAAAGTTGAGAAAAAAAAAGGGTACGAAGAGCGAGATGGCGATGAAAAAAAAAAAAAAAAAAAAAAAAGGAAAATCCATACAACATTAATGGAAGTATGCGATGTCCAAGCGCGAGCTTTAAACTCTTCATCATTCAGTTGGTTTAACGCACGAATCTAATTACTCAGCGGACGGTGACCGCGGCCAGCTCGCGACGCGTCAAAGCAAACAACGTTTTTAAATTCATTTTGTAATAAAGATTTAAAAAAAAAAAAAAAATGGAAAAATAGAAAAAGAAGAAAAAGCATATGCACAGCCCGAAAACCCGATTTTCTCGCGGTGGTAGCGCGAAAGAGCTCAAGCGGCCGCGACATTATATCACTCACGCTTCGTGAACCTTTCAAAAAAACTCCAAATACCGTATCACCCTAACGCCATCTAATTAAAGATCTCTCTCTCTCTCTCTCTCTCTCTCTCTCTCTCTCTCTCTCTCTCTCTCTCTTTTACCTTCATTTCCACGACGAAAAAGAAGAAAACGGCGAAATGAGGAGAAGAATAAAAAAGAAAAGAAGAAATGAAAAAAAAAGAAAACTAAAATAAATAAATAAACAAGCGGCGCGCTAATACCCGCGATAACGAGCCCAACGAGGAGTGGCGGGGCAAAATACGCGGCGAGCCCGCCGAATTAAAAAATCTGCTGCTAGTAGCCGCCTGACCGCACCGCGACCAAAAAAAGAAGAATAGGAAGAAAAGAAAGAGGAAGAAAATAGCAGAGAAAGAGAAGAAAAAATATATAAACAAAAAGGAAATGGTTGAAAAAAAAAAGAAAAAAAAAAGAAGAAAAAAGAGAGAGAGAGAGAGAAAGACAGAGTGGGAGAAGGAAGGCACTCGGTCCCTCAAACGCGTTGCGCGCGCGAGCTTTTCCTCCTACTCTCCAGCCGAAAAAGCACACGCGCGCGCACATACCCGAAAGAGAAAGAGACAAGGAGAGAGAAGGAGAGAGAGAGAAAGAGAAAGAGAAAGAGAAAGAGAGAGAGAGAGAGTGAGTGAAAGAATGGGGGAGTAAGGGGGGAAGGAAGTTCGCGTCCAGGCCAACGCGCGCTAGTTGTCGGAAAAACTCTCGGGGGGGTCTAAGGGGGACGGGGAGTGGGTTTTTTCCTCTCTCTTTCTCTCCCTGCTGCAGTCGGAGCTTGCACTCGAGCTTTCGCTCTTTCCGCCTAGAAGGAGGAAAAGACTGCATCTACACACACAGACACACACACACATATATATATATATATATATACATGTGTACCAAAACATTTACGCATGGACACACGCACACTGCCGATGGCACCGCTGCAGCCTCGTTGCTTCTTCGCGCGATTTTGTATGCGCGTAAGCACCCGCGCACGCGCGCGCGTGTGTGTGTGTGTGTGTATGCATGTGCGACGGGTATATTTTTAGGCACCAGAATAAATTATACGAAGCGTGCGCTACGCGAAAATGCGTATAGCGCCGTCCCAAGGCTCTTTTTTTCTTGCTCATCTCTCTTTCTCTCTCTCTCTCTCTCTCTCTCTCTCTCTCTCTTCCACTCTTTCTCTCTATCTCTCTCTTGCACACAAACTATCTTTCTCTCTTACTTATTCTACTTGGCATTTGTGTTTTTTTTTACCTTGATGTTGCTGTTTAGATTGTTTATTTACAAAGCTTTTTTTACAGTAGTTGTTGGAATTCAAGGGTAGAAAAAAAATAACATTTAAATCCGCATAACGTTTTACTGTTTCCGTAACTCTGAATAATTTGTTTTTGCGCTATTAAAGAAGTAACAGTATTATCGTCTATACAAATCCCAACTTATTTTATTAACGAATTGCTTCATGAGCGTAATGGTACAACTTGATGATTGCTTAAATATTTACAAAAAATATTGCGTACGTTGCAGTATTTATCTTTAAATAAAGACAAGAGTATCACACTGATAAAATAAAATCTATTAAATGTTGTAATCGAGCGATTTGTAAAAATTATAAAAATACTTCATAAGAAATTGTAAAAAATAAAGCAAGTATAAACGATATTGATGAAACTCTGAAGAAATTCATGCTTAATATTTTCATTAATTAAAAAAGTACCCTTATTTAATGATCGCTTGATAGTTTATAAAAATATAATATTTTTTCGTAATGTTGTAAAGAAAATTTAAAAAGTTTTTATCGAATTACTTACTTATTATAGAGAATTTACTTTCTCATAGCGCGTCTAATTGAGTACCTGAAAAAATAAACGAAAACGATTTTATTTTAAAAATTGAAAAATAATTGAAACAAAATTTATAAAATAAATATTATCAATTTTTTACGATGAAAATTCACGATGAAACATAAATTTAATATTAAAATTTTGTATGGGTTCAAAAATCAAAAATAAACAATGTTTATCTTCAATAACGACGATAAGAAAAAAATTCAAAACAAAAAAGTTATCGAATGTATAACGATGTACATTCGGTGGGATAGCAAATTTCAATTAACGACTTTCGAGCGCGATTTCTTGCCGAATGAAATTAAAATCCACGGGCGCGCGCTATTATACCAAACTCAACGGTAAACAAAGAAACAAGCGGATGAGGAGAGAGGGTAATCACGAATCAGCGTAATCGAATTTCCGAAAAATGACGAAAAATCTTATGCTCTGACTCGCGCTGTACTTTATTATATATACGAGCTTTTAAAGTACTTTAAACTCAGTCTCAAGAGGGGGGGACAGGGGGTGGATGAAACGACGAAGCCGATGTTTTCTCTCTCTCTCTCTCTCTCTAACTATCTATCTATCTTTCTCTTTCTTCCACGATAAAAATATATAAATATCCGATAAATTAAACGCTCGAGGTATCCGCGCGATTCTGGCTAAATAATTCGCGCGACGATTACGTTTATGTACGAGAAGGCGTATGAGCGCTATAAGTTGCAGAGCGCTGAAGAGCGCATATACACACGTAACGACGATGAGAACGACGGCGACGACGACACGCGACGTCCTTTGTAATCGACTCTCTCTTTGAGGCTATAGGCTCTCTGTGTGTCTGCACATCGTGCAACTTTTCTCCCTCCTTCCCTACCCTCCTCCCCCCCTTTACCCCGTTCTTAAAGCCTTCGTCGAGCGGTGCACCATTGTTTATTTGTACACGGCGAGCCGGCGTTTCTCTAACGCTAATTAGCACGTCGTCGTCTATATTAACGATAGAGATGGAGAGCGCGCGAGAGAAAGAGAAAGAGAAAGAGAAAGAGAAAGAAAGAGAGAGAGAGAGAGAGAGAGAGAGAGAGAGAGAGAGATAGAGAGAGATAGCTCGTGTGTTAACGGTGATTCTGATCAATCGACCAATATTATATTATCGGGGCACTCGCGAGAGCATTAGACGAACGGACATCGGACGAAGGGTGCAACGATGCGTGGCATTCGCGCCTTCGAAGCCGGCGCTGCGGTTTTTACAAGCGAATTGCCAATCTCCGGATCGACAGCTCCGCGATATTATAATAACAATCGCGTGTAAGGCCAATAAGGCCTTTTTACGAAGCAAACCGGCCGTCGTAGTAGTCGTCGGCCATCGCCGTTGCCGTCGCCGTAATCAGCGCAGCGCATGATGAGAGACAGAGAGAGAGAGAAAGTGCCTCACGTATATACAACACCGGCGGTGGCGGTGGCGGCGGCGGCGGCGGCGGCGGCAGCGGCCGTAGTTACGTTCGTTAGATGCCTGCTTGCCAAACTGGAAAGTTTTTCACGCCAAGTGGAATTAATGGGGCTAGGCTAACACATACACGCTCGAGCGGCGCGCGCGCTACTGACTACACGCGCCCCGCCGTTATCAGTGTCTCTGCCTCTTTCTCTCTTTCTCTCTTTCTCTCTCTCTCTCTCTCTATCTTTTTCTCTTTGCGCTACTCTCGCTACCTTTCTCTTTCTCTTGCTATCTCTCTCTCTCTATCTCTCTCTCGCTCTGTTTCTACGTATAAGTGTGTATGCACGGAGTGTATGTATGCGATAGCTGCCCTACGGTATGCCCTCGCGCGTCGAGCTCCGGACTCTGATCCTCTTTCTCTACCTTTCTCTCTCTCTCTCTCCCTCTCTTTTTCTCTCCTTCTCTATCTTGCTCTTTTTTCTCTCTGTCTTTCTCTCTGGCTATCTTTTTCTTTCTCTACACCCCTTTTCGAGACCGCTCGTATTGTTTTATAGCTTTTTCAAAGGTCCCGCCTTGTAGCGCCTCTTTCTTTCTCATTTAGCTAGCAACCGTAAGAGAGAAAGAGAGAGATTGTGTGCTTCGTTTCACTCTCTCTCTCTCTCTCTTTCTCTCTCTCTCGCCTTTTTTTTCTTTTATTTCTCCGGCGTAGCCAGCCATCGGGATTCGAATCCTCGTCTGACCATGGAACAAAAAGAGCTTTTCTTTCCTTCTCTTTTTCCCACTCCCTTTTTTGAACTCTTGCTCTTCTATTTTTTTCTTTTTTTCTTTTTTTTTTTTTTTTTTTTTTTTTTGTTCCCTTTTTCTTCTATTTTTAATAACTTATTATTTACCGTGAAAAATTATTGTTCGCACGGGAGATTACAGTATTTTTTTTTTTTTTTATAACAATGAATTTTTGTTTTCTTTAGACTGATTTGAAATTAAAATTTAATTATATATTAGCAATATAAACTCATCAACTATTATTTTTAACATCTTATCTAAATTGACAAAATAAAACTTAATATAATATAAAAAAAAACTTTATATTAAAACAAAACGTTAAGCGTAATGTAGACAATTTATAATTTAATTGAAAAAAAAAAAAAAAAAAAAAAAAAATTGATAAAGCTTAATACAACTAGCAACGTTATCTTTAATAAAAATTTATGCAAAATTTTTTAAACGTTTCAATCTTAAAAAAAATAAAAAAAACTTCTAAAAAGGTGCACAAATAGCGCGCTCCGTCCGAATGAGCGTTATAATTTCGTAAAATTAAAATTTCGCACGTTAAATTTCCGCGAATCAATTTGCACACCACGGGAGCTTTTGCTTTTTTATAGCTTCCTTCAAGATCGCGCTGGTGTGTATACAACCGCTTTCATTTTCTTCTTTTTATTGCCGTGTTACTCGCGACACTCAAACTTTCTTCAATTTATGTTTGGGATTTGTAAGCTGTAAATAACAACCTTTAAAGTGGCCTTCCTTTTTCATTTTCTTTTTCTTTTCTTTTTTTTTCTTTTCTTATCTTTTCCTCTCTTTTCTTTTTTTAATACAACGGTAATTTCGACAATAACAGCCACGTGATGCGAATTAACCAGCGTTTGATGGTTCATTAAATAATTTTATGATTTAATTATTAATTTTACGTAAGAACGTAAAAGTTTTTTTTTTTTCAAAATTCGCATGCGAATATCAACTTTTATGTAAGACCTTTATATTTTTTTTAATATTTTGAATGGTTATAAATTATAAATATATTGACATTTAAATTTCGTACGATGTGAAATAAAATTACAATCGCGATATAAAAAAGTAATTAAATTACTTGAGAAATTTTTTCATGAATAAAGTTTATTATTTTTAAATTTACAATAAAATTATATTTTAAATGTATATCGATAAACGATTTAGAAATAAATTTATTTATTTTTATAAATAACAAAACTGCTCCTGCATCAAAATTTTTTCAAAGACGAATTATTTTTACTAAATATGATTTATGCTAAACATGGTTCTTCACATTTTCGGCGTTTTTCGTCAGCAATTTTAAGCGAAATAATTTATGCACGCAACAACGCCATAAAAAGCGTCTAAATCTCACTTTGCGTGCAAATCTCAAAAGATACGAGGCTTTGCACATAACATATCTTTACGTTTTATTTATATTTTTTTTTCTTTTTTTCATTTTTTTTTTTTTTTTTTTTTTCTTTTGTAAATTTCGATACCAATTGAACAACATAATAATCGAAAGATTTTTAATTTCTTTTTGCGCGCAACGGCAAAGTAATGACCTACGCGAATATAACTTTTGCATGCAAGGATACCGTAAAATAGATATATCTGACTTTGTGTATAGATCTTGGAAGACACGCAAGTGAAAACGAATTTTTTTTTAAATTTTCAAAAAACTTGGGTAACTTTTGAAATTATTCGATAATTGAAACTGAAATAAAAATTTATTTATATGATTAAAAACAATTATTTATAACTTTAAAACAAATATATCTCAAACTCAAAGCACAGTGGAAAATGTGGCCCATTTATAAATTTTCTAAAGCTTTGAAAAACAATATCAACTATGCAAAGTGAGTACGTAATTATACGTAAATTCTGTAAGCCACCAATCAGATTCACGGGAGAGAACAACAGTTTGGCAAAGCAATTTTCCCCGAGCAGTTTCTCGTTAACTACATCATCGAAAGAGAAAGAGAGAGGTAAAAGGGGTAATAGTGTGAGGGAGCACGAGGTAGGAAAATAGTGGAAAAGAGAAAGCGATGATCCCACCTCATGATCCGCATGCAAATCCAAATTAATAAATACTCCATTTGTTTCGGCTTTACGAGCGACGGGAAGGGCGCGAAAACGCGCTTGTAAACTTGCGCGCGGCAACAGACATTGAACCTCGTTGATGCAGTCATAAAATCTGCGGTTTTCGCCATAGGTATAACTGGCCTCTCGCTGTAAGCGAGCGCGTTTCGACTGTGCATCATCAATGAACATAGACATGTGTGAGTGTATGTATGCACGTGGTGTTATTTTCACCAATTTCATGGAATTATTTTCCGCGCGATGACGCGTAGACAACTAAGGTAAAAATAATCAAGTTACTTTTCGATATACAAATGATTCTCTATTGTTTCTTAATCGGTCGTTCGTTTTCTTCTTGACTAGGCTACATCGTGTCCGGTGATTCGTATGTTGGGAACAATTCGAACAACGAGGCTAGCGCGCGTGAAAAAGGAAAAAGGAAAGATGCGACGAAAATAAAACAGGGAGAAAAACTTGTTGTAACGATTCGCCGACGCGAATTCATCCCTGTGTTTTAAATAAAAGATGAAAAAAAAATAAATAAAATAGAACGCTCTCGGCCAAGTAGTTGATTGGCTAAGGCTCGTCCGATCGAGAAATAATTGTGATGCGAGAGGATAGGAAAAGGAAAAAGAAAAATAGAGAGGGATAGAGGGAGAGAGAGAGAGAGAGAGAGAGAGAGAGAGAGAGAACGGGAGAAAGGAGAAGAAATAAAGCGAGGAAGAGAGATAGAGAAGCGCGCTATTGCAAAAGTAATTTTAGCGCTGGAAAATACTAGCTTAAAAAGCTCGCGAGAGAGAGTCCTACCCCGGGGAAAAGCCAGACACACGGAAAGAGAGAGAGAGAGAGAGAGAGAGAGAGAGAGAGAGAAGGATGATAGAGGGAACGAAGAGAGAAAATGAAGCACGTAAGAGGAAAGAGAGGAATGCAGAGGAGGAAAGAGAGCGAGAGAGGGACAGGAGAAGAGAGCTACCTTGAAAAAAAAGAAACAAAGACAGCACCGAAAAAAAGCACGCGCAAAAAAAGAGAAGAGAAGGAACGGTAGAACGGGTGAGAGAAAAAGAGAGAGACCAGCGGGTAGAGAAAGAGGCAGAGGTGCCTGGCTCGCGGGAAACTTTTTTCCGCGAAAAACGTTCTCCATGCGAATATTTTCGAGGGCGCGCACCGAACCCCCCCCCCACCTTTGCCCTCCTCCTCCTTCTCTTTCTCCCCTGTCCTCCTCGGTACAAACACACGCCCGCATCCGCGCACTGGCAGCTACCCTCGTCCACCCTCGTGCTCGCGCTTGCACACACATAGATACGCGCACACGGACATCTACGAGAGAGAATGTACATCCGCGCGTGCACACGCGCCGCGGCCAGAGAAGGAAAGAAAGCGGATAGGTGGCCGAGGGGAGGAGGAGGGTTGAGAGGAAGAGGGAGAAAAAGACACGCGGATAAAAAAGTGGGTGTGCTCACGCCGCGTGTGTGAGTGGGCGCGCGGGCGGTAAAGGCGGGGGCTGAAAGAAGGGTGAGTCGGACGAAAAGGGGGTAGGTACTAGGAGGTAGGTATAGGTACGTATGTACGAAAGAGAGAGAAAAGAGAACGCCGAGAGGATGGAATGGAATAGAAGAGGAAGAGGAAGAGGAAGAGAGAGAGAGAGAGAGAGAGAGAGAGAGTGCGAGGAAAAAACGGGCGGACGGATACGAGAAAACGGACCAGGGGCGAAAGAAGGGGTGGAGAAAGAAGAGGGACGGGGGTGTCCGCGTGAAAGCTCCCGGTGTACACGCAAGAGAAATTCTCTGGAGTGTGAGAACCTGCACACGCCGTGAACGCTGTGCCTGTAGAGAAAAAGAGAAGAAGAGGGAGGAGGAGATGGAAGAAGAGGAGGAGGAAAAAAGGGTTGCGCCACTGCGCGTTGACCAGTTTTTAGGGGGACGATGGGTGCGAGCGTGCACGCACGTATATGGATGTATATTGAGAGTACCATACGAATGCGGGGAAGTGGAGTACGACGGGAAGAGGGTGAGAGAGACAGAGAGACAGAAAGAAAGAGAAAAAAGCATCGCTCGCGGTCTACACGTTTCGCTGAGCTTCGAATGGGGCGCAGGATATATCAAAAAGTCTAATCGAAGCAACGCGGTACGAAGGCGGATGGAGGAATTTTAATTAACCAGGGGATTCGGGAGAACGAGCGATCGGAAAAATTTTCCTAGTACTGAGAGAACGGACCCCTAATTTCAAATTATTCCGAATTTTTTTCCTTACGTTGAATTCTGCCCTCTAAGAGAATTAACATTGGAGGAAAAAAATGCAAGGTGCTCTTTCCATTTCTCTCACTCTCTCAGATCTGTTATTTTCTGCTAGCGTGTGAGAACAGTGATACAGAAAGAAAGAGAGAAAAAGAAAGAGAAAGAAAGATAGAGATAGAAAAAAATAGAGAGAGAAAGACTGTGTATGAGAGAGAGAGAGAGACTAATAGTATGGTAGCAAGATACAGAGCAAGAGAGAGAGACGCTAGCAAGCAGATAAAAAGAGGAAAGGTCCTAGCTGGTGGCTAGCTCAGACGAACGCGCCGAGGGGAAAAAAGGGGATTGGGTAAAAGAGCGATGCAAGAGGGTGCATGCGACGTTGGAGCGCGTAGAATGCGAGAGAGCGAAAGAGAAAGGGAGAGCGATGAGACTATATGCCTCCCTCTTTTTCCCTCTTTTGGAGGAACCATGCGGGGTGTCAGGAGGAGCTCAAAGGGGTGGTCGGTAAAAGGGGGGCGGTGGAAGTTGAGGTTGCCCCAGTAAAAATCGATCCTCCCCACTCGCTTGCTCACTCTCTTTCTCTCTCCGTCGCTCGCTCTCTTCTTTTCCGGACTCCGGAGTTTTTCCTGCGACGCCCGCGTGGTAAGTTGGTGGGGGCCGGCGAGGGGCACGTGGATGCAAGGGGATGAGGACCGCGGTAAAAAGAGGGTGGGCCCACGAGCGCCGGGGGTGTGTGCGTACACATGGTACGGGGTGGAGGGGGTGGCGGGGTGGAACCCGACATGCTAGCGCACCATACACATATACACACGGCGCAAGAAAGTAGTAGGGGCCGTCGGGGATGGGTAGAGGGAGACGGGCGCCTATGCAGTAGCAGCAACGGCCACCTCTCTCTTTCTCGCTTTCACCCTCGTTCTTTCTACCTGGCGCGCACCAAGAGACCTGCAGCAACAGCGGCAGCGCGCACACACAGACACCAGGTTAGGTGGGCGGACGTTTTTCGCGTCGTGCATCGCCGCCGCCACCACCATCGCTGTGTTCTCTCCGTAGGAGGAGGAGACGGAGATGGAGGAGGACGAAGGGCGAAAAGAAGTGAGGAAAGAGGAAGAGATGAAAAAGATGCGGGGTAAAGAGCGGGAAGAGGGTGGGTGCTCGCTTGAAGGACGAAGGGAGGGGAGGGGGAGAGTAAGAGGGTGGCGGGATCCGACGAGGCTTGGAAAAAAGGGGGTGTACGGGGTTCGCCTGCAACTAGCCGTGCACTGGCTCGCTCACTCGCTCGCTTTATACCTTTCTCATCCCCCCCTCTCTCTCTTTCTCTCTCTCTCTCTCCCTCTCTCTCACTCTCTCTCTCTCTCTCTCTCTCTCTCTCTCTCTCTCTCTCTCTCTCGGTAGCTTGCGCGCTGTCTTTCTCTCGCAATGGAGCAGCGCCTCTGTCGTCCGTTCTACAACGATGAAAAATTACCCAGAAGCAGCGAGAGCAGTTTTTTCTTCGTTCGGGCCCCGACGTCGTCGTCGTCGTGGTAGTCGTCTAGCACGTTAGAGCGAGCAACAGAGAAAGAAAACGAGAACCCAAAGAGAAATAGAGAGAGGGTGAAAAGGAAAGAACGATATATAGTTCAGCTTGCCTGACAGACAGCTGCAGCGGAGCCCTGATATATCGACCGGGTTACCTAACACCAATCCACCCTCTCTCGCACCCAACCGACTCGCATTTATATACCTGGCCAACGTGCGCTTCGTATATACGTAAATGTGTGCGAACACAAGAATACACGCACACGTACTCGGAACGGCGGTAACGGTGGCTGGCAGTGGCCGGTGGCTGGGAGGGTGAGGGACAGGGAGAACGCCGCCCGTACTTGGTATATACACGGGGTCCGCCGCTGCCGCCGCCGCCGTGATAGAGGGTAAAAGAGTGACGTGTGCGCGCCGCGCCTAAACGCGCGCAGCTACACATGCTTCCTCGCAGCCAGCGTTAAAAACTCAGGCGTGCGTGCGTGCGTGCATGATCGACGCGTTTGTGTGCGGGCGCGCCAAACGTCGCCCGCTTTTGCAGGTCGACAGACTAATGCCTTTCTTCTTGCGGGATGCAGTAGTGCGCTCTCTTTTCCTCCCTCGCACTCCGCAATTCACTCACTTTTTCTCTTGTGCACTCTTTTTGCTCTCCCTCTATCTATCTCTCTCTCTCTCTATCTCTGACCATTACTTGCTTTTTTTTATTCTTCTCTTTTTTCTTTTTTTTTTTTATTTGCGCTTCTACGTATACGCATTGCCTTTTATTCTCCTTTTCTTTTTGGCTTCAACTCTTTTCGGCTCCTCCTGTCTTTTGCGTCTCCCGTTTTCAGGAGAAAGTTTTTTGATTTATGCACCCGAGCGATTTATGCGATTTCCGGAGATTTTTGTTTATTGCAGATTTTTGGGAAATGAATGAAGGATACGAACGGTCAAAGGATTTGCCTGCTGAAATCAATGGCAAATTAGTTTTTAAATTTATGGGCGCAATCAAAAATTCGAGGAACTTTTTTAAAGTTACTTTATTAAATTGTTACTGTAACGTCTTTAATTAGTGTTGAAAAAAAATTATTCGTAAAGCATATCAAGTACATCAAATTTATTTTTACTTTTAAATACAGAAACCTGGAAAATGATTTTCAATAATGTTTGTTACGATAGAATGAATTATATACAGAAATAAATATTCTTTAACCATAAATAAAGTATATTATAAAGTTTTCTCAATCAATTATTATATTTTTAATATATGAATTAAATATATGGTACAACAACATAAACTTTAAACAACTACACCCAATATATTGTGTATATATATATATATTCTATTTACATTCTCATCATGAACATTTTCAATAAAACGATTATTTATATCGCTCGGTTCACCAATTATTTTAATAAAAAATATTAATATCAACTTGAGAAATTGCATCCATTCGTTAATTTAATTTTAATTATACTTCATTAATTTAATTTTAGGCATGAATTCAATACAGAGACTCGCACACATACGTAAATGAGTTTCGGTCTACAATAAAAAATTTTAAATTTAATTTTTTATAAAATTATCTCACATCTCGTTATCCACAATTACTCATACGACGCACTTAAAACCAACCTCATCCATTATAAATGATTTCGAAAATCTTTTTTAATTCGCGACAGATCCGCTAATCTCGTAAAACATATCTCTTTAATCGTTTACACCTTGTTAAACACGAAAATTATTAAAATATTCTCTTGCATTGTTTTACGTGAAACTCCATTTTAATTTGAGGTATCGATGTAATTGATTATCCCTTTTCGAATAAGGTAAACATATCCATTACTACAGATTTATCTTCGACATTTATTTGTTAGCGTAATAAATTAAAATATTAAATTGTTGTTTCTTAAATTTTAGTATAATTTAATTATTGAAAGAATATTATTTTTATAACAAATATTCTGTAATTACACGATTTTATTGGAAAAAATAAACTTATTAACACGTAATAAAATCCTTTCAACGAAATAAATCCCTATATAATAAATATTAAATATCGAATAAGTTCATAAATAAATTATGAAATTTTAAATACAAAAATACTGCGGTATTAATGAAGAACAAAAACATATTGTGTATGCGTGATTGTAAAACAGTATGCACATATTGAAAATTTAGTTAAATTCCATCAAATTTTTTAATTAAAGATTTATTCTAATTATGTGCACATGACATACTCGTATTTTTTAATTCGAATCATTTATCAATTTGCAATCTATTACAAAATTTTTAAAGTATTTTAGCTTCTATTTATATAGAATCGTTTTTCAATAATTTCCTAATATTTAAAAGTTTAAGTAGTAAAAGCATAGTTACGGTAAGGCACAAAAGCAAAAAGTAAGCCGATAAACGTCTCTCAAAGAAACTGAAGTAATTCTCGACTTTTATTTTTCTGATAACGAGTATTTGGTTTCTTATTGATTTCCTTATAAAAATCACAAAAACCATCGATCAATTAATTATAAACAAAGAAAAAAAAATGAATAATTGAGTATATGAATACACTAATGTATAATATACAAAAATGTTAACAATATTTAATTTATTATTTCGACAATTAATCTCTCTATTTCTCGCTCATCCCTTTCTAAACTTTCGCAAGCGCTTCTCATTTCTTCGGCAATACCGAAAATTTTCCACAGTCAAATAAACGCCCGTTAGTGCGGAGAGTTCGAAAAGCGTCCCGCGCTGTACACAGCAACGAATGAGTGTCGTCGCGTCGCGTCTGTGTGCGCCGCTCGCGTATACGACGGAGTAGGCGAAAATAAAGTAAACCCAAAACGAAGTTTAAACTTAGTTAAGGAGTGCCGGGAGAGCTTTAAGTGTTTCGAAAATGCTGTGCGCGCACGTTTGAGAGAGAGAGAGAGAGAGAGAAAGAGAGAAAGAAAGAGAGAGAGAGAGAGAGAGAGAGAGAGAAATACAGCAGCTACAGAGAGACAATAATTTCACGACTCGATTTAAGGTAGTTAAAGATAGGTATTAGTACGAGGTAGAAGAAAGTAGCTAAAGATAGACGATCCCCCCTCTGTTGAATACCGAGCTTGTGCAGCATTTGAGATGCGAAATTACCGAGATGCATTCGCTGCATGTTAACGCCTCGTCTATGATTTCGTGCTTAAGCGACACCTTGACTTTTTCCATTATAATGTCGATTACTATTAGAGGTTTCGATATTAGGACTAGCTTAAATGTTTTTACCTTTAGCTGATTTCATTTTTATTAAGATTTTAAGAAATACTTTATTCAATGCTTTAAACTTGTTGAGAAAAGTAAAAATTTACCGATAACGAAGACTTTAATGAAACTTTAAAAGTATTATTCAGTTTTGAAAAATGGAGTTTTTTACGTCTACGTAATTGACTGCAGTTTATTCAATATAGTTTGTACAGAGCAACACTGTAAGCATTAATAATTTTCACAAAATAAGTTGTTAACTTTTGTAAATTAACTTTATAAATATTTAGAAATAAAAATCTATCGATATTCAAAAAATTTGAAATAATCTTCGAAACAATTAAATATATACGATATTTTATAGTTAGCAACTTTTGAAATTTTACTCATATAAATAAATAAAAAAATTAATCATCACAGATACAAAATAAATTTTATAGAAAATTCTTTATTTTTCTGCAATTTTAACGTTTTAAATAATACGTTTATTACACGTGACTTCGTAAAACAAATCGGTCTCACATGTTGCTAGGATAATGGGGAGTGTATATATAATAAATCGTCGTTTTGCTCTTCTTTTTGTAGAGTCGCGCGGATTGCCAAGTGAATCAAGCTTTGGGTCAAAGACCGTTGTATATATTGCTATTTTATTCTAAAAAAGATATTTTGAAAATAGTCCCATCAACATATTCAAGTATTTACATTTCTATCAATATTTTCAAATGCGACCATAAGCAATATTTAATACTGTTATTAATCGAATTTTATAATTTTTAAAAAATATTATTATTATATTATTTTGCATTTGAACTTCAAACAAATTTTTAAGTCACATTTTATTTAATAAAACTTAAATTTCACTTAATTATTATATTCAATTTAATCAATAAAAAGAATTAAAACAAAGGTTTAATGTATCAAAGCTCAAAAATGTCCACTAAATTTAGAACATGCAAACAGTAAATAATAATTTACGCTTTAAAATACTTCGATTTTTTATTCGAAAAGTTCTAGAAAATTACTTATTAAGTTCAATTAAACTTGTGTTTGTATAATAAAGTCAATATTTCTTTTATTACACAATCATAAAATTATATGAACTTTTTTAAATTTCTAATTTAGCATTTTATCAAATTAAAATCAATTAATTTATTCTTAAAAGTATTATATTTTTTTTGAATTTAAAAATATAAATTGTTGAAAAAGTTTTAATAAACAATATTAAAATAAATGAATATAAATATATGACGCAATTATAGAATTGTGCTCTTTTAAATGCAATAAATAAATATTATTTACTTTAATAATGCATTATTATTGTAATCTTCAAAGTTATTATTGAAATTGTATAAAATTAATTTATAAAATTTTAAAAAGAAAATTTGTTCAAATTTAAATTTCGTGCACAAATAATGTGACGATACAAAGGCGACATCTAACAGGTAGCAACTGTAAATAGCAAATGGAAGACATGAATGAAGCTTCACAAATGTTCGAGCAGATAACTGTACACAATGGTGCACTATACGCAACAAAAGATGAACTTACCGTTGACGGTAAACGAAAGTAGTGACATCTCGGCTGATCCACTATGCTTCCAAGAAACTGAAAGACAAAAACACTCATAAAGTACGATGCATGTAGCAAATTTTTTTCTCAAAAAACATCTTAAATCTAATATTACCATTTGGGGTAATAATGTAATGAAAGGCAATAAAATACCGATAATTTCTATCGATGTATTGATTCGATTATTCAAATTATGTTGACGTACTCGGAATGTTTGTTTGCTAGTTACTGCTTTCTATTTGTAAATATGAAGAATTATATGCTTTATGAATGTTTATTCTAAGGAATGCAACTAACTTAACATTACTTTGCATTACTAGCGGTTATTCCGTAACTTATTTTATTGACCAATTAGTCAATAAAAATGTGAAAGTAATTGTAAAGACAATAAAACATTTAAAAGTAAATAGCAATACAATTTCTTAATACATTACACTATGCATTTTTCAATTGTTAAATATGTACTGTTTTTGTGAATAAGTTGAATTTATTAATTTTTTAACCAGACTTTAAGCAAAAATGCATAGATTACTTTAATATTATATGCGTGTAAGATTCTAACCTAACAATTATAATACTCGTTAATTAACACAACTTAATCATTTCTAGTGTAAATTAACTTTTGTATCTATTTTTATGAAATTGAAGATAGAATATAATAATAATTCTAAAGATAAAAAATAAAAACAATATTTTTGATACTTACTTATTTTGCTAAAATCCCATTAAAATCGTTTTAAAAGATTCAGTTTCCATACATTTACGAAAAATATTTATTTTTCTTAAAACCATCTTACAATATTTCTTAGTTATCACATTGGATAAAACTATATAACTGTTTCGTTACAAAAACATTCGGATTACTGTAAAGTGATGCGTATAAAAAAAGTAAAAAAAATTAGAGGTTATGAAAAGCTGAGAAGTTTGTTTAGTTCACTGTGTTCAAATTAAAGTAAAAATTCATTATATTTTTTTCTCTCGATTAAATACTTTTATAAAACTTTATACATTTTGTAATTTTCGCACTTTAGAATAAGGAGAACAAGCAAAATTCTTCATCTTAAAAAGCACGCAAAACATTCAACTCCGTAAAGTTTCAACACACACAAAGATAATCTAATGGCGCGCAAAGCATTTAAAAAAATACGCATGCGCGCTGAACATATTAATTTTTGTGATTGAACACAGCGCTTCAACACTACTTGGAAGTCGATGGAATTTTCGTCTTCATTTGGCAATTCCATCGAATAAAAACATTTTTCTAATAAAATGGCCTTTGCCTTTAAAAATGTTTTTTCATCAATTAAATCGTTGACACGCGCACCACAGGTGCAACGTGAGTAATTTTACGATATTAAATTTTTGATTGTTTATTATATAACGATTTTCTCGAATTTCGCAGGTTATATTTCTGCTTCTTCTGTTTTGAAAAACATTACTGAAAAAACTGAAAAAACACCAGAAGATCCCGCAGATTTTCGACGTTAGTAAATCATATTTTACTTTTAATTTTAAATTAGCTTTTTAATAACAATTAAATATTAATTTATAACATGTTAAATATAGTATATATATAAATACCACATATTTCTGCTTAATTTTCAAATAAATTTTTAAAATTTTAAATTTTTTACTCACTCATTTCATCTTTTTAAATTTTATAAATATATTTGAGAAATAAAATTATTACAATTATTAGAACTATTTTTTTAATGATATATTTGATTGCAATTTGGTAGTTCAATATATAAATTTATTCTATTATACTTTATATCTAATCTTACAATTCATTAATTAATAATACTATATCTTATTACAAATTATTAACATTTTTAAAATTATATGAAAAATTGGTGTTATAATCAACATTTCTAAAAATAAATGTTTTTAAAAAACTAGTTATTTAATTAATACAAAAATTCAATCTAATAATTCAATAAAAATTTTCATATAAAAAATGTATTTTACAGCTACTATACGTAAATTTGATGAACAAAAAGTAGAACAACTTAAAGATTTTGGAACATATGTATCTTTGTGTATGCCAAAATATGTAGAACAAACTCAAATAGCAGCTGGAAATGAATTGGAAATATTAATTCTACCTGAAGGCATTGTACCTGTTATGTCTTTTTTAAAAGGTCACCAAAATGCACAATTTGAATGCTTATCGGACTTAACCGCTATGGATGTTCCAAGCAGACCCTACAGATTTGAAGTATTATGCTTAAAAATACAAATAAAATTTTATGTATTCCTTGCATATACTTTATAATTATGTTTTATATTTATTTTCATAGCTTATTTACAATCTTCTCTCTATTCGCTTTGCTTCACGAATTCGTGTGAAAACTTTTACAGATGAATTAACTCCAGTTGATTCTATTACATCCGTATACACAGCTGCTGATTGGTATGAACGTGAAGTATGGGATATGTTTGGAATTTATTTTACAAATCATCCAGATTTAAGAAGGATTCTTACTGATTATGGATTTGAGGGTCATCCATTAAGAAAAGATTTTCCACTTACTGGATACGTGGAGGTTTATAATAAAATTAATTTTATACATTTTAAATATTTTGATAAACATTTTAATCTACATTCATTGCTATTCTTATAAATTCTTAATTTTATTATTAAAACAATCTCTTGAATATTTAAGGTAAAAAACTTTGAAATAATTTTTCATTTTACAGATACGATATGATGATGAGAAAAAACGAGTTGTTGCTGAACCACTTGAACTGACTCAAGAATTCCGCAGATTCGACTTATCTGCACCTTGGGAGCAGTTTCCAAATTTTAGAAATTCTGCACAGCGACCATCTACTACTACATCATCTCAAAACGAACCAGAAAAAAATTTTAAAAATGAATAAATCAATCCATTACTTTATTAAGCATAGTAATATATAAGAAGTTCAAATTAATTTTTAAATTGATACATTATAAATTATCAACATTATATTTAAATAAATAAAGTTATATTATAATTATCTGTAACGTATTTAAAAGTTCATTTCAGTTTTAAATATTAGAATTAACTGAAAAATTAATTATTGTAAATATAAAAATATTTTTTATAATAAAATATTAAAAATAAATAATTTAAAAAAATTTAATTCAATTCATACTGTTTTAATATTGATTCATTCGAAATACTAATGAAAATTAAATTGATAAGGGAAAATAAGAATTAAAAATCAGATTTTTTAAAAATTTTTTATTTCCAAGGTTGTATACAATCTGAAATATAAAAGAAAGATTTTGTTTACTAATATTAAATCTTAAGTATAAAATTCCTGAAAATTTTTTATATTTATCATCAATCAAATATTATAGATTTAATAAATAAAAACAGCAAAATGCATTAAAAGTATGCTGGTGATTTTTTATTGGGGTTTACTCCCCAGTGGCTAATATTTCCCTGTTGGCCCAAAATGTGAGTCAATCAGGTGGATGGGATGCCAACCCCGACCAAGAGTCCAAAGCTCTCGCTTTTAATTGTTTTGAAAATAAAAATTAAATTGTATCAATTACTATCAATAACAAGCAAATATTAAATCTATGTATTGATTTCAGCTTACAAATAAAATAAAATTTATACTTATATAATTAAAAAATTTGATTATTTGTATAAATTTTTATGTCACGTCAAATTTAATATTTATAAAAAGTTTTAATTTTATAAAACATTAACAATTAAATGTGTGAACAATGGACTCTATACCCACCATTTACTCTTCTGGAACTTCAAATTCTCCACTGTTGATCTCGTCAATGATATCGTGTGGTGGCCTGCCCTCAACGGTACATCCAACAGATTGACAAGTACCCAGAATTTCTTTAATAGTGCCCCTAAGTTCACGGGACATAGATCGTGGCCTCATGGCACGAGCAACGTTAATGATTTCATCGAACGATAGATTACCACTGTGTTTAATGTTTTTAACTTTCTTGCGGTCTCTAGGCGGTTCTTTAAGGGCTTTAATAATCAGCGATGCGGCCGATGGTACAACAGATATTGTGGCTTGCCTATTTTGAATAGTTAGCTCAACAGTGATTTTTAAACCTTTCCAGTCACTGGTTGCTTTTGCAATGTCATCACCAACTTTTTTAGGAGACTATAAAAAAAAAAAAAAAAAATACAGTTCATTGTGTTATAAATTTTAAAAACTGTATAAACTCAATAGTATAACTGTATAAACTTAATATATTTTACCACATGGATGGTAGTCTACATTAGATTTTGAGGTTATGTGATTATTTTTTTTTAATTGAAAATTACATTTTTTAATACTTACGAGACCAAGGGGACCGATTTTTGGAGCAAGAGAAGATGTTGCTCCTACTTCACCTCCCACACATCTCAAATAAACTATAAAAAATAAAAATCATTACTCAGTACACGTGATCCAGAAAATAACATATAAAAAATAAATTGTACAACAGAAAAAAAAATACCTTTTTTAACTTCAGTAGGATCAAATTTGGGAGGCATATTGGTAGTTTTTTAATGCAACAAATAACGAAAAACTACCGATGTCTCTCGATTCTACGAGTAAACGTCCACTCACACCGAGTAACGTTTCCAAAAAGGATGTTTACTAGTTCACCGTTTACCGATAGGTAGCAGTTAGATAGGCATAGAGAAAGATGCTGAAGCGCCCTCTTGCAGTAATAACATTTCGTGTTAGTAATTGTCACAAAATGACGGTAAAATATTGTCATAAAATTCTTAATAGCTAAATTTATTATTATCGTTCAAAAATTGAAATAACAATTAGAAATTAAAAACTATGTAAAATTATAACAATATATATTTATATTTTTCAATTATTAAATTTGTTTAACTTCTTTTTATTAAATTGAAGAATAAATCATAAATAAAATGGCACTGAACGACAAGAGAAATTGCTGTCAAGTTACTCAGATTTTTTAAAATAATTATAATGAACCTTGAATAGTGTTATTTAATAAGGTAAAAATAATTGAAATCATTAATAATTATAAGAATGTTAATATAGTTTTTATGTAAAGATAAAATGCATTTAAATATAGATGTTATTGAACAAATGAGATTTGATTAACATTGCAAAAAGAAAGTAGAAAATTTTCATTTTACCGGCCACGTAAACAGGCATACGTCACACCACCATCACTAAAGTAGCATTTTTTCATTTATGTTTCTACATGTGAATATGAATATTAAATTATTTATTATTTTATTAAATAAAAATGTCTATAATTTAATTATTGTTTTATAAAAACATTTTATTTATTATGAAAGAATAAATTTTGATTACAAATGTTTATATTTTACTCAACAAAATATTAATTAACTTTCACTCAACACACAAAATATTTACACATAGATAAATTCTATATTTATATGAATGAAAATCAAATATTCAGAGATAATATTTATATATATATATATATACCATTTTTTGCATTTTTTATGAATTTCATGTGGAATGTGTTAGACGTAAGGAAATGAGATTTAAATGATCAATTTTCAAGCTCTGATTTACATTTTTTTAAATATTAACATAACATCTTGTAAAAATTCAAATTAAAGAATAATTTGTTTTTTTTTAGCATTATGCAATATTTATCACAATAGCAATTATTCATTTTAGAGTATTTGTAAAAAAGTATTTATTAGAAACTTTATAAACATTGTACTTTAAAAGTAATTTTTTATATTACCTAAGTGAAAAATGTTTGTTCACAATTAACGCACATTGTTGCATTATTTAATAAAAAAAACACTGCAACACTCTTATGTGAATGGCAAAGGTTTCATTTTGCGCTTGAGTAAAAATGTTACATTACAATTAACATCTTGAACATCCTATTTTTTATCTTCTCGCAATATTAAATTAACCACATATAAATAATTACAATTATATTCAGTCATCAGAACCAGAAGATCTCTTAGCTTTCCTTTGCCTTGGGCTTTGTTTCGGTGTTTTAGGAGATTTATCTGCAAATAATTTAAAATAAATTATAATTTTATAATTATAATATACATGTTTTTTATTAACAATACTGACTGTGCATGTTCAAAGTTTCTTTAGAAATCCAGCCATAATCAACATTATTTGGATTGGATGTTCCAACTTCAACAGTTGTTTTACGAGAGGAAGAACGCGATTTACGACCAAATGAAGATAAAAGCTGTTGTCCTCCAACAAGAGTTAAAATAACACAAGATGCCAAGAATATGTACAAGAAAACAGTTTCACCATCGAGACCCTCATCAATTTCAATGATTTGCACAGTTTCATTAAAAACAGCTTCATTAAATGACAAGCCATTCTAAAATAAAATAAATTATGATTTAAATAAGTTTTAAATAAAATAATTGAACAAAAAACAATATACTCACAGCATCTCTGTAGTTTAAGTTAATATTAAGTCCAAAGGGTCTTCCAGCAAAAGATTCAGATGGAACAAATGAATAAGCCAAAGTGGCTTCATGCTTGGGTTTCACAACTTTATTATAGGCGATTGTTGAAAAATTTTGAATGTAGAAACTAAAGTCCATTGGATAACGGAAAGAAGTATTAATTGTTTCCACAACAAAATCTATGTCACCTTTATTAGTAAAGCCAATTAGAAATCCGACTGGCTTTCCCGCAGGCAGTTCTACGGTAATACCGTTTAATTTTTTAATTTATTTTTTCATATAAAATTGACTTAGTTATATGAATACGTGTATTAAATGTGCTGTTTAATTTTGTGTAACATAAAGTTACTTACCTAAAGTGGACAAAGGATTATGAATTGGCTCAGTAAAAAGAATTGTAGTGTCTACATCTTTAGAAGCTGTTATTGTTTCTTCTTCAACTTCTTCATCTGCAACTACACTATTTTCTTCTCCTTCCACATCAACAATGTCATCATTTTCATCCTCTTGAGCATATGCAAATGGTCCATTACCTGAAATTCAAAAAAATTTTAATGAATATAAATTTTAAAACTCTACTCATTTTAAGTTTAAATTGAAAATAAAATTGCTTTTACAATTAACTTCTTAATTTTATTAAGAATTATTAAATTATTTTTATCCTAAATAGCTTTATCTTAAAATATTCCAATCTCCCAAATTTAGCTGCAAATTTGGCTAAAAATAAATAAAACCTTCAGACATCTGTAATCCATGAAACTTCAAAACATTTAATTAAAAATTCAAAGGGCATTATGCACTGAAATTAGTGAATTTATTTCAAAACATATTTTTGCAAGCAAATTTTAACATTTATAATATATTTTAAATTATTTTTACTAAATATAATTTTGATATAAAAAAAATTAAGAAACTAAAAAAATTTCATACAACAAGTAGAGGCTAAAAGTAACCAACGCGCTCACGTGTCACCTTTAAACTTTCGACTTTTCACAGAAATGATTGTTGAAAAGTTGCATTTTTTCAATTATTCAACGAAATGCATCTAATTAACACATATGCAAATAGAACGATTGCTTCTTTGCAATTAAAAATGAGAAAACCCGTACAGCATCTGCGTGGCATCTGGGTTAGTGGATATGCTTACCTGGGCTTGTCGTCAGTATAACAGCCGGTAGGGCGATGAGCAGCAGTATCAATAAATTCTTCATTTTCGTCGTCTATTATCCTTTTGTCTCACGCGCCGATGGACGAGCCTCTTGCTTAGTGCTTCTGCTCTTTCCTTCTTCGCGGATGCAAAAGGAAAAAATAATAAAAATGAGGGACGACGAGGTTGGCGCTTCGGAACGACAACGTCGACGTGCCAACACAAATGTGTGGATATGAGCTTCTTGCTGTACCGCTAAGACCTACTTGTGCATGCTGCTCTCGTGTACCAAGTCGCCAAGTATTGCTTTATCTCTCTCACGCACATTCTTCTTCTATCTTTCTCTCTCTTTTGGAACATTTTCTTGGAGTGAGCTGAGTGAAGTGAGTTGAGAGACATCATACTTGAAACTTGACAGAAACTATGAACTCCAGGCTGCCAGCTGTAAATTATAAATGTATACAAGTGATGCATAATCTGTAGGAGTGTAAGCACAAAGATTTGTAGGACAATTTTTGACAGATTTATTTTCAAAAAATTTAATTGTGACACATAATGACTTCCAATTTATAATTCTAGTGAAATTTTCATTTTAAATCTGAGTAATATAAAAATAAATATGTATACATATATTTAACAAAAATATAGATGTAAATTATTTTCTTGAAAAAATTGTAGTTAATTATTTTTATTATAGTAATGCAACTTACAAAAATAAAATTAAATTACATATTACTAAAAAAGGAGAGTATTTTAAAATTTGGTCAAAAAGATAATTTACATAATGTAAAAATTTTCCATACATTTTAAAATTATATTAAAAAAATATTAAGTAATTCTAACTATAATTTTTTTCAAACAATCTAGCTTTGAAAATATTAATAACAAATAAATTAAAAAATTCACATATTTACGTAAATTTAAAAAATTGCGATTTAGCCTTACACTGCTGCCAACTTTAGACAATCTCTTTAAATGCCGCATAAAGATGAAAGAGTGAGAAAGATAGAATACCAATATTTAGCTACGTGGACGATTTTTTTGAAGATGACGTAGCATATGCAACAGCACCCCGGATAACGTTTAGTACACTAGCTTCATTGTGTACGGTGATCAAGTTCACAAAAGAAATATATATTTAACAATTTAATTTTGGAAAAAGAATTTTTTTATTAAAAATTTTTATTTTTCATTTAAATCAAATACTTGTTATTTAAGGGCTTATATATAGTTGTAGCGGACGATATGAAGTGATTTTCTAGATTTTTTTTCGACATGACAATAAACGTTTATTGAAAAAGTATAAACTCCATTAATTAGTATATACTTTTTATTATTTTTACAATTTTTTTCATTAAAAAATGGCGGAGCTCCAGCTCTTTTCCAGGAATACTTGTTTTTCAGCATCAGTTGCGAAATCAGATATTCAAAAAGATTTCATTAGTATATTGCAATGGCTAGGATCTGAACGAAGGATTTTAAAAAATTTTGATTTTTAAAAAAATGACGCCAATTTTAATAAAAAAATCACTTTTCGATGTGCTAAATTTTCGATTTTTTTGTTATAAAATTTTGTTCTTTTAACAAAATCAAAAATCCTTCGTTCAGGTCCTAGATACTGATATAATAAATAAGTAGTATAAATTTGGTGTGGATCGGATTAATAGTTTTTTTAGTAATCTCAAAGATATTTTTGAAAAAAAAAACGATTCCGAGATAATCGGAATATTACCTGTAACTTCGAAACTATTGCTCCGATGTTTATGAAATTTAGCGACAATATTCTTAGATATTGTACTTTAAAAATATTTAATAAAAATTTTTTCGATTTTTTCGTCCATCACGTCTATATAAGCCCTTAATAAATTAATGCAATTTAAGATGTAATTTAAATAGTTTTAAATTATAAACAATAATGAAATAATATTAAAATTAATCTTTGATAGAAAATGATATATTTTCTTAAAAAAAAAAATTGTATATTAATTATAATTTTCAAAGTAAAAAATATTTGAATTAGAAAAATTATCAATAAACTTTTTTATAATTTATACATTTTGTGAAAGTAGCCAATACTTGTTATTCTCCATTTAGTATATATAAGTCATTATTAAAGAATTTATATTTATATTTTGTATTTTAATTTAGTAGATCTATTTTAAACTTAAAATATTTAAAATTTTCATTAAATTATTGTATTGTTAATTGAAAATAAATAATGAAAAAAATTTTATTGTTGAAAAATATTAATGTTGACTGTTACGTTTAAATAATTGTATTCTTCAAAACATTTTGTAAACAATTTCAATAATTTTCATATTAATAATAAATAAAAATGAAATATTTCTTAAAAATTTTTTTATTTTGTACGAATTTAATACAAATAGCTTAATTATGTAATATACATATAAATCTTAAAAACTAGAAAATACGCATTTTAAGAGATAAACATGCATTTGGTTGCTACGATTTAGAATATATTTCAAAGCTCTTAAAAAAATAACACTTTTATGAGATAACACTAATTTTGATCAAATTTTAATCGATTGTAGTAGACTAAAACTTTAAATGCATTTCGATTTATGATAAATTTCGAGTAACTTTAACATAACTTACAACTTAAAAAACTTATTATGAAATATACAGAAATATTATATAAAGAAACTTCATTATCCTTAAATAAATTCACTTCACAATTGAGTGGTTTGAAAATTTCATTTGCGCAATAAAATTAAAAAATTTTTTATTTCTTTGTATAATGAAAATTTTTCCTTTTATCGTAAGGTAAATTAATTATGAAGTAAGAAAATCCAAGTTACTTTACAAATACTTTATACATTCCAGAAAAATCCACATTTGAATGTTACCAATATCTCTTACATTATACAACGACGTTTATAAAATTTTGTTTAAAAAAAAAAAAAAAAAAAAAAGAATCGTTTATTATTCAATAATTAAAATTACCAGTTGCAGCGAATATAAATAAATATAATTTTATATTTGAATGGACATTTTACATTAATCTACGTGCTTTCTAGTTGATGTAGTGCAACACTCAAACGTGAATCAAACCGGATTGAAAAAAAAAAAAAAAAAAAAAAAGTTGCGCGCATACGCGACGTAAGTATACAACAAATACAGCGAGGCATGCGAACGATCTCGCGCCTTCTGTCTTTCGATTTATCTGTGTCAAAGTTTCTGATAAAAATTATTTTATCACGAAAAATCTAGATGGTTTAATAAAACCTTAAAAGTTTAACGTTCTCGAAAATATAAGAATAAATTATTTTAAATTTAATGGAATTTAAAAAAAAATTTTGCATAAGAAATTATTTTTATGAATATTTAAGAATATTGTAAGTGGAAATTTTTTTAAAATCTAAAAAAAAAAAGGCAGGTTTAAATTGAAAAAAAATATTTCTCGATTTTTTGTTTACAGTTTTACCATCTAATTTTCCCGTTCATAAAAAATAATTGTTCCTCGTTTAACACAGATCATTAAAATGCAAACTTTTATCGCATAATCTCAATCTATCTCTCTCTCTCTCTCCCTCTCCTAGTTCCTATAAAACTGTTGCGGCCGACGCGCCTGCTTTTTCCCCATGCTGCTAAGGTCGATGGTCTTGCCGCTGGGCAGTACGAGTTTGTTCTCTTGGTAATCGACGAACGTGTTGAGGATGTCTTGGTCCTGCTGCTGTTGCGTCTCCTCGTCGCACTTTATGCCCGTCTCGTAGGTGTAATCGCGCCTCTGGCCGTCCGGATCGACGTAGCCGTATTTACCGCGGGTGATGCAGTCGATGCCGATAATTTCCTCCTTGAACGAGCCGTCGTCGTTCTCGAAGCCCCAGATTATCGAGCCGTCGGCCGTCTCTTCGCGGTAACGTCTTATCACCTGTGCGTGTGGTAAATACGAATGATTATGTCTTGTTCAAAGCGTTATCTTAAATTTTTTTTTTTTTTTTTTTCTTTTGTGGGTGTATTTATGTGCTGATGTTTAAACGTATAAATTATGATTTAAGTTTAATGCGTGTAAAAAGAAAAGTTACGAAAGCGTATAACTTTAAAAAAAAAACGACTATTATTATTTTATTATACTATTTTTTTTTAATAAATTTTTTTATTCAACGATTTAAATTTTTATCGCTTTATATTAATACACATATAAATTAAAAATTGAATTGGTTTTTAATGAATGAATTTTTTATTATTTGTAAAAATTTTTTAAAATTCAAATACCCAATACAAGTTTAACACGAGTTAAGTAATAATTTGAACTGTTATATGAATTATCAATTTCCAGTTACAAGCAAGAAACTTACATATGTAATATTCAATTTTTCTCTTTGACAAATTGTATAATCGCCTTCACTTAATTATCATGAGAAAATGCATGTGACATAATGTGAAATGATTTTTAATCTTATTTAATCGAAAACTTCATTTTCTAGATAAATATTTAGCAACATATTACATGATATTTATAATAAAATAACTGATATAGAACAAGCATATTTAATATCTTAGTAATACCTGTGCAACGGGTTTCTTATTTCTTCCTTCCAGGTAATCAGAAGTTTGTGCCTTTGCCTTTTTCGGAGCAACCGGAGTCCTTTGTTTGGCAATCGAGCGCGGCTCGTTGATATCGAATTGATTGCGATCTATAATTTGTTGTTGATGAAGTTGTTTTTGTTGTTGCTGTTGATGGTGATGTTGCTGCTGTTGATCATGATTTTGTTGTTCTCGGTGTACCTGCAGTTGATGTTGATTTTGCTGCTGTTGACGATGATTCTGTTGTTCTTGTTGTGCCTGCAGTTGATGTTGAGATTGCTGCTGTTGACGATAATTCTGTTGTTCTTGTTGTGCCTGCAGTTGATGTTGATGTTGCTGCTGTTGACGATGATTCTGTTGGTCTTGTTGTGCCTGCAGTTGATGTTGAGATTGATGCTGTTGTGGTTGAGGCTGTTGTTGCTTTTGCAACCTGAATGGCTTTTGTGGTTTGTACTGTACTGGTGCGATTACTTGATGAGCCTAATTAATCGTATAGAAAAAAATGTCGAGCAAAAATTTTCAGTACAGTTTATTTATTAAAAATTTGAATTTAAATATATTATACCATTGAATTTTTAAACTTTTCACGATATCGATAAAAAATTACGATGACGAATGATTTACCTGCGATTCAGGACTGGACGATCTAGAAATCTGTGGCGCTGGTCTGTACTGAATGGGTTGGATCTGTTGCTGATGCTGGCGATCCTGCTGATGGGTGAAGAAATTGCTGGGCGTAGGAGACGGAGGCGCGGGCGAGGCCGTTGGAGTGACCAGGTTGCCGGATACGGCACCTAGGTTAGCGATAACTTGAACAACGTTCTGATCCTTTTCATTATCCTCGTTAACTGGTTTAACTTCGTGATGAGGTTGTTG
Source organism: Chalcis sispes (assembly GCA_949987625.1). NCBI lineage: Eukaryota > Metazoa > Arthropoda > Insecta > Hymenoptera > Chalcididae > Chalcis > Chalcis sispes. The sequence continues at coordinate 62,766,592 of OX465098.1, forward strand.
TTGCTGCTGTTGACCGCGCTGGGGTTGTTGAACAGCCTGTATGGGCAACGGCGATTGATCGTTGTCACGCTGGTCGAGATTCGAGCTTAACGGGGCGGATGATGGACGAGAACCGCGTATACCCGAGGTGAAGACCGGCAGTTCGGGAATCGGCTCGGATGAGGGACGTGGTCTGCTGTAGAATCGTAAACGAAGAATTTTTTTATAAAACTTAGCTTTGCAAAAATATTTTACGCAAATGGAAATTGGATATTAAATATATTAAATTTATTGATTTAAAAAAAAAATTGTTTTTTCGTACAATACTATCAATAAAATAAATATTGTTTAAAAAAGTAATTTTATAAATTTTATATAAAATAGTAATTATTTAACGAATTACACTACTTTATTGCTTATAGTCGTAAAAGTTAATCATAAAAGTCATTAATTTTGTTTTTTTTTTTTTTTTTCCTCTCTTAATATCGCTCCGAGTAACCGTACAAGTTAATAAAATACCGTAGTCTTAGATACTCGTGTATAAATATTTGAACTATTTTTATGTTTACAATTTTAAAGCATCAGATTTTATATTTCCGGGGAAAAAAAAAAAGCTGAATTACTCGATACATCGTTCAAATCACCATTACATAATATTTCCTCAATTTATCTTCACACGAATTTATTGAAGTTTTAATTGTGCCCGATAAAAACTTCTCTATGAACGATTTAAAAATCAATAATAAAATCAAACGTAAAAAATTTTACTATATCCACAACGTCGACCTCGCTTTTTATTCTTTTTTTTTTTATTTTTTTTTTTTTTTTATTTTTTAATCGTCGACAAGCTATTATGTCCAATAATAAACAATTCATTGCCCCGCGCATAACTACGATCGGTAAATAACCGCGCAATAATGCAGGCGCTACATATAGAGAGCGTTGCACAATCGAGCTTACTTTATCGGTATCGGCCGCCGGAATCTTTGATTGAGTAGAACGGTTTGGGCCGTTGGAGTCGCTATGCGAGCCGAATGCGGTTTGAATCTCGTCGATGGGATGTGAAGCGGTTTCTTCGGTGGTATCGGCCCATCACCCCCGCCAGATTCGTCTCCGTATTGAGCAAGTGCACAGCCGACACTGCATATCAGCAGCTGAAAGAAGAAGAATGGAAGGATGGGTTTAATTTAGTTTTTGATCGGTTGGCCGTTAAAATTTGAAGAATGCATATAATTGCACAGGATAGATCTTGTATTAACTCAAAAATGTATTTGAAATATGTGTTCTTACACAGCAACGTGTAAATGTTATGATTACGAACGCAGTTCTCAATCTTTAATTTTTTTCAGAGTTTAAAATTTATTTTTTTTTTTTTTTCGTTTAATCCATCTTTTAAAAATAACTTTTTAAAAATACAATACTTTTTTTAATATACTCGTTTATTAATATAAAATATTTTTGAGCGTTAAATTTTCCTTTATGAATAAAGTTTAAAAACATATTTTAAGGGAAATTTTATGGGCCACGTTTTAAAATGGCTTTGTAATCATAAATAAGTAAGTAATCGCATTTTTTTCTATTAATAGTATGTAATAAAATATTGAATAACGGATATTAAATTCCATTATTAAACCGCATAATTTCATACTCAATTGATAAGCAATAAATTATAGCCGAGCTTAAAGATTTAATCATTAATAATATTATACAATAAGATACAAATTTTCACCGCGCAATCTTTATTGAATATAGATATAACTCTAAAAAATAAAAAAAAAAAATTAATACATTTTTTTTTTCTTAAAATCCTGTACGTACTGTACAACTGGTTGGCAACTATTTTTATCAAAGCTTCAAGCCCGTAAATCACCCGCGAGCAAGCTTTTTCTCAAAAAGTGAGAACGAAAAGAAAGAAAAACGTAAACGTTAATAAAATAAAAAGAAGAGAAAAAAAAAAAAAAAACATTATCCGAAATCGAAAGTTAAAGTCCACTCTTGATTCGAGCAACTCTTTCCACTTGACTTGCCGATAGAAAGCAAAAGCGAGATTTATCGCTCGAGACAAATGAGAAATTTAAGATTCACGTGGCTCATATGAGTGTGTCCGTTTTTCGTTCCTCTCTTTTATTTTTTTCCTCCTCTGTTTTTTTTTTTTTTTTTTTTTGCACGTATCAAAGGGAGAAAGCTCGACGTCGAGGCGCAAAAGCAGGTTAATGAAAACGTTCGTTCCTCCTTAGTAAAAGTGAACGCGTTTTACGGTTGTCTTTTCTCTCTCTCTCTCTCTCTCTCTCTCTTTTGTTCGCTTATTTCCGAATTCATCGCGCGTGTATCTGCGTATGTATTAGCCGTCGATACCATGAATCAACATTGGAATACGTATAGCGGCGAATTAGAAAATCGCTTTTAAAGGCTTGGACGGATTCCAAATGCCATCGTTCGACTTTTATTCTTAAAGTTCGATTGAAAATGAATTTTCTAAAATAATTTGGTTATTGAAAATAATAAATTTAAGCTACTTTCATAATTCACATTGCATTGCAAAGCAAAGTAACATAACGAACATAGAATATAAGTTTGAGGAAGTGCAAGGCACTTATCTAACCGAAAATGTTTTCGAAACTTGAATTAACATTTTCGATAACGGAACACGATCACAACTTTACTGCGTCCAGTATTTTTCCGGGAGTATATATCGAGCAAATAACGTTTAAATTCGATCACTCGACAATACCGATAAAACGTGGATTTTTTAAACGTTTTTTTTTAAATATTTTATTACCGTATAAAGTAGCATAAAAGAAAATTTTATTAAAAACATCGTTAAAATGTTTATTTCTCATTTATTCGATATTTCGCTCGCGTTAAATTTTCTCTCTTTTTTTTTTTTTTGAGCTTCACGCTGGTCAACGACGCTAGCGAATACACTATTGGATTATTTACACGGCTGTCCGTCTATGTTTCTATTTTCACCGCGAATAAACACCTGCTCTCTTGGAGTTCAAGGTCTGCTGAATATCCGATGAGCAACCGATGATAATATTTGATTTCACTCGGTTTAGATAGATAGTCGATTCTTTTAATCCCACTTTGTACGTTGATCTTTACTTTCTTTGTGACTTGTTAGCGCGTTACTTTACAACGTTTGAGTTTTTAACGATATAATGAAGAAATAGTTTATAAGAGGTAAGTATGCTCGTGTATGATTAAGTCTTATTTTACGGCGCGTTAGTTTTATATACAAATATATCTCGGTTAAGCGTTACAAATGAAATAAAGAAATGAGTAAAATTGAAATTAAAACGTTGATACGCGATTAGCATAAGTGAAAGTGAAAGTTGAAATATTCAAATACACATACTCGAATGTCAACTGCATTTTATATTTTGTCAAATTCTTGAAAACTTTTACTGTAAACTTATTCGGTGAATGTTATCAATAAATGTCTATTACTTTGCTTTCTTTTGAATAAACATTTTTCATAATTAAACTAAATTATTAAAATTACGTTTAAAATTAACGTGAAAAAGTTTTCATGCTAATTGTTTATTTTATTTATTCGATTAATACTCGCAGATTAACTGTGATGTTCCTGTAAAGGTAAATTTTCATCTCGTAGTATTACAATGTCGCAACCCAGTTAAACGCATATGGAAATTTATTCGATTGTATTTTATTTAACCTTTATGGAAATAAATTTTTTTTTTACGTTTTAAACGTAACGGGATCGGAAAATTATTTGCAAGAAAACTTTCTTTATAATCGCAAGGCGTATGTCGAATTTTCCATATGTGTAAATTCAAGTGAAATCTATGATGTTAGCGAGTAACCGATTTATAAGATAATTGATCTATTATTAGTCGAAAGTTTTTAGGATATGAATATAAAACGATGATTATAGTAGTGTTTATTATTATCTTGTTATTGGCCATTAAATTAAAATTCAATAGAGCATAGCTAAAATGTATAATTTACAATGGTTATAATAAAAGAAAGAAAATTCAATGGATTGTAAGAGAACTTTTAAAAATATATAATATTTTTATCTTTTGAAGGTATCATAAGTCTTACAATAAATGCTCGGACGATAAAGTTTTAACAACTTTTATTATCTAAAATCATGAAATATTCATCGTTTATTCTAAAATGTAAACAGTATACAACCAAAGATTAGCTCTGGTATAACATCGAACGAAAACAAACATCTCGCCGGTCGTCGATTTTTAATTAAAAGTTTTCACCCTATTCTCTAATTTTCTCACATATTAAATGACTTTGCTTCATTACAAAAGCAGATAATTAATAAGGTTCTACTTTTTGTACCCTCGTGATATACGTACTATATATATATATACTGTACTAAGTAGTTATTTAAGATGAATTAAGCAACTCATATTTCTTTTGATAAATCATTAACTTTTTTTTTCTTCTTTCTTTTTTAATTACTTTAGAAATCAAACGGAATTTAACGGTATAATTAAGAAATAAAATTATTCAATTTTGTTCATACATTAACATAAAATTTAAATTAACAAATAATGAAGTATGTCTTTTTGATTTTCTTTAAAATTAAATTAATAAAGTTTTTATTAGAATTATGTATTTTTATATTCCATAAAATTTTAGACTTCAATAATAAACTATATAAATTGATGAAGTAATTCGTTAAAATATATTAAAATTTTAATCGAGGTTAAGTGCGTATATTAACTTAAAAATTTGCGGTAATAAATCTTATTCAAAATGTAAGTTACGGCATAAAAGCGTTTTTTTTTTAAAGTTGTAAAAAGTACATTATGTTCGTGCGTTGCCTTTTATTTTTAGCGTAAGTTTTTACATAAAGTAGACATGTTAATTTTTTTGTTGTTGTTTAAAAGTAGTTTCTTTAAAACAAATTAAATAAATTTGAAAAAAGAAAAATTCAAGAATTGACCTTATGTTCTTTGTTTAATCGATTACGATTACGGATTTTTAATAAAATTAATTCCACTTTAACTAAATATCTTGAATATTGCATAATGATGTGCATTTAATTTTAAAAAATTTTTTTGTTTTCAATAAAGTTAAAATTATCTCTTAAAAATAGTCATATAAGCTTACAAAAAAAAAAAAAAAAAAAAAAAAAAAAACGGTGTAAAAGAAAATGAAAGTAAATTTAGTAAAGTAAAATTTTCTTTAAACTTGAAAAAAAATTTTAAATTTTCAAGCATAAATTTCGCCATGACAAAGCCGATACACTCTAACTTTACACGCATTCGTTATGCGAAACCGTCGTTGAAATAAAAAAAAAAAAAAAAAAAAAAAAAAAAAAAATAAAGTCCTCTCGTAAAAGTCACCGCGGCAGAACACACGCACACACACATGTGCATGGGGCAAATTATAGGTGCGTAAAAGAATACATCCTGACACTTTTCGCGACGACGCTATCTCCTGTAATTTGCCATTCAAATCATAAAACTCACTCCTACATTTTGCTCGCTTACACGACACGCATGAGAAACGCGAAGCGGACGAAACGAGGTTTTAACATATAATGATTCGTTGGCACTAAAGGTGAAGAAGTGATATTTAAGAAACGAAGTACAAAGGATATAGAAGGTAAAAGAAAAATTGAAGGTGTAATAAATAATAATCGTGGATTGAAAATTTTTAACATAAAGAAAAACGAAAACAAACGCGAGTAGTAATTCTACTGTTAATCGTATAAAAAATTCGCGCCGCGCCTTTTGCTCGGACACTGCAGCTGCATCCTCGCTCCCTCGGACACATCGAGTTTCGAAATTCGGTCGTCGCGTTCCCTTATCTCTGTCTCTCTTTCTCTCGCTCTCTTGCGATCTCATAATCGAACGCGCATCGTGACGCAACAAAGTTACCTCGCATATCGTTCGACCGCGAAATTCGTCGACTTTGTTTTCAAACCGCACCGTACGGCGTTGCGTTGATATTCGTACATATATAAATACGTGTATGTAACGGATAAATAAAAAAGTACATTCGGCTCGTTTAAATATTCGGTGGCCCGAGGTAAAGCCTGCCGAGGATTATTTTTGAGAATCGAAGGTTTAAAACGCCGGTTGCGTTAACTTTCACCGACATTTGCGCGCGCGCGCGCGCGCGTGCGACAAATGATTATGTAGGATGGACTCGACCCGCTGTGGTTTAATGGCCTGCGGGTGATACACGTAGGTATACGTTTGTACATGTAACCGATGTAACGAGCGTTGCGTTAAGTCCGTAGGCAGGTAGTGTCGTCGATCTTAATTAACTATACGGCTTACGAATAGGTTTTACCGAGAATTTCGTGATATGGATTTTTTTATTTCTCGAGGAACTAAAATGTTTTGGTAAATTATTATTATTATTATTTTTTTTTTTTTTTTTAAATAAGTTACAGTTATTTTTTATTTAAAGTATTAAACGTACATATGTTTTTTCATGATAAAGTCTCATTTCGCAACATTATTCTTTTTATTTATTAATTCATTATGGAATTAAAAAAATTAATGTAAGCTTTAAAACGGAAGTATAATTAATCGATTTTGATTGATGAACGGTAATCTACATCGGGATAATTTAAATCGATTATAATTCATTTATCTTTTAAGTAGAATTATTAAAATTTTTGCTAAAAATCGATTATATAAAAAATAATGGCAATATACGTTCAAATTTATACATTAACATTTACATATTGACGAAAAATTAAAAATATACGTAAACTAAAACGAAAATATTTTATCAACCGTCAAAAATTATTATCATTATATTGAAATGTACCAATTATCATGTAAAACCGAGTCGCTTTTTTTTTTTTTTTTTTTTTTTTTTTTTTGACCGAACGATTTTAAACTAGGGTGAAATATTAATCATTTAGAAAGTTTTACTTTAATCCAGAGATCGTAAAATTTCAAAATGATTTACATAATAATTTGTACAGACGAAGATTTATATTTCTTAGAAAGAGCGTTTTTAAAATGTCATTGTTACATGTTCACAAAAGTTAATTTATCGTATGACTTAAGGGCAACGATTCACAAAATCCTATTGTTCGTCTCGATGCGCGTGTCGTCTTCGTTTGCTCCTTACACTCGTGAATTTTAAGATCTAAAGTTTTAAATAAAACCTTTTTTTTTTTTTTTTTTTTTTTTTAACGAAACGATAATTTCGTAAGTATATCTTTGAATATATATTCGAATTGTCACGCGTGTACTTCAAAAGCTTTCGTGTACGAGTTGTTTGCAAGACAACATTTTCAATGTAAAACTTTCTAAAATGATTATTTACAGTTTTGCATCGCAATTGTTCCTTCGAGAAAAATTCATACACATGCGCAACGAACGGTTAACGATTAAGCGCAGGTGTATGCATATTACTGAACTGTTCAATTTTTTTTAAGTTTTGTAAACGTTATTGCCTGAATGTAACGTAAAAAAAAATAATATTTTGAATTAGATAATCGCTGCTAAATTTAATTCGTAAGTCGTTATTAAAACGTATAAATGACACTATACTTTTAATATGATAACCATAATAAAACGTAAGCATAACGCGTGAGCTATATAAGGCAACGTGTTAATTTTCGAAAACTATTGGACATAAAAATTTATGGCGACACATTTTCAAGAAACGAAAAAAACAAAAAAAAAAAAAAAAAAAAAAAAAAAAACACGTAACGATGCCTCGATCTGATATGTTAATGCATTTGCGCGTCGCATAAAAGAAGACGAAAATTTTTGAAAAAATGTCAAACACTATCATTGATAAATTATCTAACGATATAATTTTTTCGTATATCGTTTAAGAAATCATAATAAGTTTTTAAATGAAATTTTCCGAGTAAAAATAACTTATTTTAACTCGGATATTTTTTCTTAAATCGAATAATTATACTTGTATGCATAAATGATAATTAAATAAGATTTGAAAAAGAGGTGTATTAATCGATCGTATAAGCATAACGAAAATGTAACTAAAAAGATTCAACGCATTTCATCATCGTAAATTTCTATGGTTGTAATATTATTATCAAACATCATTGATAGTTAAAATTAAAAATTTATTATTCTATTTTTAAAAATATATAAATTCATTTTCAAATTTCAACGTTTATCTTTGCTATAAAATGATAATTCGCACGTTATTATATTTTTGCCTAATACATTATCTTCAAACGCGATATCCCTTTAAAAAGCCAAATAAATAAAAGATAAAGTGAACAATTAAAAAATCGTACGAAATAGCTTTATATAAATGCCTCGAGTTATCATTAAAGACAATCATTCGCATTACAATTCACGATTATACCTTTATATAACGCTTATATATCACAATTTCACAACGTATATAATTCATTATTTACAACAAAAAAAAAAAAAAAAATATCTTAGATCGAATTGTTTCTTCAATAACTGCATAAGTGCTTCGATAGTTAAATCAAGGCTATTTAAATAAAGGATCGAATATCAGCATTAATTCAATAATTACTAACGTGAAAAATAAAATTTATCGTCTTTGGTGTTAAAATATAAAAATGAAAAATATAAAGAAAAGATTGTGATAAAGGATTCGAACTAGGTGTTATTCCTACATGACGGGGGGAGAAAGGGGAGGGGGAGGGTGGAGAGGAGGGATAATGCGCGTCGTAAGCGTGAAATATAGAAGGAAAAGAGCAAGAAAAGCCGGCAACAAAAGAGTTTCGGTATTACATTACGTTCATACCAGACGTTAAACTGTTTCGGGCTTTGCAACATTTGCATAGTCATTAAGTTATGAGTTTTTAAACTCGTATCCTTAACGTTTCCGGTGAAAACACCAATGCGTGACTGTGTGCATATTCCTTACCGCGCGTAAAATATATTTTACAATATATAATGGAGAAAACTTAATTGTTATTGCTTCATAATTATTTTACAATTGGTTTAGAAACAAGTAGTAGAGGAAAAATGCGTACGGAGTGTAAGACTTTTTTTTTTTTTTTTTTTTTTTTTTTGTTTTTTCTAAGAATACACGAGCGCGTAATCATTCAGAGCGTAGAAAGAGAATTTAAAGTAACGGGAAAAAAGTTAATCTTTCGGAAGAAGTAATAATGATTATCGCTTATTACTCGTGGAAAATCGCGCTTGAATTTCATTAACGTAGAGAGCACATAGCATTTTCTAGTAAGTAGAACAAGTCGGATGCTGAGAAATTTTTTCATCTTCTTGCACAAAATGATAATGTTTGATCGATAAATATTGTTTTACAATGTAAACAATGATCGAAAATTTCAATCTAATACGTAAATTATATATTATCGACCGGTATGTTTAACCATAATCGTGAGTGTCTGCGAAGCGATTAATAAAATTTTAACATAAAATTTAATCGCATTAATCTCCAGCTTTATTACCAAATAATATTTCACTATTCATAAGCTTAACGAACGTGCAATAAAATTTGTCTACGGTTTCGGTTAAAGTCTTAATTTAAGCAGCGCGTTTGAAATAATATACCACTTTAATGTTCGTTGAAGCTATTACGCTCTATTAAATATCTTTGATTTTTATGTTCCGTTATCGATTATCAAAGTATTAAATATCGATAAAAACAAAGCGTTAAAATTATTCCAAAAAAAAAAAAAAAAAAAAAAAAAAAAAAGAAAGAAATTCACTTCGATTTAATTATTTTTAATAAATTGAAAGAATATAAAAGAATAGTCATATGGCTTGCGTTAGTTGTCAATAATCGATATTCATTTGTTCAAAAATTCATTCCAATTAAAACAACTCAATGTTAGAATTTACTCGGCGTATATAACGTGAAAGCTATTTACCATCGCGTTACAAACTGATCAAAACCAACACGGCGCAAAGTGTCGAGCCTCGAGGCCCTCGAGCAAGGAAATTATCCTCTCCGCACTTTCAGCTCTATCTAGATTATGTTGGCTAAAAATAGCACTTACACACATACACACGCTTTTTTTTTTTTTTCTTCGACTGTGTCATTACTTTGAAAATTTTGATTGATTTTATTTTTCTCGTTTTAATTCGTTTTCAAAATTTTATTTCGCTAGTATGACGATTTTGATTTTGCGTTGTAATTTTACAAAGTGACAGATAAAGTATTCATATTTCTTTTTTCTTTTATTACTAAATTTTGAATAAAATAGTACCAAAAGTTTAAAAAATATAGCATAGATATCAATATACAATGAACGTTTAAGCATTCTAAAAACGCTATGAAGCGTATAGTATGCATTTGAAAAAGTAACACAATCTTAAGAGTAGAGTAAAACATTCGCCTCGCTAGTATTAAAATAAATATAAATAATATTTAAAGTATATTATAAATTATTCGAACGTCTTACACAATCGGAATGTTACTACTTAAGAATTTTAAATCTAATATAAATCGATTTGAAAATTGATGAATTTTAAAATTATGTTTAATATGTATTTATTTTGATTTATAAATATCTGTGACTGGTTGTTTTAAAATATCTATAAAATAATCAAAAATACATTATATAATTATTATAAAGTATTGCGAAAACAAAAATAAAATAATAAATTGATAAACTTACATACATCCCATCGGATTTCCAAATAATAAATAAGCACCTCGTCGAATGAAATTGTATAATTTAAAATTTTACATAAGAAAATACAAGGTCTTGTTTATTTTCAATTCCATTTTCAATCATTCAAGAAAAAAAGAAGAAAGAAAGTCCCACCTCTCGAAAGTCATCGAATAAAATTTTTGCTTTTCCACGCGCATTACGCGGCTCGTAAAATATACTCGGCGCGTTCACGCGCGGCGTCTTTTATACCAACGAAACGATTGCACGTGCGGTACCGTTAAAAAGAAAGAAAGAAAGAAAGAAAAAAAAAAAAAGAAGAAGAAGAAGAATTAAAATGCAACTACGTCTACCGTCAGAATCCGTCGTTCGCAACGGCTGTTTTGAGTCATCGAACGCCGGTAATCTCTACATGGCTCTGAGCTCGTGCTGTCGCATTCGAGAATAATAATAAAGATCTCCGCTCGATTAAAAAATTTTTTCATCCCCGTATACGTATAAGCGCGTTGCAGCAACGCTGCATAATAATTAGCCCAACGTGCGATAAATAATAATTAATCGCCGATCGATTCGACGATTCACCGTAGCGACACTTTTCTTAGCATTAGAATTTGAGCAATTAGACGTTGACATTGTTCGATCTCATCGATATTGAATGTATACGAGTATACTAAGTAAGCGGATTTTATGCGTTTGGAAATCAGCTTCGAAGTAATCAAAGTAGTTAGCGTGCCGTGGATATAGAAAATTGTGATTGATTTTCATAAGGCAAACTTTTTTTTTTTTTTTTTTTTTTTTTTTTTTTCTTTAAGCTTTAAGAAATTTTAACAAGTCGTGAATTATACACCGAGCCGCTGGAAGCGTACGGAGTGAAAAAATTAAAATGATGCAAGCTTGCAAATGAGATTGTATTATGTTAGATGTATATATGTTTTAACATAGAATAGAACGCACGGGTTTTCAATAGCTATATTTTTAAAACAAGGTTGTGAATAAATTCCGATTCTGCCGTGCGATTTCTATACGGCAAATCTGTATCGCATTTTTAATTTTCGAATAAAGTTTTTCATGTATAATAAATTTAAAAGATTTCATTGTAATATATACGTTTAGAAAATATAAAGAATATTTAACGCACAATTTCAATATACAGATGCCTTGCATGTTCGGGTTGTTACTACTTAAACATTATAGACAGTATGCGTTATTACGTCGTTTAGAAAATTGCTGAATTTTATGTTCATTTTTAATATAAGTATATATATATACCATATATATTCACTTTAAATAGTTGTTTTAAAATATGTATAAAATAAATTTGACGAAATGAATTTAGAAATGATAAAGAAAAACTCACTAAAATTAAAATAACAACGATAAATTATTGATAATTTTAATATTCCTCAAGAATAAAGCGTAAAAATTTATCAATCGAAAATTTCATTCCCATTCTTAGGCGCATTCGTTTATATATACATGTGTATATTCACCTCGGACAAAACACTTTCAATAAAGTCAAGCTTTGAAGCCAGCTGTATAACCACCTTAAGGACTCGTCGAAGCACAAGGCTGCGAACGGCGGCAGAACTATGCCGGTTTAAACAACGATATAGATATGACGCGTAAAGGTGTATTCGATCTATACACGTAAACACACGCGTGTAAATGTGTGTAAGCGACGAGTGACCATAGAGTCATTGGTCGTTGAAAATGTTCGCGGCACGCTCTCTTTTCTCTCGCTTCTAAGCTGTCCACTTATAGTCGAGAGAACGAGGTATATACACGCGCACACACACACGCACACACACACACACACACTTATACGTGTACACAAGCTTGCGAAAACAGAAGGTGAAAGTGCTCGACATATCGAGGAATTTCGTTTCCGTATCGCCGGCATACCTCTCTCTCTCTCTCTCTCTCTCTCTCTCTCTCTCTTTTTAACTAGATCTCTAGCGCACGCCTTTTTCCGTTATACCTCTTTATTTTCACCGCTGTTGGTTTTTCGTTCATCGATGGAAAGGAAAAGGTACGCTGTCGTTTGTCAAATTAATCGAGCTATTCTTGATGGACGCTTAAAAAAAAAGTATGATTACGAACGAGGGCAACGCGTATATGATTCTTTTATTTTAATTACAAAATGGCCAGAGCGCGCGACCAACGCCCGCCGGCTGGCTCGATGTTCGTGAACGCGTAGGGAGCCTCGTATTTTAAAGTTGTCGTTAATTTCATTGATTCCAAAAGAATATCATTTTAGAGCTTCTTTTTCATAATTGTACCTATAAAAAAATCAAGTATCTATTAGTCGAAATTGAAAATCGTACAGCAAAAATAATAATTCCACTTTTAGTGAAGTTTACGATATCACTTAACTTCAGCGTTTGTTAAATAAGGTAAAAGTAGATTCGTATCTTTCCACTTTTAAAACTTCACTTAAATCTTACACTTCCGGCATTTCTATGATTTATGTTTTCTTACGTATATATACCTTAAATTACATCTATTGTTAATTATTCAAATTTATTCGTTTGTTAAGCAAGCAAACAGTCCACTCTACGAAAATTTTTCATAGTCATCCTTTATTGTGAGAAACGATATTTAGAATCAAACACTAAAAACGAAAGCTCATTTTTTATTTTCTCCGTAGAAAGTTTCATATTCCAATATTAATTAAGGTTAATTTATTAATTTATTTTTTTCAAAACTTTTACTTTTGATTTTTCATAATTATTTTATTAGTATTCAAATTTTTTACATTTAATTTTTAAATAATAAAATTTTCATGCATTTTATGACTTGCTTTATTAACTTATTTATTAATATTTTATAAATCATTTTAATCATCGATAATTTAAAATAATTTTTAAGATTTATTTTAAGTACCGAAAGCCGTTGAGTTCAATTAATTGTAATGCGGATAAACCTTATACAGTTTTCATTTTTATACGTTCAATTATCGTGGGAAAGTAGAAAATTTCAGACTGAAATTTCTTGAAAACTACTTTAATTGTGATGAAAAAAATTGTTGATGCAACATATACCTCACTAAAATATAGTACTGCTAACTTTCTTAAACTCGAGAAACTTAAGAAGATGGTTTTTTTATTTCAAAATACTCGATAAACGAATTAAAATTAATTCACGTCGTAGTCAAATACTTCATCCCAATTAATAATCGACGCTCAAAGAAAAAGAAAAAGACAAGCGATCACCATTAGAAATAAAAGTTACATATTCATAATCAAAAAATAGAAAACATTGACGAATTTTACGAAAGCATTGAAGACAAACGCACAAACGCACGTCTCGCTATAACACACGTGAAAGAACAACTTTTACATATTCCATAGTTTTAATGTACCACGTAAGTGGGTCACCGAATTGCATAGATGATCTTGACCGAGAAAAGCAAAACTTTCCATATTGTTATCGTATTAATAATGTAAAGATATTTAATTGGTATAAAATGCGCCGATTAAATTTTAATTAAATTTATTTTCTTTAAAACTTATTCACAATTATTTTCATGCGTTATATTGAAAATAATGTAAAATATATCCAATTTATATAAACCTACAAAAATATTTTAATGAATCGTTAACATTTACGTCCAAAATAATTAAACCCCATAGGACCTTTAAATTTTTTTCGATTCACTCTCGCGAGAAACTCAAATATTGATATTAATTATTTCTCTTTGTCGCGTTCATCGATCCATACGTGAGAACTTTCATTCGTCTCTCATCTCGCGATAAATTCCCTTGCGTTTTTACCGGTCGCCACTTGTCGCCCGATTTCTCGCGCGCACCTTGGAAGCTCAAAAAGAAACTCGGCCTGTATATGCCTTGTGTATATATATATGCGTGTGTGTGTGTGTGCGTAATTGTGTGTTTATGTATATGTGTGTATGTATATATATATATATATATACACACGCGTAGATACTTAAAAGTCGCTCGACGGCTAAAGTTGCGCAACGTCATTCTCTTACGACAGCCGTAAACGAAACGATCTGAAGGAAGAGTGCGCGATCCGGATTCTGCGTTCCTTATACAATAGGCTTATGGTCCGAGCAGATATCCAGTACGCGTTTTGTCGTGGAAACTTTTTCAAGGAAGAACGCGCGGGAGCTTTGAGTATCTCGTTTGCCGATCGTAACGAATCTCGTCGGCCGATTTTTAAAACGTTACGGAGATGTATGTTGTTGTAGCGAAAATATGACTAATGTATAACTTGTTATATATACATATATACTATAAATCAAAGGTTGATATCGAATGCTTCAAAGGATAGAAAAGTCGCCCGATCCCTTGAACGTATCGAAAGAAGAAAGATAAAAAATAAGGAGGAAAATTAATTTCAACGGAGCGTAAAGAATTTCCATGTCTCTTAGTGCCATATGCGAGAGACGCGAATGCGAGTAGTAGTCGAAAGCCGGTTTTGCGAATGATGAAATTTTAATCTCTCGCTCGACGATCATAAGCGTGCACACGTACGCATACATATATATATATATATATATAAAAGTACCTTAAATTTTACGTAAAGCTTTTTCAAAGCCAAATTATATACATATGCACTTATATGCGAATGTTATCTCATATTTAACCGGCACTTTTGCAGGTGCGATTTATGATGGAATTAACGTTTGCTCGTATAACTTACTCCTTTACAGATGTTACGTAAAGTGTGAATATTTCTCGAAGTTTGGGATCGATACCTATGACCGAAGTCTTTTCGCTCAGAGTGAATTGTGTGGAAAGTTTGATGATAGAATCGACTGTCTGTCGATGCTTCATCTTTGACGATTACTTAAGCTTCATTGCCTATAATTACATTACTTTTTAAAGATCTTATATTTTTGTCGTTAAATTCAAATCGTGTTAAAGATGTAGGATGATATTATTTAGTTTTGCATTTAACGAAGTTAATTTATCCTTTGTAAACAATAACATATTCGTTGATTTAACAAATCGTGTATACATATAGAATAAACGTACAATCGTTAAAAATTGTGTAAAATATTAATAGATAGAAGCGATGTCACAATATCAATTCAATGAATCACGACTGTAAATTGTTTAGTTTTTTTTTTTTTTTTTTTTTTTTTTTTTAGATATAGAATGTAAAAATTAAAGCACAATAGAAGACTTATTCATTATTCAAGTTTCGCTGTTTAGGCGTATAGATGGTTAATTCAATAGAATCAACATTTGAAATAAGATAGTAATAAGTAAAATCGAGGTAAAAATAGAATCAGGAAACCATTCGATAATAAAATAGTATTTGTTATATAGCAATTTCTTTATGAAAAAAAAAAAGAAAGATTCAACAGACTTTATATGCAGATATCGAAACAATCGAATCCATATCGGCACAAAATACCAAACACATAATAAAACGCTTTCCTTCCTCGCGTAAATATTAATCCGACTCGTGTGTGATATATCGAATCATTAACGATCCTTTACATAATGCTTCAAAACGAAACGGCAAGAACATAAAATAAGAAAAGAAAACAAAAAAAAAAAAAAAAAGAGGAAAAATTCTTGTCCCGTTGGTTACATAAATCGCCATTGTAAAAGCTCATTATGCTCGATCGGAATTATAATCGAGTGTCAAAACTTGATCGATTTAATATTTAAACATTTAGATCGGTCGAAAGTTACCGCTCCGCGATTGCGCAATGAGAAAGGGAGCCTCGAGATAAGTAACCAAAAATTTTCGATCGAAAGTCCGCGCGCTTAGCATATTTTCACCGACTCTCGTGCAAACGTTAAATATCGCTCGTCGTTCACCCCGAAATAATCGACTCGAGACTCGAGGTAGAAACAAAAAAAAAAAAAAAAAAAAAATTTGCGCAAACATAACCATTCGGTCGTTTCGACCGAGTAAATTGATGGCAATCGAATCGAATGATTAAACGTACGACAATGGTTTATTTTGTAATTGCGACGAACGAGTGAAGTGGACGCGGTTAATTGTTGTTGTGAAAAGTGGTAGTACTTCGGGATAATATACCATTGTTGTTAACAGATTTTATCGTTAACGTTTACAAAATAATAATAATAATAATAATAATAATAATAATAATAATGATAAAATTTTTCAACGATAATTATTTATTCGATGGATGATAAGCGAACAGATAAAAATGTAAGTTTATTATTATTTTAAAATGTAGGATACGAATTTTTTATAAATTAATAACGAGCTACTTTTATTTAAATAATTAATTTAGATAATTTTTTTAAATAAGTTACCACTACATTTATATTCTAAAATATAATCTACTTATTTTCCAGAAAGATCTACAGTACATTATGAATAAATTAATAACCACGAGTTACAGTTACCTTTCAAGTAGTTAATTATTATTTTAAGTCCAATATAATGGTTAACGAAAATAAAATTGAAACGAGATCAATTGATGCAACTATGTAAAGTTTTAATGTTGTTCGTAAAATTAAAAAAATTCGTCGTATATACCATGAAAAAATTTCTGATTAAAACAAAAAAATAGTCACTATAGTTGAAAAAAATAAATAAATAAAAAAAAAAAAAAAAAATAAAATAAAAACAAGAAGAAAATATCAACTGTTTAAAGCACAATCGCAACCGAAGAATTTCCGTTGACCGATGATAAACGATCACCAATGCACGAGTAACCCCCTCGCGATCGAACGTTCACACTGGAATATCGATTGCTCCGTAAAGGAGCTCCGCATCCCCGGCACTCGCGGCAAATTCAAAATAGTTTTCGCGCGCTCGCGTCCTTATAAAAATTTTCTCACTCTCGGATAAACGGCAATTCCGTTTCGTTACTTACGATCGTCGCAAACCTCAACGCCATGATACGATGATCCCTTATATCCTTTCGATCGTTGCCTGATCACTTAAACTCGACTTCGATGCGTGTTGGGTGCGGTGCGTCTTCGTCGAGTTTCTTCGTATATATGTGTGTATGTTACGTGTACGGCGTTAGCTTACTAGCTCGGGGCACGACGCCGCCTCGACTTCTTATACTTATATCCCCGCTGAGTCGCGCGATATTGTCCGGCTCTCTCTCTCTCTCTCTCTCTTAGCGAGAAAGAACTCTTTCTCTTTCTCTCTCTTCCCCCTTGCTCTTTCTCTTTCTAGAACGCTAGCCTTTACTCTCTCTCTCTGTCTCTCTCTGTCTCTCTCTCTCTCTGTTTCTCTTACGTTGAGCGCGTCGAGCCTTGCCGTCGTCGTCGTGTGAAGTCGAGGTATACACCCGGCCGACTTTCCTTTAAGGTTGTAGTGGATATACAGTCTTGGACAAGAGCGAGGAAGATTTTGATGGGATATTGTGGTTGGAATTTTATGATTTGGTATTTTATGAAAGTAAGGGGTCGCATGAATAATATCTTATTTTATTATAAACGGCCTTAATTTTTTACGAAACTCTAAACATTTTTGTCTTTATTAACTGTATTATTATTTTTAAAAACAAACAATATTTTATTTATATATTTAAAAAACGATCGACGGTTTTATCATTGTATATGAATCCCGTAAAATATGCAGTTAAATTTTATAGATGATTAAAATTAATAATTTATTTGATTTCGTGATTAAATTTACTTCACGCGATTAACGCGCTTAGTTTATCAGTAGTTAATTCATCAAAATATCAGTGGAACACCATATCGAATTACACGTGTATATTAACTAATTTATATTACAAAATCTAATTTAAATATATACGGAATAATTTTTATAGATAATTTTATATATTTTCATACTTTCGAGTAAGTTTTTCTCTAATTAAACAAATTTTATCAAAGATATTTAATTTTTTTAAGTTATTTACTTAATCGATAGTTTTTATTCGATTAATGATCAATAAAAAACAAAAAAAAACAAAAAAAAACAAACAATAAAATTTCGTAATATACAAAGACTCATTGCTTAAATATTATAAAAATTATTATTTATTCAGAGACCATAAACATAAAAATACTACTAATTTGTAGAAAATGAAATTAGACATACATTAAAATGAAAATTGCTATATGATTTTTTTATTTTGTCGTGTAATTAAAATTTTAAATTTACCCTGACCAAAATGATGTAAATAGCATATATGGCGTCATTAAATTTTATTAATTTTGTTGTGAAAAAATTATTTTATATAATATGCCAATAGTTAACGTATTCTTAACGTTTTATCTTAATAAAAGATATAAGCACACAGTGGACTGTTTTTATTCGTAAAAACAAAAATATTAAATATTAAACGTCTGTCTGTGCTCGACTTTTATCTACTTATTGTCAAATACGTACTTTCAAAAATGAAATATTTGTATTGGATTAAATAAATTTTATTTGAATTATAAATAAATACTATTGACTTCTTAATAATTTCAAAGCCTTTAAAATATTTTATTTTAATAAAAAATTAAAAAATATTTATGAAATGCGAAAGATTTATAAAAAATTAAGTTATTTTTACGAGATTTTTTTTAATAATAATATGTATATTAAAAATATCCACTTCTAGAATTTATTTGTTTTAAAAACGTTGGCTTGTCACGTGTCATTTATCCTATGTATAAAAATTTTTACTCAATTGCCGCAACAATTAACGTTTCTTTGAGTTTGCGCAAGAAAAAAAAATACAGGTTGTCAAATTTCAGTCTCATGGGACTCATTTTGTTTGTAATGACACTCTCGAGTATACATGAATGTAAAGATGAACGTAAAGTTAAAAAAAATAAATTTAAGGCAATAATTACAAACTACAAAAACTTAACACATTTCTATCTCATATTATTATAATTTTATATTCATCAAAGAGTTTCACAATAATTTTAACTCGTTTAATTCTCTAAAAAATTGCGTTAAATATTGAGTTCTCATTTATTATAGATCAAGTGACAAAAAAATTTGCAATTAATTTGAAAAAAATGACAATTTATCAACTTTTGAGACAACAACACGCGGTATATTTATAAACGTTAAAAGTTTGGAAAAATTTAAGGCTAAATGCAGCCGTGCAACGTCATGAAATCATTCGATGACCCACGGTGAATATCAAAAAGACACGATTAAAATTTCTATTCGACGTGTTCCTGCCGTACATAAAGCTATAAAAGTCAGCCGTTGCATACTAAGCGAATCTTTAAAACTACCGCTATTTTACGATGATATAACAGATATATAAAACTATTTGACTTCTTAAAATTAAAAATTAAATATTTGTAAGCTTTTACAACGTTGGTAATATTGATTTAATGAAAATTTTTTTAAAATATAAAATTTAAAAATTAATTTATCTTAGAGATATCTCGTGAATCGTACTGTTGTTACAAGTTTACGTGAAAATTGAAAAAGGTTTTTACATCAAATAAAATTGATTATATTTAAAGTTAACCTTTTTTTTTCTCAATTTAATCTATTTTTATAATTTTATTTTAATTTATACTTGAATAAAAGTTTACTCGGCGTTGAAGAAAAATTATTCGATAAAATAAAAGATATCAAAGCTATTTTACTTTAAAAGATATATCTCCATACTCGAATAAGCGTACGTACGTGAAGATTGAAATACGAGCTCATAACATTTGTGTTTACGGTACAAGTTTACGCGTCGCGAAGGATGAATGATCGTTATACAATTATCCGGAGTTATTTTAACGTGGATGTATGAGTTAAATGGCTTTATCGAATTATTTACTATTTATTAATTTGATATTACATAAATATATAAATTATTTAATTAAGCATGATTACTTATTACATAATAGAAAACATTTTTTAATAAGAAATTTTCAGTTCTTAAAATTCAATAAAATGAATATGAATTTAAAAATAAAAATAAAAATAAAAATAAAAATAAAAATAAAAAAAAAAATAAATAAATAAATAAATAACCTTAAAAATTCAAGAATAATTAAAACTTTATACTTTTTCCGTCGACTGTACCACCAATATAAGTTTAATAAGTCGGCGTGTTGCACGTCGCTTTTAAAATCCGCTTTTCTTACTCTCGCGAGCGTGCTTACAAAGTGGCCGGAGACAAACGTCACGGAAAAAGAGAGAAAGAGATGAGGGACATTATTCAAAGATTGCACTTTGCGGTTTTTCGGTCGTCCTCGTGTCGGAGATCCTACGCGCGCACCGATGGGAATAAAAATGAGGATAGTGTGTATAAATTACGGCGCTATACGCGCACTATTCGCGTTTATGCATGTTTGTATACTTGGAGAGAAGGATGAGCGCCGAGAGAAAATGTATGTCGGAATTGCGCAATTTTCGTCGTCAAAAAGAGAGAGAGAGAGAAAGAGGTTAATTTGAATATATATATATATATATATGTATATATGTATCCGAGAGCGGTGGTTTTGATTAACACAATTTCGCGGTTAATTCTCCGGGAAATTAATTATCAAGTGGAATGGGATTATCGTAGATGATGATTTGTTCAGCAATAAATGTACTATTCTCGTAATTCGGATGTATTATAATTTGAGCGAGGAAAATAATTGTTATCAAACGCGTTTTTTCATCGAGAAAACGAGAAGATAAATTAATTTACAACGGCTAAATTGAGATAATAATTAAACGATATTTCGATCAGAAGCGATAATCGATGTAAACTTGAAAAAAAAAAAAAACGTTCCGTTATTGTAATTGAAGTTGCAAAAAATTCTTACAATAAAATATGTCAATATTTAAGTGAGCTGTGAAGAAAGTAGCACGCGAGTTACTATATCTTATTAAAACCATTTCGCATAAATTTCTAAATTACTGTATTATTATCGCATAAGGATAAGCGTTTGTTTAAAAAAATTTTAGTTAATATATTTATGGAAATTATCGAAATAAATAATAATGTTAGAAAGTTTAAAATTTATACCCCGGAATAAAACTACATTAAATGATTAATCGATAAAAATTAAATTTAAATCTACATAATACCAGATCTACTGGTTATTGATATTAAAAATACAAATTGTTGCAAGTATTTGGAGACGCAATTCAATTGAATAATATTTACATGTAACAGTTCTAAATGAAATATTTTCATAATTATTGAAGAATTATAAAGGTTTCGAAATTAATATTTACATAATTGAGTTATTAAAATCATTTAAATATTTTTTCAAAAATTTATCAAATAATCGATTTAACATTGGATGTAATTTCTCTAATAATAAAATATTATTATTTTACTTTTATATAAATATTACTTTCTTATAAAATGCATCGATTAACAAGACCTTTTGTCGGAGTAAATATATTAATTAACTTTGTTAAACTTTATCCTAACGAAAACAAATATTTAAAAATTTTAAGTAGTAACAGTCGAGTCAATTAAGACCATTAAAATAAAATATCTCCGGTCGTTCGAATTTCCCCCAAGGAAATCGTAAAATTTCAACGAGCCGCCGCTATAGCGCGAACGCTCGTACACTCGCGTGTGTACGCACGCGTTCGTGCGTGCTTCGGTTGAGCGGGTTAGATTCACCGAGTCATAAGCGCGCTCGCTCGATCGAGTAGCTTCGAGCTCGAGCTTCGGTCGGGAGACGCCGGAGGTCGCGCGTGTCACTTTCGCAGGATATCGAGTCCTGTTTGCAGATTTTACGATCGCGCGGTTACGTTTCACGTATCGCGATGGCTTTAGTTGTTTGCGAGTTTTCGTTTTTTTTTTTTTTTTTTTTTTAAACGAATTAATGATCGATTCAGGTGACTTTCTTTTTTTTTAACTTTTTATAAGATTAACAGCCTGTTGAAATTTTACAAATATGATATTTAATATAAATGAATACGATTTTCAATAATTATATCACTTCATTTCAAAATGAAATAATTTCTTCATTTTTTATTAAAAATATAAAATTTGTCGTAAGATAAATTGATTTAAAAAAAATTTTCTCATTCGATGTAATGAAATATCGTGATGAAATCGGTGTATATACTTGTAAAAACCTTTTAAATATGTACATTTCTTATTAAAAACAGTTTTAAACGGACGTTCAATTATTTTTTAAGGTCGCGTAAACAAAATCGTGTTATTTTTGTACTCGATTAAAGTTTTATTATTACACAGCGATAAAAAATATCTCAAACTTAATACGAATCTATGAAAAATAATAAATATTATTAAAAATAAGATTTGAAAATATTTTTTATACAAAAATTTTATGTTTTTAGAATTAATAAAAATAATTTTTCATCGAGCTGCTATTAATTAGCTCGAAATTTCAAAGATGGAATATTAAATTCTTCCAACAGCTTACTTCTGAATCAATTTATTTTAGATCGAGTAAAAAAAAAATTAAATAGAATTAAAAAGATAAACCTTTAATTTCGCTATGCCAACCAACTTATAATTCTTATACTCGAAACCTAATAAAACTCAAATTATACGAAGAAAGAAAAAAAGAAAAATTTTCTTCATTTATATATTAATTTAAAAAACGGCAGCCACGAAAGTATACCAAAATTCATAAATAACATAACACCGAAGAAGAAAGAAAAAGAATAAAACAAAAAAAAAAAAAAAAAAAAGAATTCCAATGCACCGCACCCCGAAATTAATCTCCACCGAAAAGCATAAGTAAAAAAGAAGAAAAAAAAAAGACGAGGATCCATCTAACCCGCGAAAAAAAAGACCGTTGCAAGGTGATAAAAAAGGAATCAGAAATCAAGAGCGTACGCTTCACTTTCACCAAAAAAGAAAACAAAAGAAAGAAAACAAAAGAAAGAAAAAAGAAAAAAAAAAAAAAAACAGCAAAAATAAAAAAGAAAGTATACGTATATACACGTATAAGCAAAGTATTTCGAACGAGCGCGGCTGAATGTGGGTACTGGGTTAGCAATGGCAAAGCGCCCTCGAGATCGCGCGCATCGTTATCATCGTCGTTCTCGGCTTCGGTTAAACCAGTTCTTTCTTTTCAGAGGACCGAGAGAAAGAGAGAGAGAGAGAAAGAGAGAGAGAGAGAGAGAGAGAGAGATACCTTCTGCGAAAAGAGAAGGCGACGTCGTTCGCGCGACGAGAGTATATATGTATACACGACGACGAGGACGACGACGACGACGACGACGACGACGGAGGCGGCGGCTATTCGATACGCCTCAGCGGACACTTTTACATTATGCGGGGAATCGTCGATGCTCGACGTGCCGACGATTATTATAAAATGCATCTCGGCTGCACGAGCGCGCTTTTGCGTCACCCGACCTTTTATTATTTTCTTTCTTTCGACTACGATTGCCGATGGGCTTTGTTTTTTTTTTTTTTTTTTTTTTTTTTCGTCTTCTCGTTGCACAGTAATCGCGTTAAAATTACCGATCTTTTTGTCGTCTTTACTATTGTTTTTTTTTTTTTTTAAAGTACTTGCAGTCATCTCTTTTAAAAATACGATGACGCGCGAGGAGAAGTAACAATTACGATTACTTTTTGAGAAATTTGTAGGACCATATTTTGAAAATTTATTTTATTTGGATAAGTATCTCTGTTTAAATATAGCTCGATTGCAGAAATTTTAATCTTATTAAATTCCTCAATAACGAAAACTTATTTATTCGACACCATATTTATATACGATTCCGTGATTGTATGCACTTTTTGTCTTGTGTAATTTATAATTCGATCGAAAACTTTTACTTTTTTATTTTAATACGATTACTTTTAATTAAAATCCATTTTCGAATTTCATCTCTATGCACGGCAATAATTCTTTATAAGGTAAAGAAATTGTTAAAATAAACGTGACTGCTATAATCAATCGAATATAACGTATTATTCAAATTTTTTTATGAAATAAATTTGATTATAGTTTTTTAAAATTCCATTCCTCACGTAAAATATTATTAGAAGTAAAATGAGTAGTAGAAAATAAGCTAATAGAAATTTACAATTAACAAAATATTCAAGTCACGAAAATGAAATACATTTAACGTTAAGAAAATAAATTATTTTCATGTTAATAATCATTTTCATTTTATTTTATTGCAAAATTCGGTATCTAAGGATTTCCCATGTAAATAAGATTCGTTGGAATATAAAGTTATTCCTTAATTAGAAAGTTACAACAAATTTAGCACATTTTTAATTTTAAAAAATACTGAAAAAAACGTAATAATTTACGTCAATATAAGTAAATTTTCTCTTTATAAGCTTTATACAAATAATGAAAGAATTTTTAGAGTTTTGAAAAATAAATGATTTAAGAAAAGAATAATAATCAACGTTTTTAATTCAGAAACTATAGCTTTGTAAAGTAAGATGTAAAAAAGATTAAATCGTTTGTTTTTAAAACATAAATTTTCATTTTAATGAAAAGTATTGTTATAAAAACAAATTCATTGTTAGGCAAATTAATTATTTTCTTAATAAACGCAACGTAGCGAAGGAAAAAAAAATAATTTCAATTCAAAAATAAAAACACATCATTTCGTTACAAAAGAAAATATCTCCGCGACCATAATAAACCTTCCTACAACGCCGGTAATTTTCACGGTCGACTCGTAGGAAAAACCTTGACGATCTTGAAACAGCTAGAAGAAGAAGAAGAAGAAGAAGAAGTCAACCAGATGCACACCTACATTATCCCTCCCAATGTGGACGGAGAACGAAAGGCTTTTCGCGCTCGCACACACATACACATACACATAATCGCGCGCGCGCGCGCATAAAATCCTGCAACTTCATCTTTCTCTCCCGGCTCTCTATCCTTTCTCTTTCGCTCGATGCAGGTTTAGTTCCCTTGTTCGCGAGGCTTATACCTACAGGCTCCGGTGCGAGTTACACGGACACGTAGACGGATCATTCGAAGAAGAAGAAGAAGAAGAAGAGAGAAGAGAGAAGAAGGAGGAGAGAAAAAGAAGAAGAAGAAGAAGCAAGAGGAGGAGGAGAAGGAGAAGGAGGAGGAGGAGGAGGAGGAGGAGGAGGCGGCAGCCGTGAAACCGGTTTGCTTCCCCAGAGCGCCCTCGCGTTTTTCCCTGGCATAAGCTCGCCTAGCGACCAGGACGATCCTCGTCTCTGTAACGTAAGTCTGCGTCTATGTGCGTGTGGATATGTGTGCGCGAATGTACAAGGGAATGCGTGTCTGTAGGCAGCCCGAATTCTTCTTCTTCGTTGAGCAAAGATGCGTTTGACTATATGTGTGTATATATATATATATATAGAGAGTTAACTACGCGCGCTTGTTAGATCGAGCCGATCGGTATTCGCGCGCGCGCGCGCGTGTACGCAAGATCGGTGACAATTGAGCCCTTGGGTAACGCGCCGGGCGCTGAGCGTCTGGTTTTGTAAATTATAGCTCGCTCGTGATACCGGAGAAGAAGAATCGTATATACGCGAACGCGAGCGTCGTCTCGTCGATGCTGATTTTATGGCGGTGTGGTTTATCGAGCTCCGATGGGTTTTTAGCAAATCGGAGATTTATTTGAGCTTTCTTGATTTTTACTTTATGAAATAATGATAATTATTGATTTGATTTTAGGCGTGGATTTTAATAAAGCTTTAATCGAAAATTATAATAAAATTTACGATTCGAATATGATCTTTTTCTTTTTTTTAACTTTGTTCGTTATCTATAATTGATTTGCTTGACAATTTTGATGACTAATTAAGCGCGTTTTAGCCTTATTATAAATGCATTAATAGCAACATGTATATCAGCAAATATCGATATTGAAACGAGTTTTTTTAAACTTGATTAAAAGTAAATTTTTGGCCTTGCTTTACGTTATCCAATTTCATGGCGTCGACCAACTCATCCGATACAACGATTTTAATATTTTTATAACATTAAATTAAATTTAATCTCAAAAGAAAATCCATTTATTAAATTTTCCAACGCGTCGTCAATTTTCATATCGAATAAAATCGCAGCTAGTATAAGAAAAAAAAAAGAAAGAAGAAAAAAAAAAACGATCGATTCTTTTTCTTTCTCTCTAAATAAACAGCAACAATCCCAAAAAAGTAAAAACGTGAAAATCGATCAACTCGAGCACAATCGCGAGGGCCGTGATAGAAATTCGCATTGTGCAAGTGAGCGTTCGCTCCGAGCTGCACGCTGTATAATCGCTTTTACACACGCACACGGACATGCTCTGACCCATACACACACACACACACACACACACACACACACACACACACACAAATATTGGAGCTCGCGATGCGAGAGAGAAGCTAGGCAGAGCGCATTCCGCTCAGCGTCAAGCGATCAAGGGATTCGAAGGAGATGGGAGAGGAGAAGGCGCTGGGGTTCGGTAAAAACTTATTACCTTGGCCTTGCCGAGCATCAGCTGATTTCTTCGTGAATTCACTTTCTGCGGGGTTTTATCGCGAACTGTTGCTAGCCGATTTTTTTTAGAGTGAAAATTGTTGGATGCAACGAGATTTGTGCTCAATTTTTTTTTTTTTTTTTTTTTTTTTTTTGATCGCTTTATTATATTAAATGTTTAAAATATAATGCAAATTATTAATATTGAGAGGAAATCGATTTCAAATATTTACGATATTTTCAATAATTAAATTAAATGTTTTGTTGATTTTTCTTCTTCGATTCCTCAAAATAGACACTTGAATTGATATTTTAAAGTTTTCTAAATATATAAAAATTAATAATTTTAATGAATCACCCGATAATAAAATAATTCTGTAAATTGTATTAAAACAATATACCAAAAATTTTTTTTTTTCTTCGTAATATTGAATTTTCACATTCCTCTTTTTTCAGATCTTACTATTTGTATTTTTCTTATCATTGAATAAATTAGATAAAATTTCCATTAGCAATAACGTCACTTATCACACGGTAAATCTTTTTATTGAATTTTCATATTTGATTTCATTTCTATTGTATTGTTACATACTTTTAAAATTCATTCGATTAATTGATTAATTGCAATTTTTACCATTCATAAGTGTACCATATAATACGCTTTATAAATAATTATTAAATTCATTCTATATAACAATAAAGCTAATTCTGTTATAAGCAATACTTATTATCGAATTTACATAATGATTGAAATATTGATAAACTTTATATTGTTTATTATTAATGATTTTTTCATCTAGAAAAGCAATAAATTACACAGTATCATCGAATACGAAAAACAGAATCTCCAATGATAATAAATCGTTATAAACGAGCAAAAGATGGAGAAATAAAAAAAGAAAATGTATCCGTTCGTTTCTCGTAGTTGCTCGAGATTCCAGCTCTTGGCTCTTCGTTACTTTTTATTCTCTTATTGAGCCTTTCTTTGGTCTCCTTGTCTTATCGTGATGTACGTGTTTGCAATTGAAACACACGAGTATCGATAGTCTCGCGGGCTTTTGATGTATGTAAACGCTTATTAATCGTCGAGTATCCACGAAGCCGGTACATTTCTCTGTCTTTTTGTCTTTCTTTTTGTTTTTCTTAATACGCACTACGTATGTTGGCGCAAAAAATGTAAATTGAATATATCGGAAAAACCAGTATCCGCTAAAGAAAAGTGTATTTATTCGCGATGAATAATGTATATTCAAATATCAAGAGTGCTGAGACATTTTAAAAATAGATAAAAGCATCGGTCTGCTGTTGTCTGTTGTTGTCTGTTGTTGTCTGTTGTTGTACAGCTCTTTTGATAAAGTCTTATTTGTTTAATGATGGCTGAACGATGTAACAAATAAATTAATAGTAATTAGTTTTTTTTTATTTTTTTATTTTGTAAATCAATTTATTCACGCGTGAGAATTTTATTTTACGATTATTGCAAATTACTTTTATTATTTATCTTTAATTGTACAATTTCAAACTAACAAAACAAACTATTAAACAAACTATTTCCATATTATTTACAATAAATAACAATTACAATTTGCTTAATGAAGTCATCCATCATTTCGCATTAAGAAATAAATATGAAGAACGTGAATAAAAATAAAAAGAAGAAAAAAGAATTAAAGAAAAAAAATTCCCACGCACATAGCGCCTACGAGTTTATCGTTCATTAGCAACGACACCCCTGCAACAATTCACGTCGCTTTGACGTTGCGGTACGACTTTGAGTTGAGAAAAAAGGCTTCAACGTCTCGTAGTTGCAGAATTATATCGAGAAAGAAAGAGAGAGAGAGAGAGAGAGAGAGAGAGAGAGATCGAGTGCTTATAAGGGCTTGCAAGTATTCCGTCTCTTACAAGCGAAGCGAGTCCGAGTAGAGAGAAAAATGACCCTTTTGCTCGTTTTCTCTCTTTCTTTCTCTCTCTGTCTCTCTCTCTCTCTCTTTCTTTCTTTCTCTTCATCCTTTATCACTAATTATCCGACATTTCCATTGCTGGCTTTAAAGACTGGAAGGACTGGATTCCCCCCTACTCTTTCTTCTCCTCGCGCGACTTTATGTATATATGCTTACTCGTAGACCGTCGACGGACGTCGTGTAGACACGCGCGCGCGCGCGCACGAGAGACACTATTATTTTGCTTAAATCGTCGGAAAGTTTGTCGAATCGACGAATATTTTATATACGATGAAAAATTTTAAACGCTTGCTATGAAAGATTCGGTTGTAAATTAAATCGTGGAATATTGACGTTTATAATTAAACAAAAACGAAATATTGCCTATACTACGTAGGTAAGCATTAATTGAAAATCGTCGTTACTTAAGCAACTGTATTTTTCATAACCCACATACGCAAACTTAACCGTTCGCACTATCTATCTCGTCTTTCTTTATTTTTAAGGACTCTACCGCGCTGCATATGTAACTCAAACTTGTTGCTGTACAATAATCTAAATACACCATACGCCCAAAGTACACTCGCAGCGCACCAACTCACTTTCGCACACCTATCGCACAAACACACATACCTTAACGTATATTCCACACGCGTACATATAATATACATCGCATCCCTCACAACAAGTACGCAATTTCTCGTATTCTCTCTCTCTCTCTCTCTCTCTCTCTTTCTTTTTTTGTAAAGTAAAGACTCTCCCGCGCCTTACTCGCAGGTGCTCCTTGCGAGCAATTTATCGCGCGCGCGAGGACGTTCCCCCTGTGTGCTCGCTTCTATGCCTGCACTTTCAGAGGAAAAGAAAGAGAGATAGAGAGAGAGAGAGAGAGGGAGGGAGAGAGAGAAAGCAAACTTCCCATGTGTATGTGTATGTGTATGCGTTGATGAATAGAAAAAGAGAACTCGCGGTCGTATATAGCGCAAAGAACGCACGGACACACAGTCGTTCACCTGTTGTTGTCGATTCGTCGCGCTGGCTTTGTGCTCTATGCGCGCGCGTGTGTAAGTGTGCTTTTTGTACGATGAGTTTTGTGTCTACGTTATTGCACAAATTCGCATTTGCGCGAAATTTTTTCGGTTTTTTTTTTTTTTTTTTTTTTTTTTGTTGAATTGTTTACACACTTAATTTGTAAATTAATATTTTATTTCATAAGTACGCCTTATAATTTCAAAATCAATTCGCTTTATACATTTCTTAAAATTTTTAATAAATAATAGTCAATCAAATGTGAAAATTTAGCCGAGTACTCTAAAACTTCAAATAAAAGTTCAAACACAACGACAGACGATCAAATAATGTCGAATAAAAAAAAAAAAAAAAAAAACAAGAAAAAACTCGACGTTGCAACTATACGCGTAGGTGCACTCAAGCGATTCGCGTTCGTTCGCGTTATTGTTGGGCTCGCGCGGCTTTACTTGCACCGTGTTCCTCCATTGAAAGAGAGAAAGATAGAAAGAAAGAAAGAAAGAGAGAGATAGAAAGAGAGAGAGAGAGAGACGCGAGTGAAAATTACGACAAGGCCAAAGTCAACCGCGCGCGCAACAACGCGGCGCCATGGAAAATGAAGAGAGTAAGAGAGACCTCGAGACCGCGTGCGAAATTATTCCGAGTGCTTTGTATTGTTTCGCGTGAGTTCATAATCATTGTTAAAATGTAAAGTTTTTATGTTTTTTCTGTTTTTTTATTAAAATTTTACGAAAAATGTTAATGTTGGTATTATTTTTTTTTTTTTGTTTTTTATTTTTAGTGATCAAATTTAGAAATTGGTTATTCGTGCTTTATTTCAAAATATCAAAAACTTTCTTAAGCACGTTTTTTACTTTGTGTAGAGCATTGACAAAAAGATAAGATTTTTTTTAATCCTCTTATTCTTAATTCGTAAAAAAACATTGCTTTAAATCATAATTACATGTTAATTCGTAATTCAACTTTACACATACATAAATTTTATTATGCGTGAAGTAAAACGAAAACTTTAAAATAAAAAGTTACACCACTGCACGCACGCAAAAATCGGCGTGTTACGAACAAATTAGCCCCGCAATATCGCTCGACTGAAATCAAAGCTTCTCTACCTGTTTCGAATTCCGGCCCACCCGTGTAATCCTCCTTTCAAAATTTTCTCCAAATTAAAGACAAACTCGGCCGATTCCACATAATTTTCGTAGCTTCTCTCTTTCTCTTTCTCTCATTCTCCAGTCATCACGCAGAGCTCCCGAATGAGATCGGGCACGCGTGTGTGCGTATAATACGAGCTCGAAAGGGATCCGTGAAAAAATAAGCGAGCACGAGAAAAGAGAAAGAGAGAAAGAGAGAAAGAGAATAAGAGAGATAGAAAGGAAGAAAAAGAATAAGAAGAAAAAAAAAAAGCGGCGAAACAAGGAAAGAAAAAGAAAGGAAGAAAGGGGAGGGAAGCCGGCTAGACAGTAGACGCTTCGAGAATTTGACAACGTGCGCTCGGGTTGCGCGCGCGCGCGCGCGTAGTAGACCATAGCGTGTGTATAATACGTGCGTGGGTATGGGTCTCTCTCGAGTCACGTGATCGTACATATGGTTCGCGCGTTGCCGCCTCGAGTCCGTGTGGACTTTACAACGTCGCCTCTCGACGTGTATACTTCTTCTTCTCCTTCTTAGGCGTATACAGCGCCGTCTGTTTAACCGCTTCGACTTCGTTCTTCTCTTCTCGCCTTGTATTTCTTCTTCTTCTTCTTCATCTACTTTGATTCTCTTTGCTTGCACTGGCTTATATCTGTAGAAGTTGCACCTTCGCTTTCTGACCTTCTCCGCTTGATAATCGTCCTTGTGCATCGGGAGAATCGTAGAAAGGGAGAACTTGCAGTAAACGCGAGGAATCGTCGTGTGTCTGTGTGTGTGTGTGTTTGTGTGTGTGTGTGTGTGTGTATACAGGCAGGAATTAAGGATGCTACTTTTACGTTATACCGATAAGATTATTCTATACTTTTTATTGTTATCAAGATTTGCGGGAAATTATAGTCTGCGTTTATCGAAAAAAAAAAAAAAAAAAAAAAAAAAAAAAAAAAAAAAAAAAAAAACAGAAATATAAACGTTTTTTACTTGTTATAATTATACTGAATATAATGTAATCGCGAAAGTTGTAGATGTAATTGTATGATTTCGTCAAGCCCTTTTAATATTTTCATTTCCTTTTCGTATTCCCTGATAACAACATTATCGTACTTTTAGTTTTTTACCTTATAATGAACTTTTTTAATGGTATTGCGAAATTCAATTTCATAATTGACGAAGGTTTTATTTCAAATTTTTATACATCTTTTATTATCGTTACGATGATTAATAAAATATATAAGAAAAGTTTTACGAAATAAATTTATTGCTGAATAAAGCAAGCTCGGATATAATGAGAAATGTTTACTCTACAGTTCTGAATAGATTTTTCAATAGAATTAATTTAAAAATTAATTTTAAAACATCTGGATTTGTTTAATCCATTCAAGCCTATTCAGATTTCCATATCGCTAACATCTCAAACATAAAGTCAGCGATATTGAATTTTATGAATGTTTATACTATTAAATGCTCAATGCTTATCACATCAAATTGTTGACAATTAAAAATATTTTAAAAGTTAATCAAAGAAATAATAAATTTATTGATAAATTTTTTTTTTTTTTTTCTTCAAAATGTTATAAACAAAATTTTATATCATTATTTATTTTATAACGTTATAAAAATTATCGGCACGATTAACGACACATAAAATGACTGGTCTTTTAATTATAGCTATTACTTCATGTGTGAAATACGGAAACGTAGTCGCTAAGTTGGTATTTTTTTTTTTTTTTTTTTTTTTTTTTTTTTTTTATTTCAAAACATACCTTTATAAGTATAACATTCTTTAATAATCTAATCTCAAGATCTGAAATTCTCTGTGGAATGTATTTTATTCAAACATACTTTATAAAAAATAGTATAGGTAATGATTGTATATTTTTACTACTTTTATAAGTAATCAAATCTTAATTACAAATCTAATAAAGCTTTTTTCACATTTAATAAAGGTGAGAAATACAGTAGAATAAGTAAGATTTAGTTGGCCTTGATTGAAATATCAATTATATTTACTTCAGCTCTACGTTAAAGTATGTTAAATATTTAGAAATTTACTTTTAAAATTTTCTTATGAATAGATTAAAAAAAAAAAAAAAGAAAATTAAACTTTTTAAAATTTATTCAGCAATAACTTATTTAATTTTTTAGATGATATATAATTGGTCAACGATTGAATTAATCAAATTGTAAAAAAGTAAATAGATGCTTTTATTCACCACGACGACGAAAATTAAAAAGAAAATTCATTTTTTAAAAGATTAAGTCGCGAGAATTACCCTTAAAATATTAGAGTATCGTTCCTTTTGAAGCATTTTCTGATATCCGTATGGCTAACATTCGCCAAAAAAAGAGAATAAAGAAGAGAAAGAGACGGGGAGTGAGTAAGAGAAAAAGAGAGGGAGAAAAGAACGATAATAAAAAGAAGGAGAGCATTGGAGAAATAAGAAAAAGCCGAAGAACCAAGAAAGAGGAGAGCGAGAAAGGGAGAGAAAGAAAAGGAGAAAGAGAAGGGAGAGAAGCTTGAAAGAGCATAAGCGTATATAGGAATGAGAAAGAAGGGAAGCGCGCGTACGTATACATATATATGTAACACAAGCCGAGAGTTGCCCATCAGTTTGTCTCTTTATCCGTTCTCTCTCTCTCTCTCTCTCTCGCTCTCTCTCCTTTTCTCTCTCTCTCTTTTTCTTTCTCTCCCTCTCTCCGTTCTACGTACAGTCGTCGATCCTTGGCCGGGGCCCGCTCACTCGGCTGTGCGCGTCCTTCCCTCTTCCACTTTTGCCGGCGCGCCGAGCAGAAACTCTCATACACTCGCGTATATATATACACGCTTATACACGCGCGCGCTCACACACGGCTTCTTCTTCTTCTCTACTTCTTCTTCTTCTTTGCCTCAACCTTAAGGTTCCCTCGCTATCTCACCCTCTCTCTCTCTCTCTCTCTCTCTCTCTCTTTCTCTTTCACTCACTCTCGTTTTCTTAGAGCAGCCGAGCAGCCAAGGAGCAGCAGCAGCAGCAGCAGCAGCAACAGCGGCAAAAGCAGCAGCTCCGAGGCAGCGTCGGCAGGCGGCGCGTTATTTCCTCTCCCGGCCCCTCCTCGAAGACACACACGCTCTTCACGTCGAGCCGAGCGACGTATCCTTCGGCTCGTACACTCGCGGCTTTTTCCCTCAACTACGATAATCCCGAGTGAGTTTGAATTTTCCCGCGCCGCTTTTCTATCCTGGCTGTTACTACTTGTTAGATACCGTACTCATGGCGTCTAGCCGCTTACGAGCCCGCGTAGTTCGTTGCATGGTATCGCGGTCCTATGTATAGGCGCATAAATACATAGTCGTATATCCTCGATTCGGTACTTTTTCTCGAAGGAAGTTGAGTGTGGCCTTGATACGGGGGTTTTTTTTTATTTTGTTTCTTATGTGAATTTGGAAATTTTTAGTGCGAATCCGCTGCGTTGGTAAGTTATGTTTTTTTTTTTTTTTTTTTTTTTTTTTTTTTGTATTCCAAGCTTAAAAATAACTCTTATTTTTTTCCCTTTCTTTATTCCTTTTTTCTTTTTTTTTTCCATTATTTAGTCATAAAGCTTATCTTCTTCCTCTGACAAAGTTTCATTTTATCTTGACGTACGATATTACTCATCATTATATTGAAAATGGACTCGTTTGTTCTTTGTTTGAAAGCAAAACCAATTATTATTCGCTTAAAGTTTAATTTCAGTTTATAAAAGACAATTTAGACCTTTGTATTTGCTCTTGTAAAAAAACGCTCTTAATTTTATAATATTAAAAAAAAATAAATAAATAAATAATCTATCGATCAATGAAACATTTAAGAATACTAAATATTTAAAAACCGTTATTTTATTTGTTATTTATTGTTGTTATTATCTATATGAAATTTGTCAAGTAAGAATATCAAAAAATTTACATTTGTTATCGTTGAAAAAAAAGAAAAAAAGAAAAAAAGGAAAAAATTAATATTAACGCACGAGAAAATTATAACATTTTTTCTTTTCAAAATGCAAACTCGTGAATCTCTTTGTGAAACTTTTCGAGGCACTGACAAAAAACTAACGATAGAGACAAAGAACGAGAAAAATATGCATCACTATACTATTTTAAGAATAGTGGCTCTTAATTTCTTATTCTTAAATTTAAAAGCACTCTTGTTAAAACTGTAAAGTTTTTTTTCGTTGTTGAAATTTAAAAATAATAATAATAATAATAATAATAATAATAATAATAATAATAATAATAATAATAATAATAATAATAATAATAAAATTTCATTTTTGCAAGAAAAAAGATGAAAAAATTCTAAAGTTTATTAGTACATTATGTTTAAATCCAGAAATTAATTTAGTCGGATAATCTTTTTAAGTATACTTTTCAAAATAAAATGTATTAAATATGAGTAAAAAGTAAAAGAGAATGTAATTTTAAAAATAATAAAATTAATTTTTCATTTTATTTATAATTTAAATAATATTAAAAATAAATTGCATTTTATAACATTCAAAAATATATTTATATCAATTTCAAGAAAGATATTTTTAAGTATCTCATTCTCGAATGCAAACTTTTCGTTTCGATACCTGAAAAACCTTGAATTTTATATTCAAAAGTGCATATGCATGCATTTTTAACTTATTCAGAACAACGATGGAACAAAAGATCGTTAAATATAAAAAACACACGAAACTTTATATGTTAATCAAGATTTAAATACGTAATATATACTAAAATATTAATTTTCATTATATATATTAAATAATTAATTTTTCTTTTACTATAATAAATAAGATATTAATATTTCATTAAATTAATGAAAT
Source organism: Chalcis sispes (assembly GCA_949987625.1). Classification (NCBI taxonomy): domain Eukaryota; kingdom Metazoa; phylum Arthropoda; class Insecta; order Hymenoptera; family Chalcididae; genus Chalcis; species Chalcis sispes. Next base: position 62,802,306 of record OX465098.1, read on the forward strand.
GCGTGTAACAAAAAATAAAAGGTGTATCATTTTCGTGAAAATAATTAATTTTAATAAAAACTTTAATTCTAAAATATAATTAAGATAATAAAATATTAATAAATTTAAATTAATAAATTTAAATCACTTATAAATTTTTGCTATTCATTCAAAAGCAATTTTTATTTAGTCTTAAATAAAAAAAAAAAATTGCGATATATATTTTTGTTCTATCGTTGATATTTTTTTATTTGCTTATTATTTTCTTATATTTTTTCAATATATAAAGATAAATTTTAATGCACAAAGCAAACATCTTGAAATAAATATAAAAATAGATAAAGCAACAAGTGGTTTATTGAGAAAATAAATGTCAAAACGCATCATTCATAAATATCTATAAGCGTATACGTGTTAAACTTTATTAATAAAAACAGGTTTTGCGACAGGAGTTATTATTTTTACATATTGTAATAGATGTTAAATTAATAAATCTAATATTAATCAATAGCAAGTGAAGTAAAGTAACGTATAAATTTATATTACATCTAATTTATCTCCATAAAAATTTAAATTTATTTAAACTTTAAAAAATCAAACGATAAAAATAGTGCACTTTTTATATTATTTTTTTCTTATTAATTCTTTTAAATGTAAAAAATATTTTAAGGAAATTTATTAAAAATCAATACTTCTTTTCTTAAAAATTTTGTTAAACAATAACGTTTTAATTGATTAATTTTCAATGTTATTATTTATTAAATCGCGACTAAATCTGTTTAAAATAATAATTTTTTAAATTAAAGATTACTCTTTAATCATTATTAATCGTTGTGTACATTTCGATTATTCAAAAAGTAAAAAACCCTATGAAAAATGAGCAATCGTTCCGTAAAATAAACATTTGTCCTTCGCATACGTGAAATCAATGTAATTACATTTGTTAAAAAAAAAAAAAAAAAAAGAAAAAGAAAAAGAAAAAAAAAATTTCTTTAGCTCGATTGTATTTAAAATAAAAAGCGAAAGCACACTCACACGTACTTGTACACATATACACAGTAGACTCGCAGCGTATACGGCATCGAAAGACAGCCGCAGACGTACGGCAAAAAGTCATCCTTCGAGTATAAGCGCGAGTCTCAAAAAGTGCGCGTAAGAATGCATTTTTGGAGAGAATCGCCGCGTCGTGAAACAGGAACATGTGTATGTACACGCATACACACGCTCACATATGTATGTATAACCGAGCAAAGGCAGAAAAAGGTAAAAAATGAAAGAGAGAGAGAGAGAGAGAGAGAGAGAGAGAGAGAGAGAGAGAGATAGAGAAAGAGGACGACGATGCGATAAATATCGAGAATTGCATTGTGCATGATCGTATTAAGCTATAGTGCAACGGGCTAGTGCGCAAGATACTGTAGTAAAACTCGTTTAAGTTAACCGAACACCGAGTGCTCTCCGTCTGTGTGCCTCTGTGAGTGAGAAAGAGCGGAGAGCATACCTGCCGCCAGACGCAGACTCCGGTCAAGGTCGTACGACGTTTTAACGCTCTTTTTTTGCACGTTTCGCCTCGCGTCGCCGATTCGCCGTCGCTCTGAACACATACACACACACACACGCGCGCGCACACACGCACACACACACATCTATATATCTATATATATATATGTATATATATATATACTCCATTCCCGGTTCTTTGGCCTTATACAATATTTTAGCTATCCTGCAATTACTTGGCTTTTACTTATTATGTATAATTGTTAATATTTAAAAAAAAATAAAAATACGAAAACTGTGCTTTTCTTTTAGTTGAACTCGTTTGGTAGAGTTATAGAAGAAGATCAAATGAAAATCTTGATATTCTCGCTCTTAAAATTAATTATAAAACAGTAATAAAATATAACTTTAAAAAAAAAAAAAAAAAAAGGCTAAAACTAACTCATATTTATTTCACTGACGATCAACGTTCTACTTAATAAATTAAAAAATTTGTGAATTAAAAATTAACCAATAATCACACATTCGTTATAATTTTCCAAACCGACGTTTTAAAATTCCACGTTCAAGTTTCAGAAAAGGCAAAAAACTAAAGAGGAAAGAAAAGAAGAAAAAAGGATAAAGAATGAAACATCGGTAAAAGTGAGCGGAACAAGTGCTTTCAGCCGATTCAGCGATGAATTCTCACAGGAGCCGGCGAGCAGAAACGCAACAATACTCGTGCAGCATAGAAAGGGGACTTATGTACATATATGTGAATACAATTGACAAGGGATGACGGTTAAGCATCAAAAGCATGTGTCGATGTGCCACTGGCTACAGAGAAACCATGAGTCCCTCTGCGTATGAGTCGTCGACGAGGAACGAGAATTTTTCTCGATTCAGTTGCAAATATAGCTTTTGTTTGCTCGTACATGAAACGGTAAAACTGTTGGGCGTTTAAAGTTACAGCTTTATTTTTTCACTGTTTTTATTGTATAATTATTGTAACATTATTGTTTTTACATATTGAAAGGAATTAATTTTGGGTACGATTATTTTTCATTCAAACATTATTTTATTCAAAAATACTTTTAATATTTTCTATATTTAATAAAAAAGAAATTAATTTTTATTTAAAAACTGAATAATGAAATAAAATAAATAAATTTTTTCAATTTACATTATTTTTTATCTAAAGTCCTTGAATATATATATATATATATATATATATATATATTGTTTTAATTTTTAATTTTTAATTTTTAAAAATAAGAAATATTCAATATTTCAAGCATTGAAAATTATTTATATTCCTATGGCAATACCTCTAAAAATTTTCCATTTTTATTAAATTTAATATTTATATAATTTTATTTTTTATTTTAATAAAATGATTAATTTTATTTCAGCTTCATAAATAATCCAGCGTACGAAGCAATTAACGCGTCAAAGTCTGGTAACTCCACCACCGTTGGCGGGCTGTAATAAAAGCCAATGGGGTACGAGTTTCCTACCGTTGACTCGTTTTTCATCGGATAAATGTATAAAGGCGTGCTGGTTATTGCAAGATTTAAAATTTGAATAAAAAGTTATAACATAACGTCAACTTATAATCAATAAATATATTATACATGCTCTAATATCATATTGAATAAACTTAAATTAAGCACTACAGATAATGTTTTTTCTTCACTAAAATATATGAAATATTTGTAATTGACTAAATACTAATAATATAATGTATATTCTAATAAAAATGTATTAAATATATATATTTAATTATTCTAATTATTTAATTGTAAAATGAGATAAAAATGTAAATAGCGGTCATTTACAGAAATTAAAATAAAATGAACTTCATTTTATATTAACTTTAACATAAACTTTATTGTATAAGTGAATTTAAATTTTTTAATCGTTGATATTACAATCAAACATAAAAGGCTCAAACATTTAAAAAATATTTATAATCTGTAAAATTAAAGTATTTTTTTTTTTTTTTTTTTTTTTAAGTTTACAATAAAACGAATATAATATTAAAAATTTATTATTTTCACATAATATTAATAAATATTTCTTTAACATAAAATATTAAAACGATATCAAAAATAAAAAATTTTTTAATTTCGCGCAATAACTAAAATTCTACTTTATCAACCACGAGTAATTGAATTTTGTGGAGCGGAACTTTTTGGAGAATTTTTTATTAAAAAAATGTTGAAAATGTAGAAAAATCATTTCATAACAATTATTAAATATTAAATATTGTTTGTTTATAATAATTTTTTCTTTTGTTTAAATTTATTTTCGTTTTAATTTGCATAATCAAAGAGATTAATCTAAGAGATTAATTATTAATAATGCAAGTGAGCGAATGCGCAGTCAAGAGTCTCAACTACAAAATATGGTCAAAAATATATTTTTTTTTTAAATAATAAATATATATTAAAAATGGTTTAAAACTATGATTTTTAAAAGCATAAAATATGTGTAATTGATTATAAAGTTTCAATTATTATAACAAGTGAAGAGGTACAATTTTTTATAATCGATTTTGATTTCGCAAATATAGCTTAGCTTTTTGCTTTACTAAAATTTTTAATTTAATAATTCAGGCGTAAACTTTTTGTAATCGTCTGTTGGAAATAAAAGAGATTTTTCAACATGGAAAATAGGCGTTGTACACATTTTTTATTTTTTCTATTTAAAAGTATCGTAAAATTAAAAAATACACAATTAAGTATTTTTCTAAACTTTTAAATTGTCGCGCTTAATTATGTAATCTATGGTTAGACTTATAGCGCAAACGCGAGAAATCCATAAAAAATTGGAAACCTTAGTCAAGAACTCCAAACGCCAAATATTATACTGACCCTACCTCAGCCTGCGAAGGTTGGATTTTCCGCAAAAAGGTGCACTAAGCATATTTTTAAATAGCACAATTCGAATATAAAAGCAAAGGCATTTGACAACTCTAATTTTTTTATAAACTCTAAAAAATCAAGGTCAACATTTTACAAAAATTAAAATGCCGATATCTCGCTTAATAAAACACATATAGAGTTTATTCTGATACCAAAAAATTTCACATTTTCGATAAAAAAATTTCACATGTCACAGTTTTTTCAAAATATTATTTATTGCAAAAATATAAGCAAAAAATTAATTTTAGCGTTCAGCGCATGCGCACAAAATCATGAGTGTACAACTTCATGAAAGTTCGCTAACTGTTCGAATCGCAGAAACATATTTAATGTAAAACAATTAGCGAAAAATTTTAAAAAACTTAGATTTATGAATTAGATTATTATAAAAATGCTAAAAATCGAATAATAATTTTATTTTAACATGCATTTTATGAGTACAATTTACCAAAAGATGACGTCTTGAAAAATTCACGATTTTATGCGCATGCGCATAACGCTAAAGTTGATTTTTCGCTTATATTTTTGTAACAATCTATTAGAAAAATTGCAAAATAAAAAATAAAAAATTTTCAATAAAAAATTTTATGTGAAACATGAAATTTGTTGGTACAAGAATCAGCTTTGTAGGTGTAATATTAAGCGAGATATCGGCATTTTAATTTTTGTGAGATGTAGACTTTGTTTTTTTGGATTTTACAAAAAAACTAGAAATGTGAATTTTTCGTTACTTTCATATTCAAATTGCGCTATTTTAGGTACATTGATTGGCATAATTTTTTCTAGAAAATTTAATCTTCACATGAAGGGATACGGTAAGTAAATATTATTGTATTATGAATAGCGTGGAATATGGAATATGAACCATAACTCAAAATAAGTATTTGTAAAATATTATAGATTGCACAATTAGTTAAGTTTTTCATATGTCAATAACGTTGTTGAATGTTTAATTAAGCTTTTCTGTAATTTGTATATTAATATAAAATAAAACGTAAGTTTATTAAGATAATTATAAGAATTTCTTCATTTTATTGTATATTTTATGCAATTTTTTTATTTGTATACAAAATAAAAAATCTTGATTTATTCTTAGAAAATGTCAGTTATTCAAGATAGACCTGAGCTATACGAAGAAATAAAATTGTATAAAAATGCCAGAGAAAGAGAAAAATATGATAATCAAGCTGATTTATATGCAGTTGTAAATACTTTGCAACATTTGGAAAAAGCATATATTAGAGACTGCGTTACACCCAAAGAATACACAGCGGCTTGCAGTAAATTGTTAGTACAATATAGAGCAGCTTTTAAACAGGTATAGAATTAATTATTAACTATTAGTTATTAACATTTAAATAAAATTTAAACATTTTTTTGTTGATTAATTTCAAAATAAAACATTATTTAGTAATATTTAAATACAAAAATTAAATTGATAATATTGAAATAGGTTCAAAGTGATCAATTTCCTACAATTGATGCTTTTGCTAGAACATTTCGTCTTGATTGCCCAGCAGCACTTGAAAGAATTAAAGAAGATAGACCAATAACTATTAAAGATGACAAGGGAAATACATCAAAATGTATTGCAGATATTGTTTCACTTTTTATTACAATTATGGACAAGTTGCGTTTAGAAATCAAAGCTATGGATCAACTTCATCCAGATCTTAGAGATTTAATGGATACTATGAATCGATTAAGTATATTACCAAGTGAATTTGATGGAAAACAAAAAGTTGCAGAGTGGCTCCAAACATTAAATAACATGTCTGCATCAGATGAATTATCAGATACACAAGTTAGACAATTAATATTTGATTTAGAAACATCTTACAATGCATTTAATAAAGTACTGCATAATTCTTAAATTGTGAAGATTGTGATTATAATTTTATTTGAATTTCAAGGAAGTTTTATAAATCGTATTTTATAATAGAGCATTGTCTCTTACAAGATTAATTAGTATGCATCATATAAATAAAATTATAAAAAATAAATATTTTATTTTCTACCACAGATATTCAATATGATATTTCTTTAAAGGCATATATGAATATTATAATTGTTGATATAATCTAAGCTATTTTTCTTAAAGTTATTAGTATAGTAAAATCTTTTTTTCTTATTAAGAATACTAAATATAAATAAATATGTATTTATTGAATAAACAAATTATTATTATAAATTTATTATTAAAAAGTAAAATAAAAAGTAATGTATTTTGATTTATATTATAATTTAATGAATGTATCAAAAAATCTAAAAACAATAAAAAATTTAAATATATGTATATATCTTGTATAGATTTATTACCAAATTTTCTTATTATGATTATGCATATTTGTATAAAATTATTCATCTCAATCTGATGTAAAGTTTATTAAGCAAATGTAATATAATATTTCACATTATCAGAAAATTCATATAATTAATATTAAGCAATTTTTTTTTTTTTTGTTATTTCTTAATATTATTCAGCATTGTTTAATTTATTAATTAAAAATTTTATTAAAATCAAATATCTAATAAAAAAATTTAAAAATTTAACTAAATAATTTCTAATATTGTTTAAATGTTTGAAAACTTTTTTCTTTATTCATTATGCATAATCACTTTATATTTTAAGAATTAATTTTTTTATCTGATAAGAAGTTTAACTTGACAATGTAAGAAATGTATAGGCACCTTGAGAGATTGTGATATTAACAATTTATTCAATAATGTGTCCTTTGCATTTTGAATAATTATAAAAAATAAATTTAGACCAAATATTCTTCAATCAAACAATGTTTAAAAATAACAAAGAAATAAAAGAGTAGACATTGATGATAAAAAGAAGCTTAAAATATTTTTTTAGTACATAAATGGTTTATGATGATGATTTTTCCTGAAGATTATATGACAAAAAAAAAAAAAAAAAAGATATATAAACGATCAAAAATTGAGATCAAAAGGCAAATACCGATTTCAGTGTATTTGACACATTCGTTCTGCGCATGCTCAACAAAAGCGATAACACTGTTTTAAATTAAGCTAAGATGGTGATAATTTTCATTGGATATTAAATTAAAAAGCAATTTTATTATTCGTTAAAAGAATAAAAAATTGAAAAGCTTTTATTTTAATATTTTCTGAAGTTTGCTTTATGCATTAAAAAAATAAAAATGCAATACAATAAAATAGACATTGAGCGACATTTTATTAGCAGCATAATAAACATTAATGTAAGGATTGAAATAATTAATGTAAAAGCTGTATATAATATTGCTTTTAAAAATTTATCAATAAAAAGTGCATGAGTAAATAATAAATGAGGATTCATAGAAATATATGCAAATAAAATTACAAAAAAATTATGATTTTCAATGTAAGTTTAGATGTGCAAATAATTTTATTCAAAAATCTTTTTCATTTCCTGCACTTATATGCATTTTATATAAGTTTGCAGGAGTGTAGACGCGTACGTATATAATTCGCATGTATTATACGCAACAAGATCGTACACAAAACATTGTAACACGTTACACGCACTCACTCAAGTACACATGTGTTTAAGCGCTCACGAAAATATTAAGTTTCGCATTTGTAAGGTCACTGCTGTGACTATCCATTATCAAAGCCCTTGAATATTTATAGATGTCTTGCTTTTGGAGCTTAGCTGTTAACCCATTTGGAGTGCCAAATGCACGCAATATAATATATAACTAAGAGCAGAAAGCGACAGCGGAGAGTACTCGGCAATTCTCGGTTTCTTCTCATCGTATGCGTTTCAGAGTCAAAGACATTATATAGCACAAACTGTTCGAGTGCCCAAGAGAGCAGCGCAGTAGCTTCAGAATCAGTAGTAGTAAGCGCCAAGTATCACCATGAGGCGATGCGTCCACGAGTAGTGGACGCATCTCGATTTAACCAATTCTTACTTTTGAGAATGATTGTTGGTGTTTTTTTTGTTGTTTATATATTAGCCTTCACTGAATTTACTCTCGCTGAAATTCCAAAACCGGTATGTACTCAATATTGCGGTACGAACTCTATATTTTCATGCATCTTTTTTTTTAATTCTTTCATTTACTTTTATTCGCGTGCTCATTTTATTTTTACTAGCTATTTTTATTCCGTCGAAGTTGTATTTCATATACAGTTTTTGTATTAATATTTTTTCTCATCGTTTCTTAAGTTGTTATAAGAAATTTTTTAATTTTGATAATATAATTTGAGAAAATTTTGAAATAAATAAATTTAGTAAATACTTGTTGATTTAATTTTGCCTTCTTTATTCTATTCGACAACGTTAATCATTAGATTTCAATGCATAAAACAAACATTTAATATTATTTTATAAACTTACAATCAAATTAATTTAAATTATAAAAAAATGTTATTTTAGTTACCTTCTTTTTTATTATTTTTTTTTTTTTTTTTTTTTTTGAATACTCTCTTTTTTGCCATGGCACGTAGCTATTGTTTCAAATGAAAGTCACAAGAACATTATATGACATCCATGTACAAAACGTGCATGTATACGTGTATATATGTGGTAATGTGCATAGCAGATGCGATGCAAAACTCTGAATTCCGAAAGTAGCTTAGCAAACTGAAGCGTGCACTTAGCTATAGTTAAATGTTATTGCAACATCTATTTGTGTTCACTTAAATTTTTTTTTTTTTTTTTTTTTTTTAAACACAAATACGATTACTTTGTTCTTTAATTGTTAAAATGGTTGACATTTTATCATTTAAATTTTATAATAAATTTATAAATCGAATATCAATTATATTTTTGTATTCTATATTTATTGTCTTTATATTTTTATGTACCTTTAATATCTAATAGAATATTAAAAGAAAAGAATAATTGCTATTTTAGACCAGTATCGAATATTAATTAAATAACGAAGCAAGAAATAGATAAAGTATTTATAAATTTCATATTTTATTTTATGTATTTTATTTAAAGTTTGACAATTTACGTATACTCCAATTTTTTATGCTCCTAATCTCAATTGAAATAATTATATAATTTAAAATAATTAGTTACTCTGAGAAAAAAATCTAAATAGTTCGTTAATTTATTGTAAATTTTGTTTTTTTTTTTTTTTTTTTTTGTTTTAAATCCATTTAAGGTTGGTTAAAATCTAACGCAATTCATATAAACCTTTATTTTTTATCTTTTAAACCAAAAAACACCCTCGCAGTTGAGTTTATGTTCTATACATGACACGGCGGCGAGTTTGAGTAGCTAAACCTGCCTCCTTTATACTAACACAGCCTTTTTCTCAATCTATCTTTTAAAAATAAATAATTTTTATTGTAATTTCTGAAATATTTTTTATTGCATTATTTTCTACGACCGCGTTTTTTCTCAAAAAATTATTTATAGTCTTTAGTTTCGTTGGAATGCCTGTATGTGATGAACATCGTATGTTTATGAAGCCGGCTATTATAAGAATTTTATATTTTCCTTTGATGACTGTAAGGAATGGAGAAATCGTATACATAAAAGTTGTACACGTTTTTATCGATTTTCGAGATTGCTTACAAGAATACGGTGTAAATTGTAAGATAGGGTTCAACGCCAGATCTTCTACCATATCAAAGTCATACTAGAGTCGTATATAAATTATTAAATAAGTGCGCTGTCTAATTTTTATAGTAATACACAGTTGTCACTGCACAGAGCGTGCGGATGTTGCAATTTCGTAAACATTCTGTCACCACAATATTTTTCGAGCAGAGAACTCGACAAATTTAAAAAAGGAAACGTACTGGGAAACACTTTTTTTTCACGATATTTTTTTTTTTAATCTAAAATGGTTATTGTTTAATCGGCGCTTATTTTATGAAAATATAATGAATACTTGAATGTCAGATTTTAATAACAAATTATACTTCGTTTAACAAATCCATTTGCGTTACTTAAATTACAAAAACAACATAAATGAGCACGCGCATAATAATTTCATAAAAAAATTTAGAAAAGATAAATCAGGATATATACTTTTTTATAGAATCCTTATAAGGCTCTTTTAATGGGACAAAAAGTGTTACAAATTCATAAACAAACACAAAAACACCCAAAGTTTAATAGCAATTTAGTGAAAAACGGTAAGTTGGTTAATATAAAATATGATGAAAATATTATTAAGAAGTTTAATTTCAATATTTAATAAAAATTTTTAATAATTTAACGAAAAAATTCTCAATGCTTTACTGACTGAAAGTCTTCAATTATAATTACAAAATTTTAATAACATTTAATAAATTTTTAACACACATCCGTAATTGTATTACGAAAATTTTTTTTATTTAAATAAAAATTAAAACGTAAATATTACAAGAAATTATTAAATGAGCTTATAAACACATGTTTTCAAAATCTTAATTATTAAACCTAAAAATAATTATTTTATTAAAAAATTTTAAAAGAAAAAAAAAAATTGAATCAAATGTAAACTTTGATAACAATAATTTTCATAATAAACTTTGATAATAATTTTGCAACTTCGCATTTTGCGTCTTCACCGATTACCACAACTTTGGCGATCGTTTTGGCGATTTTTCGGTCTCAATGAAATTTACGACGGATGATATATGAATATGTTTTCGGTGTTTAATTAGCCAATTAAAAAAGTTGTTAAGCCATGAAATGTGATGTAAATATCCAACATTTATTTTGATCACTGGATGATGACAGAGTCATCGGAGCAATCTTTGAACTCTCTGCTTGAGTCCGAGATCTGGCTAGGAAAGGCCCGCTCGGGGGGTCGGATCGTTTAACAGAAATGATATGGGCAAAGGTATTAAGAGACATTTACTTAGCCAATAGGCTGTAAGTGAATAAACCAAAAAGTAGATCTGATTTTTTTAAAGACAATGATGTTTAAATTCAAAACGAAAGTCGATATAGTAATAAAAATTTATAAATTATTTTTAAAAAAGTGATGATAATTTGAGGTGCATATATTTTGAAAATTAATTTTATTCCCAAAAAATATAGTTCTTTTCTAGGACATTTACATATTCAATATTAAAAATCGAGACATTTAATTTAATTAATTATAAAAATTTCAATAAATGACCTTTTAATTTATGTTAGCGACGTCAACTTTAAATGAATTCACAAATTGGAGCGATTGGTCCGTTTGTGACAGATACTGTTCTCAAAATCGGATTAAAAAGTGTCGGATTAGAAAAATATGCGACAACACGGTTATACGAGTAACTAGCTTTACATTTATTATGATATACTTAATATTTATCTCGTAACCTTAATAAGCGCATATTTTTTTTTTTAGGAAGAACGAATATGTACTCATGAAAATTTAGGACATCAACGAAGATGCAATCATCATCAAAAAGCAGCTCGTCAAAAAGCTCGAGGTTTTCGGATCGTGCAAGTTAATGTATTTTTATGATTAATTAAAATACTATTAAAAGTATTTAATTTATTTTATTCACATATATAAATGAAAAATTATTAATACATGATTCGGTTTTCAATATTCACTAGAGCGACTTAAAAACTTATTGGCAGTAAAATTTCTTATTGTAAAAAAATTATCTTAATTGTGGTATAAATATAATAAGTACATCTTATAAAATACAAAATTTTCATGTTAATAAATTAGCTAAAACGAAAGAGAAAAATATTTTGATATTTTAAATAATGAACTTTCTAATAGATACCCGAGGAAGCGAAGCCTCGATATAGACAAGGGCGAAATAAAGAGATTAAGGAAACTTGGTTCTCTGGAGATTACGAAAACTGGAGTAAATGGTCACCTTGCACAAGATCTTGTACAACGCAACGACACAGGTCGTAGAAAATTTATTTATTACGATGATATCTATTATTTTACAAAATAAATGCTGTTAAAAATTTATATAATATGCTTCGATTTATGAGCAATTTGTAATTTATTTTACAGGTGGTGTAAAGTACTTGGTTTTTGTAGAAAAGATGTGATTCGCCAAACTGCTTATTGTTATGTCGAAGGGAGTTTTTGTCAAAGATGGATTCGTCGAAAAATTCGTCGTAATTATAAAGATTTTAATAATGGTGAAACTTATTAATTTAATTTTAAAAAATTTATTTTTATTTTGCATAGTTTTGATTATTTTTCTTCTTGAATTTATATATATATATTTTAGGATTAACGGAGGATAAATATGAATTAAATAATAAGGAGATTGAAAATTCTACATTCAATGAAGAAGGTAATTGGAAATGTGGAATATCGAAAAAAAATTCGAGAACTTATGAAACAAGAATTATTGGTGGACATCCAACTGTTCCAGGTAGTTGGCCATGGCAGGTTGCAGTTTTAAATAGATATGGAGTAAGAAAAATAACGATATTTTATGTTTAATAAAATTCTAAATTCATCAATTTTTATTGATTAATAACAAACGACGTTTTAAAAAACGGTTTAAAAATTATGTATTACATTGTGAGTTGCAAAAAATTTTTAATTTTTTTTAATTTTTTTTTTTTTTTTTTATTATTGACTGTCATTTATATTGTTTTAGGGCAACTTAATAAATGTTCGTATTTTGTAAATGTAAAAAATATGTATTAAAATATTTTTAGGAGGCTTTTTGTGGCGGTACATTAGTGTCTCCGCGTTGGGTTCTTACTGCTGCCCATTGTGTACGAAAAAGACTATCTGTTCGCATTGGAGAGTACAATTTATTGATTAAAGAACGAACCGAAATTGAATTAAGAGTATAAATAATTTACTACACCAATTTTTTAATTAATGATAATAATTTGCGAAAAATTACTTTTTATTTTTTTTAGGTTGAACACTCAATAATTCATCCAAAATATAATGCACATATAGTTGATAATGATATTGCATTGTTACATTTGCCACTAACGTTAACCCTTTCAGATGTAAGAGGAATTGCTTGTCTACCTGCACCTTGGCAAGATTTGCCTTCTGATCAGTTGTGCACTATCATTGGTTGGGGCAAAACAAATGCCTCGCACGAATTTGGTACAGATATTCTTCATGAAGCGAAGGTATGCGTGAACACTATGTGAAAATTCTTAAAAATTATTTATTTATTGAAAAAAGAAATGAAATATTTACATAACTATTTAAATATTTATGTATTAATATGTTTAAGATTACTTGTTTTAAAAATTTACGTATATGCAAAAATTAAATTAGATAAAACATATTAACTTAAATTAACATTCACATAACAAATTATAAATTTGAAATGATTGCAGATACCAATAGTCTCAGACGAAATGTGTCGAAATGTTTATGTCGATTATAAAATTACAAATAATATGTTTTGTGCTGGTTATCGTCGGGGACGCATGGATTCTTGTGCCGGAGATAGTGGAGGCCCTTTATTGTGCAAGGATCCACAAAAACCTAATCACCCTTGGACTATTTTTGGTATAACTAGTTTTGGTGAAGGCTGTGGGAAACGCGGAAAGTACGGAATTTATGCTCGACTATCTAATTATGTTCATTGGATAGCTAAAGTTATTAGACAAACAGATGCATATACAACATAAAATTTTTAAACTTATACAATAAAATAATTGACAAAAATTCCATTGATTCAATAAAAATATTGAGTACAACATTAAAAAAAAACTAAAGATATTTCAAATATTTAATTTTTACTACGATTTTTATGAATTTTTTTATTAGAATATGCAAATTCAATAATTGTAATTATATGCAAATTAAAAACATTTATAAAGCTTTTTATTGTTTTAAATATTTGCCATACATTTTTATCTGAAGTGATATTATAACTTACTTGATTAATAAAAATAGTTTATAAAAAAATTTGTTGCATACTTAATTACCGTTTATAAAGAATAAAGTTGATAATAAAAATTAAACTAGGTATAAATGTTAAAGTTTGTTTTGCAGTATGCTCTATATTTTTTACTTTTAAGCATATCTTTTAGAGGCATTGTGCAACATTCTTATAGACTGTTGTGATTCCACTGTTTCTATTCCTCTCATTTAATGAAATTGATATGAACATTTTAATAAAAAGAAAACTTTTATTTTTAAGTGCTTTTTAAACACAACTTTTAATTAAATTTACATTTCGAAAAATCCATTTCGGGATGTTGTTCCATGAATCTGAAAAAGTATAAATGAGTGTAAAATTTGTTGAAATAATAAATTAGTGAACATCATTCTTTACGTTAAGTTAAAAAATGGGTTCAATGGATTAAATTAAGTAATAGTTTGAAAGTATTTGGCTTTTTGTTTTGACAAACTTCTAGTCGAAAAATTAGTTATTACGATCAGAAAATCAATTTTGTGCAATAAAATTTTGTTCTTACTTTTTAATAACGTCTTGCTTTTTTTGTTCATCAGATGTAGGCAATCCAAGTTCTTTCTGACGTTGATCGTACATCATTTTTTCCACCAGGCCTCGAGTTTCGCCATCCAAATCGGAAAGTTTACTTGGTTCTGGATTTACTTTTTTTGTACTTATTTCGGGATCAGTAGTTACAATATGAGCCCACCATTGCATTTTATTTACCTACAACGTTTCAATTTATTTAAAATAATATAAAATATCTTATTTTTATAAAGATAATGATTCGGGAGGGCTTGAGTAATCAATCCTTTTTTCTGAATTAACATTATAATAAATTTTTAGAAAATTTTACGAATTTGTCTAAATGTTTAAATGTTTAGTTTGATATCTTTTTATTAGATATCCGATATATACTTGCTACTTTAATTATTTTTTAAATTATTTTTTATGAAAAAAATGAATCAATTTTTTTAATTTTATGGGGGTAATTTTTGTTAACAATTAGAATACTGAGAAAAGTCTCAATGTTATATTTCACTATTTTTACCAAACTACGTATCTTCTTAACACTATCAATAATTGAAAATTATAAGATACAAATTACATATTAAAATTAATGTCATTATAATAGAATTTTATTAGATCTTTGATTAAATTTGAGACAGAACTGTAAAAGTTATTTAAAGTAATGCAAATATTAGATATAGTTAAAAAAAAACATTAACAAGTATGATGTAATTGAGTAACTCACCTTTTCTAGATTGATTAACAAAACCTTTCCATCCTCAATGACCCATGTAGACTCTTCAAGTTTAACTTCGTGAGGAAACTCACCGTCAATTATAGGCGTTTGGCCTTTCACACTACATTTTAAGTGTTTTTTTGTTATGGAAACGCTTACATCCTTCGGCCGAACAACGAAATTTACTTTTAATGGCACCCTTAGCTGTAAATAAAATATTTTGAAAATTAATCTCATTGTAATTATTTAAATTTACAATGACATTTGAAGGATTTGTCCGAAAAGTAATGCAATTTAATTTTTTAAAGAAATATTCATTCAAAATATGCTTGCAAATCTTTTAAATTTTTCAAATTCTCCTCATAGGAATCCCACATACTTTTGTCAACGACTTTTTTATGCACATTGCGCATTGTAGAAGGCCTCAATGGGGTTTCTCGTATAGAGTCTTAGTAACGACTAGTTAGATCGCTTCAACAATTTCAAAATCGACTCCTTTAAGGATGGTTTTAAATTTCGGTAAGAAATTTTTGTGGATACATTATATCATCAGATAGCTGTCTAGACTTGAAGTCATCTTTCCCATCTTCCTACTCATCATTTTTTAATAACTTTTTCCGGATCTGGAAACTTAAGGGCAGAAGAGAACCGAGACTTGATAGTTTTTTCCATTGCGAGTCGTAACATAGACACTAACAGAAGAATATTGAGTCTGAAAGCGTTGTAAAACTAAAAGTTCCCCCACCTAACTCGACCGATCCTCGAAAACATTGCGGCCAAAAGGAGAGGCGGAAAAAAAAACAAATCGCATTACTTTTCGGACAAACCTTGTGTAATATAAAATATTATAAAGTTATACTAAATTCATTTTAAGTACATTGTTCGAGTTGATTAAAATTTCATACACTTTTGTTTCTGACTACATCTTTCATATTACCTCTATGTTCATTGATCCTTAAATTTACGTGACGTAGAAAATAGCTTTGCTATGCATCTAAAGTAGTAGGTCAAGTATTACCATTAAATATTTTCGAAATTTATCAAATTATTTGATCCTACCTTAATAATTATTAATTTTTTTTATTAATTATAAATTTAGTTCTTTTCTAATAAGAAAAAATAAACTTAATAATATTGTTACGATACTATAACCATTTTTATAATAGCATAATTTTTATGATTTTATTTCCTTGTATTAAATTTATGTTAATCTTAAATTTTCAAAACAATTTTTTTTTAATTCAAATATTATACAATCATATAATCTTGAAAAAATTATCTTTTCAATTAATATATGTATATATATATATATATATATATAAAATAAGATTAATATTTTATGAAATAAAATACTAAATACTAAGTAAACGTACATTTATAGTTTTCGTATTTTTTGAAATAAGCACCGATAAAAACTTATTTACCAAATTCATGTTTTTCAATTTTTTTTTTTTTTTTTTTTTTTTTCTTTTCTTATGTTATTAGCTTTGTAAGCTATCATGAATTTATGTATTAGTGAGGTTGAATTTATTATTTTTCAACTATTTAAGAAGAATGGTTGTAAAAAAATAAAACTGTTATCACAGAATAATAATAATAATAATAATAATAATAATAATAATAATAATAATAATAATAATAATAATAATAATAAAAAAAAAATCACACGGAACAAACATTTATTTTAAATGAAGTTACATAATACCTAACTTTTAATATACTTGTAATTATGAAGTAATTTTTTTTTGTCGCAACTTTATCGATTAAAATAAAATTTACTAAAACTGTCTTTCTTTGCAATAAGTTTGGCAGAGTAAATATTTATTGCACGCAAATAAAATTAATACAAAAAGTCGAGGAATTCGTAAAGGTTTAAAACTATGACCCACAGATTAAACAGCAAAAGGCTAGTTTTAAATTCTTGCATAAATATTAAGTCAGGTCAATAAACGACCTTGCTTTTCTTACATTCTCTATCTGCCTTCATTCATGTCCTCGTGTTCTTCATTTGCTACCAACGTTTATTTGTCTATTTGTGACTAATTTATCATTTGATTAATTCATTTTTTTTTTTTTTTTTTTTTTTTTTTTTTAATTAAATAAATTTAAAATAAATAATGATAAAATAAGAAGAGAAATTTTATAAAAAAATTGCAATAATCTACAAAGGTAATAATATAATGGATCTTTTAAAATAAATTTTTATAAAGTCACGATAAATTTTTGTTAATAAGGTTGAAAAATTTTAAAAAACAAGATTTTACAAATTAACATAGAACAATGACTAATACGTGACCTTTGACATAATTGCAAAAATATTTGCAAATTTTTACATGTCCCAATTGTAATATTTGCAGTAAACCTAATTTAATTCTTTCTGCATGTTACCGGTGTATTAGCATATTAACGTAATAAAAAATACAACAAATCAATTAAAGCTTCATTAAAATTAACTTTAAATTAAAAATATTTTTATGTATCATAATTTAATTACTTTGAATTAATTAAAAAAAATTTAAATAGGCAAAAAATAAATAAATAAATAAAAAACAAAACAAAACAAAAAAAAATTGTTCACGAGTAAAATGTGGAAGAAAAATAAATAACCAATAGAAATGGAATGCCGACGAGGAGTTCAAAACAGAAAATTCAATGTCAAAGTATTGAGAATGTCCATGTCCCAAAGAATCTTTTTTTCATATCACGTTTGTTATTTCGATGATTCTGTCACGGTCGTTCATTGGCCGCACGCTTATATATGGTCATTGCCATTGTAATATTAATTTAATCGTTAATTAGTATTTAATTAACGCTTTATTAGCCGATTATTTATTAAAATAATTTAAAAATTTTTATTATACCTTTCGAATTTGTTCACGTTGCACGCGTGAACGTACACGCGTACGTGGATAGAGTTACAATTTGATTGAAATAAATTAGAAAATACAAATATGCATTATATACATGTGATATAATTGCCGATTTGACAGACGGCATTATAATTAAAAATAATAATAAACGCATAAAAGTAAATTCATTCTTAATTAAAATTTTGAGGGCGTTAGTAAATAAAAAATGAATTATATAAAAGAAGCAGAAAAAAGAAATGAGTATATAAAGAATGTTACGCAATGTGTATTTTTTATAGTGAAGGATATACGTAATAAAGACAATGAATGGTATTGCCTTGAAAACGTATAATTATTGACTATAATTTTCACAAACTCAAGTGAGAATCATTGGCTATCAACGTAATTACTTCGTTTATAATTTACGCGTGTTTGGTGCAGTCTTTAAAAATGCCTGGTTAAATTGATAAATAGTTGCGTGGATGAAAATGCTGTTTAACCCCTGACATAATTAAAAATTGATAATATATTTTTTTTTTTATTTGATCATTAAAATACAAATAATATATAAATAACAAGTTGGGAGTAATAAGCTGCGGTAAATTCGTATGGTTTTATTTTTAATTTCATGCAACTTCATTATTTTCATTATTCGCGTGTATTTTATTGAATTGTTTTTTTTTTTTTTTTTTCTATTTTCATTCTTTTTTTTTTATTCCATAATGTAGTAGAAAAGAAGGTTTAAGACTTTAAATAAAACTATTAATTGCTAGAATTATAACTATATATTTTTATTCACAATATATATATATACTTATATTATAAAAATATAAGCGATTTATAGATAAATTAAAAGCCGGATTCTAATTATTTTTAAGTTTACGCCAGCGATTCGCCGTACTTTCGTTATTCTAACAAAGGCGAAACAGTGGATGTACTTGCCGTCCTGAGATGGCACTGGGACAAGGTTGCCACAAGACCATAACCATTGGAATTAACGTAGCACTCGATGCACGCACTTTATGATTCCGATTCACCTTTGATTTCTCGGGACCTTCTCGGTTATTCGTATTACCTATACCGTTCGTCATCCTTACGCTCTCTACAATAAATTTCCGCTTGCTCGCGTTTAACCTTTTGTCTCGGTCTCGCTGTAAAGCCAAACGCGAATGCTCGAAATTTCTTTTTAATTTCGTGATTGAAATTATTCATCGATAAATTTGCATAATTTATGATTATCGCTTTACGTCTAAAATATGCCTAAAAGGCTTATAAAAAGTTCAGATTGAAAGTCTTATATATACACGATAATAATTACATAAAAAGTATGTTTTTCCGCCAATCTATTTTTGATATTTAATCAATAAAAATAAAAAAATAAAAAAAAAAAAAAAAAAAAAAAAAACAATGAAATCGTGCGTTTTTTCCCATGAGAGAATCTGATTTTAAACCGGTTGCAACGTCACAAAGCAGGGGGTCATTTAAATTGGCTAGTTTGTGAATCATGCAACGTTGTCGTATATTAAAAAATTAAAATGTCAAAATTTTACTTGATTTGGGAGTTCGCAATTCACAGGTTCATAGGTAAGCTTCGATTCAGAGTTGAATCTAATTGTTTCGTCGATGTCGATGCACAAGTAAACAGTATTGTTAAACGAGAAACTTTCTCTAAAAAAAAATATTTTATTGCATTATAAATGTATTATTATTATCATTATTAAATTTTTCATCATTTTACTCAACTCGCTAGTGCAACGATTGCAAGACAAGAAAAATTAAAAGAACCGGAATGACCATCTATAGTTAGTATAATGGTATATGAAGATCCTGTTCAATCTTCAAGGTCGCATTCATGCCTCACTCCCGATTGTTACAAAGAAATTTACAATTCGCTCAGGTGTCATAATAACTATTTTTTTTCTCTCTCTCTCTCTCTCTCTCTCTCTTTTTTTTCACAAGATTTAATAAGAAAATATAGCGCATATTAAGAAATTTGGACAAAGTTACTAAATAATGATTAAAAAAAATTTTCGCAATAATTATCTAAACATTGATTCGTTTATTTATAAAATTTTCAAAATGAATCTAAACAAATGTTCTATATTATTTTATAAATAAAATTATATTTCACATCGTAATTAACATTTAACATCGATTAATTAAAAAAAAAAGAAATTTATTTAACAGTTAAACAATAATAATGAAATAAAAATATGCATAAAAGCATGAAAAAAAGAAAAAAAAAAACAAAAAAAAAAAAAAAAAAAAAAGATTCCAAAAGCGCTGGAATTTCGTAAAAAAATTTAGATTGCATACTGAAAAATGCCGTTATCTTATTAATAAAATAAACAATATTTTTTTTCTTAGTATATACATATCAATGTTTCGTTCTTTTTACATTTTTTAATAATAAACATGTAGAAGCTTACTACTTTTTAAATTATTTTTTTCTTCGACTCTTTTTCTTTTTTATTAATATTTTAATTAAAAACACATGTATATTAGATATATACCCGAATATACTCTAAATTATTATTTGTAATAAAAAATAAAAAAAAAAAAAAAAATTTTTTTTTATTTATTCTTTTTGATTTATCTGCTGTATATACTACGTATAAAGTTAAAGGATCATTATTTTGAATAAATTTTAGAAATTATAATATGGCTCCTAGAATTCACTGAGACTATAATGACACATTTATAACTATGCATCGCATTAGGTCGGGGTGGAATTATCAATATCCAATAGTACTTTCACTTTTTAGCCATTGTGCTTGTGCAGCAATGTATCCCTGCACTTATTAAGACTAGTAAGCTGGTTTACCTTCAAGCATTCGAACTGGTCTGGACTGGTTCTCGGATATTTAATCTCGATCCTATAGCTAACAGGATTTCAAATATTCCCTTGTTGTCTATTTAGATGCACTAATATTATTAATGTTAAATTTTCAAAAGGAAATGTTTTGATTTTATTAAAATTTATAAATCACCGATGATTATAAAATTTGATTGTAAAAACGTTCGTTTTAATTAAATTTCAACTAGATTATGCTTTGAATTAATCGAAAATTTCATCTATTAAAGGTAAACAGAATAATAAAGCAAAATTTTTTTAGCACGAGAGAAGAATATCATTAAAACGATTGGATATGTTAACGTGGACATTCCACGTAGTTATTACATCTAAATATTTTTTTTTTTCTTCCAATCTTAGTTATTGCATATGTTATAGAGCAATATATGAACAAGCGTAAATCATTAATAATTACATAATGCTTATAACTTTTATTAAAAAATCTCGTTATTCGGCATTAATTTGAATTAATTTTTATTTATAAAATAATCTACTCAATATGCCTCTATATAATTTTAGATCCTAATGATAAAAGTATACTATTTTTAATGACGAATAAAAATATTTATAATAATAACGATAAATTTTCACGTCTCAAATGACGCCTATAGGAATGTTGAGAAAAAATATATATGAACGCAGGTGAGTGTAATCCTTGTACGTCGACGCAAATCTCGTCCTTGATCTTGAGTATATGAACCTACTATATACGCTTAGCGAGATGACAAAACCGGACTTTCGGGATTTCCAAGATTAAAGTTTCAAACACCAAGTTAAAATAAACTTTATCGTAGTACTTTATGGTCTTCAAGATGTCTAGGATGTTTTTTCGGTAACGGTAAACACATTTACATTCGCTATATGAACGCTCGCATAAACTTCGTATAACATACAACGAAATAACAGTATTGATAGAATAGTTAAGGGTTTTTTTAATGCAAAGAGGAATTTATTTTTTAAAATCTTATAAAATCAAATTGTGGTCAACAGTTGCACATGTCTTAATTATATTGTTCTTGTTATACTTTAACGTCAAACATTTTTCAACATAATTTAATATTATTCTTAGATAAAATATAATAATATTTCTTTTCAAATTTTATCATCGTTTATAGTAATAAAATATTGTGTTGTTAAATGAAGAAAAATACCGTGAAACACAGCGGATACAATGAATAATTACCACCAATGTATTAGAAAAGAAAAAAAGTACAAAACATAATTTATTAAAATTTAGTGTTTATTGTTTTTAAACCTTTAAATAAACTAAACTATCCGTAAGATTTTATTAAAATTTTGTAAAAAAAAAAAAAAAAATATTTTTCTTATTTAAATTATTTTATTCATTTAAATTTTTCTTTATCACGATGCAATTATACGAAAAACTCTATACCGCTAACACATTGAAATGCTACTTTATGTGCACATTTATAAGCCGTTTTAAAAGTACGTAGAATGTAAAATTTTAAAAAAATAAAAAAGTCAACGAACGTATGCGCGTTGATATAGTTGCTAAAAAAAAAAAAAAAAAAAAGAAAAGAAAAGAAAAGAAAAAGAAAAAGAAAAGAAAAAGATCGCTTGCTGACGTAAATTCATTTTACATCAGCGGCGAACAACGCACATCTTGCGGCCAATCCTTTTCGACCTTGCTCGAGATAGGAAACGAATTATGCGTTGTTTCGTACGCGTGAGCGCGCGTAAATCTAGATTATACATTAAATACTGACGTATGAGGAAGCTATTGAAAGTATCGCGACCTTGCCGGGCATTTCTTATAACTGCCGAGACCAAATATTTCGTTATTTTTTCGTTAAAAATATTTATGCGCGCTTGTTGCAAAGAATAATAAAAATTTTGCGAGTTTTGCGTTCTTCTAGTTTTTTAACGTGTCATCTCGATCCTTTTAAAATTTACAACTCTCGTTAACTTTTAAACTAGCTTTATTATTTATCAGTTTCTTTGAAAAATAAACACTTTATTTTTTTCTTTTTTTTTTTTTTTTTTTTTACTTATAAATTTTTACGACTCTAATATACGTATTAAAAAAAAAAAAAAAAAAAAAAAAATAAAAAAATAAAACTGAAAATTTAATATTTTATAATAAGGCTAATAACGGTAACAATTATCATAAAAATTAATAAAAATAATAATTATTATAATAATTAGAGAACGATCTTGAAGCTGTTACTGTGCATTAAACTGTATGTCTTCGACGTCATATGCGACATCAATGAGACTTTACGGAATTAAAGACCTTGCTTGATACAGTCAGAGCATTAACGATATTTTTTTCCTCTCTTTTATCTCTTATTCTTTCTTCCGTGCGATACAACGGTTTTTATAGTGGTACAACATCTGACATTATAAATTGTCATCGCTCGAGGGCACACTTCAACGACCGCAGATTCGCCCGTCGATAAACTAAAAGTGCAGCTATCGTATCGCGAATGTTAGTAACAATGCGTTGGATCGACAGCACGATTGTATTGTACTTACTACCCTCGCGGAAGTTTATGAAAAATCAACCGTGTCGTCACTTATTCGACTTACGTCATTACATACATTCGGCTTTCATAATTTTTTTTTTTTTTTTTTTTTCTTTTTTTTTTTCTCATTTCTTTTAATGTAGCGTTAACTTTACCATTATTCGCCGTGAAACATTACTTATTGGGATTTTTTCACATAATCGTCTTGTTTAATTAATCCATTATGAATAAAAAAAATATATATATATATGTATGTATACATTCCGTATTTATGAAAAGTAATCTTTAACCTTTTCGCACATCCAAAGAATTTATAACTATTGAATTCAATGTTTGATTTGCGATCTATAAGTATATGGAAACAAAAGTAGACAGAATATGAAAGAAGAAACGATTAGTAATTAGGAAGGAGAAAACAAAATATAGCACCGGTCATCTGTCTCATACTGCTACGAACGACTCAATTTATCAAAAATTATGCGATATTTAAAAAAAAAAAAAAAAAATAATGGACTTACATCACTTTTAAAATAAACGGTCCATATAATTTTTTTTTTTTTTTTTTTCTTTTTTTTTTCATGCGATTTTTTATGCGACTACATTCACTTCTTTGATAAAGCAAAAAAGTAGCTGCAGGTAATCCTCAATACTTAAAAATGTTATTATTGTGATGTATCTTTGCAATTTTGTAAAAGAGTACAATTGGTCCTATATTTAACAAGAAAAAGTAGCAAAGATAATCCGATTTGTAAATAAATCATGTAAAAAATTTAACGTTTAGATTTATTTTAAACATCAACGTAAAATGTATTCATTGAATAAATTAGAACGCAAATAAAAGTACACTACATACGTAGAGCCTTTCACTAAATAAAATTGCTTTTTTAACAATGTCTTAAAGTGTATTTTAGCATATGTAAAAAAGAATTTTTCATACGAATTATTCAAACTGTAAACTCAAGAAAGTTTAAATATTTTAAGGATCCAAATATATTTTAAATTTTAAACGCAATTCTTTGTAATGAAAATCATAAATATTGTAAACTTTGATAAACCTTTGCTATGTATTTACTTTATAAGAAGTGTATTATTCAATCATGTTATATTACATTTGTTTTTTGCGTTACTTTAAAGAGAAGTACATACGTAGAAAAAAAAAAAAAAAAAAAAAAAAAAAACTACACGTATAAAAATTTATAATTCTTTAAATCAACGACAAAGAAGGTAAATTTACCGCAGGTATTAGACGTCGACGAGGTGGGCGATGAGCAAGATTTAAGAAGCGGGAAAATACGAAGATATGTGCGGAGGATGCAATGTTGCTGCAGAAAACCACAGTTCGGTGACTATCCGTAGCAAAGCAGGTATAGAGGCATGCCAAGTGGGAGAGCCGAAGGTATAAAAGCTATGAGTAATCGAGACTGGAGCCAGTCAGTCAGCTTTGAGGCACGGACGCGCTGCTGGCTCTAGTCGCGCGCGTTACCAAAGCATCGACCTTGCCGCTACTTTTTATATACTCTTATTATTTAACGAATATATTGTACTTTCTTCCATTGTATTCCGACATATTTTGAAAAAAAAAAAAAAAAAAAAAAAACTTGTTAACAAGGAATTATTATATGAGGAAATAAACTAAACGTGACACTCCCTTACTTATACTCAAGTAAACGTGCTGCTAAGGGACTTTCACGTAGCTGGTAGTATAAGAATAGAACGGGCCGATTGAATAACACAATATATATACATACATATATATAGGGGACGCTTTCGTTGCCGCCACTGTTACTTTGTTTGCTGTTTTATGCTTATTAAAAGTGAATAAGAAAATATTTTTCTAACAAAAACAATCGCGCAAATCTTGCTCGACAACATTTTTTAATCAATTGGATTCTTTATCTTTTTTAATCGTCGAAATAAGTTTAGCGACCAAAGACGAATACCAATATCTAAGATTTTTGGCAGGATTGTTTAAGAAATCAATAAGTTTATTGGCACAATCGACTAAATAAAATATGTCAGACATGAAAATCAACGTTGAAGAATCTTTCCTCGAAGCCGAAAAAGAAACTAAATTGGATTCAGTAAGTTGTCAAACACAATTATAATTACAATAAGATGATGTTCATGTACATGTGCATAAGAATTACCAATTTGCAATCATGAGCTCGCTAAATTTAGATCACTAATTTAAATAAAAACAATAACTATTTATTAATAGGCAAACGGCAATAATTTTTCAAGTGTACGGATAGTTTTTTGTGTTTCAAGGAAATTACTTTAACATTAAAAAAAATTCAAGTTTACGTGAAAACCGGTAAATCGCGCAATTTTATCGATATACAAATCTCAATATATATGATTACACAATAGTAAAAAAGCGTATAAACGGTCTTATTTAATATTAAAAGAAGGAAGAAAAAATGTTCAATTGCTAATTGTATAATCAAGTTTCTTCCATGATCACTTAATTCTTAAATGTCAAATTAAATCGATCGATAATGTCAAAACAAATTTTATTATATATTTGCACCGAAAGATTGAGTAAATTAAAAAAAAAAGTTTAAACTCTAGTGAAATAAAAATAATATTATTAATAAATAATCACCGTTTAAAAGGTTAAAAAAATAACGTTAAATTAAACATTTAAAAACTGACAAAGTAATAAAACAAACAAAAAAAATTTACGTAAAAGTGCAGCGCATGTAAAAAATATATAAGGTAAAGATAAAATGCATAATTTAATACAGAATTCAATTTTTTTTTTTTTTATTAAATAGAGTAATTTAACAGTATAAGAATTAATTTACGCTGATTTTTGTAGTTTGCATATGTAAATCAATTCTTTTACATGTAAGAGAAAAAATTGAACATTACTCAGCATTAATTTTATTCATATAAATTGGAATTTTTAAATTTCTTTGAAAAATCGGGCGCCTTGAATATCATTAATTTTGCAAATGTAAATCATGTTTACAAACAACTTAGAGAAGGTCTTGGATAAATTGATAAATTAAATTCCTTGATTTTTAACGACGCCGAACAACAAGAATTCCTAATCAAATATCTAAATTATGCAAAAATTTATTTTAATATGAAAATTAATTAGTCATTTACTACAAGAACTTGTAAAATGTGTTCAGATGATATGTAATTTAAAAAAGTATTGATGTTTGGTTATCAACAGTAGAATTAGTCCCTTAAACACAAATTGAACAAAAAAAGTTTTATGTCTTCTTTAAAACATCTTTTGTTTTATATACGAGTGATGATACACACGGAATAACAGAAAAATAAGAGATAATTTGAGCTGATTTAAAAATAAATAAGTCACAGAAATTGGAGAGCATCTTTTCTCTACATTAAATAATTTACCTCTAAGAAAACTGGAATTTTGCCAGAGCAAATAGCACAGAAAGCAAAACCACATCTTTCTTTGGTCTTCCATTTAATTAAAAACATTAATGAAACATAATTAAACATTTAATGAAAAATTCTCAACACTTATTAATAATCAATAAATTGATTAACTAATAACAATTGCAAATAAATAAAAGTATCAATTTACGTTCCATTGTTTACTTAAATACGCTAAATATTTGCAAACGACTTTTCCACTGTCGATCACATCCATACTCGCATAAACACGTGCGCATATATATTTTCACATTTATGTTCATTTCTTTAGGATTAGATACATTAGATACATATTACATATTAATATTCTCAATAATATTATCTTTCTTTCTTATAATTAAGGCTATTCATATTCATAAACATCTCTGGCTTATGAAATCAATGTACAATAATAAAGTAATAGCAGACTGTTATATTTATTTTTAAATCTGTATATATATATAATTGTATATGTCAATAACCAATATAAATATTGAAATAATACTAATAACAAAGTTATTGTCACGTTTCAGATCAATGCAGTAACGGTAAATACTCTTGTGGATAGTAACCTGCCTTCTTGGCATATACCAAGGCCTACGTTACTTGGAAGAAATGAGAAAAATGAAAATGAAATTGATACATGGAAGCACCATTTGGATTCACCATCAAGAGGTTCCACATCTTCTCAAGGCTCAACTACTAGTACACACGTAAATTAGATGATACAAAAATGAATAAATCAATAATACAAAAAGTATAGTATAAATTTTCATTTTGTATTTAAATTGTAAACATTTTTAATAGAGTGCGGCATCTGGTACTTTATTACTGACGGCAGCTAACTTAGCTAATCTAGCAGCTATGCATCCACCAACAATCACAGTACCAAAAAAACTTGACACAATTTCAGTTGCAAGTAGTACGCATTTTACTGTTATTAATGGACTTGATAGACCAAATGCCAATTATCAAAAATCTTGGTGTGCTCGAAATCAACTTACAGTTCTTGTTTGCACCATGAGTTTTTTATTTATGCTTGGTCTTCTGGCTGGAGTTCTTTATATCGAAAGTAAGTTTCCAAAAATTTTATTTTACTTTTTCATATTTTTTCAAACTAATCATTTATTGAGACTTTATTAATGCTTAGTGTAAAATATTTGACTATAAAAACTTATTTTCAATATTTAACTTATTTAATTTTCAGTGAGAGCTAGAAGCAAATACAACTAATACTGCAACCAATTATTGACATCCAATGATGACTTTTTACTTGGCATATTTTTCAATTAGCTTTGAATAATGCATAAAGTACTGGGTCAGAAAAAATTCATTTAAAAGACTGCCAAGTCCATAGTGCTTATAGATTGCACATGACTTAGATATCAAACTCAATGTTGCTTTTTTAATTAATTTTTGAAAAGCAACATTTAATTTTGCCAATTATATTCATTGGCATTGAGATATTGTTCATAGATCGTAAGATGTATTGCATGACAGATGCAGTACGTAAATTGAGTAATTACATTTATGTAATGAGTGTGCTTATTGCACAATTTCAAGCTATAAAACAATAATTTATGTAGTAATCTAATTGATAAAATTGAAAAATATTCCATAACAATATATGTATCAAAATTTGCAACTACAATGGATTTGTAAAATGTAAATTTTTTTAATTAATATAATTTGCATTTAAATGTAATGTTTAATCAACATTGCTAATAATCTACATGTTTTTTTGTACAATGATTAATTTAAATGAAATAATATTGAGTTATTGTTCTATAACTTGATATATCTGTGATATTATTTATACAAATATGTATTATGGAGTCAATAAGAAATATGCATATAATTAAATTGTTTCATTTATTTTAGCCTTTACCTACTTTTTATTAATTTTATAATAATTCTGTTTTAATTTTTTTTAACATGGTAAACATTTTATTAACACATAAAAAATTGAAAAAATAAATAATTGAGTCATTCTATATTCACAAAAAAAGTTATTCAATTGTTTTTTCTTATACCTATATTACTTATGAAACAATTACTTTCATTATTTACTTATTAATAATAAACAATAATAATTAAAAATACATGATACTATTTAAAAACTTTTAACAAAAATTATAAAAATTTCTTACCTCAACCTCTTGAAGAGTTTGGGTCCATCTGTAATTTGGTAAATCTGCACCATTTCCACTATTAGGCTTTAATTTATTTTTTTCTGTTTCATCTTCTTCATCTTCTATTTTCATATCTTCACTTTTATTTTCTTCAGTCTTAATACTGTTACAATCAGAAGCTGCATTTTCTTTTGAGATTTCCTATCATTTAAAATATATTTATGTTATCACTTTTGATTTGAAAATATAAAATACGATTTCATTTATCAAAATACATAATTTATTACATACTTTATTGTTTAACTCTTCTTGAAGTTTAGAAGCTTGTTCATCTGTTAATTCGACAATTTTTGAATCATCATTCATATTATCTAACAGAGTTTGATCTTCTTTTTTCTTTTTTTCAAGCTTTTCTTTTCTTCTTCTCTCTTGTTCTGCGTGTTCAGTTTTTTCAACATTTGCCTTAGTAATTGCTGTAGTTTCATATTTTTTAAAAATACTCATTACAAGCTAAATAAAAAAATTTATGATTAATAATAACAAAGCATCACAAAATTTTATAAAATAAAATCAATATAGTTTTCTTACTTTTTCAGCAGCTCCCTTTCCTCCTCCAGTATAAAAATCAGTTTTTCTGGCCAAAAAACTAAATATTGTTTCAAGAAGCTAAAAAATGTTTTCATACTTAAAACTTTCAAACTTTCTAGACTAATTCAACTACTAACCTCTAATAAGTATAAATCCAAAAGCAAAATAATTTACTTACATCTTGAACTCCACCCTCATGCTGTTGGGCCATTGTTAGTAATAAACCATCAAATTTCTCATCGTCTTTTGTCATTTTTATTTTTCTATCAAATAATTTATTTAATATAATATATTTGCGTTAAGATCTGTTAATAATTTAAATCGCAATACCTCGTGAATATACCTATTATTCACGCTGTTCATCACTCTAAACTTTAGAGTCTATAAGTTTATAGATCCAGAAACTCGCCCAATTTTTAGTAGTGGGGAGCCGCCATAATTTTAGAAAGAAATTTAGTTAGTAAATCAAGCACTAGCAGCGTTACTATCTGCTGTACCAGACGTATAATATGCATACCTCTTAAATGCGCGCATTAATTGTGTAGTAGATAAAAAAATTAATTCGAATAAAAAATTTTTTATTCTTCAAGCTACTTATTTTATAAAATTTCTAAGAAAAGTATTGTTGCTCTTATTTAATTTATTTTCCATATTGCATGATAAGTGCGTTTAAAATATGGATAAAGTTAGGTGTAAATTCACGCATGCGCAGTTACCAAGATGATCATAAGTCATGCAATGCTTTATTTAATGGATTTTGTAAGTAAATTTATATATTTCTTCCACAAAATCGTGGTAGCATCCGTCATAAAAAATGGAAGAGTTCCAGACTCCCTCATTTTTATTGTATATAATGAAATTGTCGGACCTGTACTGGTCTGTATCGATCTTGTGGATAAAATGTAGTTCCTAAATCTACCAAATAAAGCGCTGTAAAACAATGTTTGTATTAAGCTACTAAGAAACAACTATATGTCTAAGTCTATGTTCTAGCAGTAACGCAAACTCGAGTTTGCGCAGTAGGCTCACTACTGTCTAGAAACACTGATTACCAATATAGCCTGTTTTTATGATCATTTTATCATTTTTTTTTGTAGATAGTTGAAATTATTAACAGAATTTGTAAATCGGTTATCAAATAGTTTTGTTTTCTTTTATTGTATTCGATAAATTAAAAAATCTATAATATTAATTTCAAAATTAAATAATTAAATATCATGACATCAATAGTGCTTTACTATCAAAGATATTTAATTTAATTAATTTATTATCATTTAAAACAAAGTGTGCCACGTCGTAGCAGGTGCAGGAGTGTGGAACTCCAAACGAACAGCTAAACGAAGTCTGGATCAAGGTCAATGTCAAAATCAGGTTGAATTTGCCATTAGCAGTAAAAACATGCTAACTGCTGCTGCAAGTACTCTATCAAATAATGGAGGTTCATACAGTAATGATCGAACCTCCACTGGAATTATTGAATCCGAACTTGCTACTGATCTTGCATCAGGTGGATTTTTTCATGCTGATTATAAGAAGTAAGTTAACTAATATATTGTTTTTACTTATTATTTTAATTTGTTTAATAAATATTTAATAAAATTTTTATCTTAATAGGCACGATGATTTAAAGCAAATGCTAGATAGCAATAAAGATGGAATGAAACTTGAAGCTATGAAAAGAATTATTGGGGTACATTGATACCAAATGTTTAACAAGAAATTTTTATTAATTATTTCAATCATATTTCTTTTATATTTTTTTAGATGGTTGCAAAGGGAAGAGATGCTTCTGATTTGTTTCCAGCAGTAGTAAAAAATGTTGTTTCTAAAAATATTGAAGTTAAGAAGTTAGTTTATGTTTATTTAGTTAGATATGCAGAAGATCAACAAGATCTTGCACTTCTATCAATTTCTACATTTCAACGTGCATTAAATGATCCTAATCAATTAATAAGAGCTAGTGCTTTAAGAGTTCTTTCCAGTATAAGAGTACCTATGATTGTTCCAATAGTAATGCTTGCTATTAAAGATTCTGCCAGTGACATGTCTCCGTATGTGAGAAAAACTGCAGCTCATGCGATTCCTAAATTGTATTCTTTAGATCCAGAGCAAAAAGATGAACTTATTAATGTTTTAGAAAAATTATTATCGGATAAAACTACTCTTGTTGTTGGTTCAGCAGTTATGGCCTTTGAAGAAGTTTGCCCTGATCGAATTGATCTCATACACAAAAATTACAGAAAATTATGTAATTTGTTGGTAGATGTAGACGAATGGGGTCAAGTAGTTATTGTTAATATGTTAACTAGATATGCAAGAACACAGTTTGTTAATCCTAATGTAGATGTAAGTTACAAATATATTTTTTATACAATATTAATAAAATTAATTTTTTTATTAAATAAAATTTTTTTAGAATTTTTTTAAATTAATTCAATTGTTTTCTTTATTTTTATTTTATATTATTTTTATTTATTATATCATATTTTATTTTTTATTTTAACTCAAAACAAATTTTATTATTAATAACTAAGTTTAAATTTTCAATATATTGTTTTAATTTTTCTTGACATAAATAATTATAGTAACTTTCAGGACTTTGAAGATGATGAACAACGCCCATTTTATGATTCTGATTCAGAATCATCTAGCATTAAAAAAACAAAATTCACTCTTGATGTAGATCATAGATTGCTTTTGCGTAATACAAAACCATTATTGCAAAGTAGAAATGCTGCAGTAGTAATGGCTGTGGCTCAATTATATCACCATGCTGCACCTCGAAGTGAAGCAATGATTGCAGCAAAAGCTTTAATAAGGTTATTAAGAGGTCATAGAGAAGTTCAAAGTATAGTTCTACACTGTATTGCTAGTATCTCAATAATGAGAAAGGTATTTTACGTTCAATTTTAAATTAAATAAAAATAGAAATGTTTATATTTTATAAATTTTAAATGTTAAAGTAAAGTAATGATGCTAAGAAATGCAGGAATTATTGGACAGTCCTAACATCTGGATGATTTGAAGATTATTAATAGAAAACATCCAGGTATATGGCCTGTCCAAGTATTAAAATCAATTATATATATCGATACATTTCTTCTCAAACTTATATTTTTCAGGGAATGTTTGAGCCTTTTTTAAAATCATTTTTTGTAAGAACATCAGATCCAACACATATAAAATTATTAAAATTAGACATCTTAACTAATTTAGCAACTGAAACTAGTATTGGTGTAATTTTACGGGAATTTCAAACATATATTTCAAGTAATGATAAGGAATTTGTTGGTGCAAGTATTCAGGCTATTGGACGCTGCGCTAGTAATATTAAAGAAGTAACCGATACATGCCTGAATGGATTAGTTTCTCTTCTGAGTAACAGAGATGGTAGGAATCACCCTCTAAACAAAATTTTTTATGTTCCACACACATCCATTTTATTTGTATATATATATATATCATTAAGATTATATTACTGCTTTCAAACAAAATACTAGAAATAAGAATTATTTTTTATCTAGCTATCCTATAAATTGATTTAGTGCTTAAAATTATGATAAAAAATTGAATTTTATTTTAAGTTCAAAAGATGTTATTTGAATTGATAGTTTAAAAATTATACAAGTTCTAAGTATAAATATTTTAAAAGCATTACATATATATTTTATGCATTTCATTAAATTTCATTGAAATTAAATATATTTTATTGCAGAAGCTATTGTTGCCGAAAGTGTAGTTGTAATAAAAAAATTATTACAAACTCAACCTAATGAACACAAAGATATTATTGCTCATATGGCCAAATTAATGGATTTTATAACTGTACCACAAGCAAAAGCTTCTATTCTATGGTTGTTAGGAGAATACTCTAATAGAGTACCAAAAATAGCACCAGATGTTTTGAGAAAAATGGCAAAAACGTTTATAAATGAAGAGGATATAGTTAAATTGCAAACTCTAAATTTAGCTGTTAAATTATATCTGAATAATCCCGAACAAACAAAAAAATTTTGTCAGTATGTTTTTCAATTAGCTAAATATGATCAAAATTATGACATTAGGGATCGAGCTCGATTTTTAAAATACTTCATTTTTGAAGACAATAATATATCTGAAAAAAAATTGCCTTTATATGCAAAACAAATTTTCCTTGCACATAAGCCAGCTCCAACCTTGACATCCAGATTCAAAGACACTCAATTTCAGCTAGGAACTTTATCTCATTATTTAGATATGTCTTGTAATGGTTACCGACCATTACCACCCTTTCCAGATGAACCACCGGATCCATCTGTACGTGATGTACCTGAAATTAATAGTACTCATGAGCTTAAAAATATTAGACATCATAATAAAAAAGAAAAAAAAGAAAAAAAAATTAAAAGAAAGGAAAAACATTTTTATGATGATAGTGAAAGTACAAGTGAAGAAGGTTTGATTCTATCCATACTTGTGACACACATTCTTGTTAAAAATATCAAGTTAAAATTTAATCCAAAAAATAAACAACTATTTGAAATTTTAATTTGATATTTTCAACCCAGTACAGATATATTAATATTGGATGCATAATAATACACTATTAAACATTTTTTAAATGATATTCTTAATGTATGTTAATTTAAAATTATTATTTATTTTATATTTTAAGATTCAGAAGATACAAATTCAGATAGTGGTAGTAACACTGACAGTGAATCTTCTGATAATGAAAATAGTGAAACATCAGAAGATGAGTCATCGTTATCAGAAAAATCTAATAATGAAATTAATAAAATTTTAAATAAAAGAACAGTTAAAAATAATAAAGATGATGATGAAGATACTACAGATTCTGAGGAATCAGATAGTGAAGAATCATCATCTTCTAATTCTGATGAAAAAAATGAAGATGAAACAATAATTCCTGAAAAGTTATCAACGTCAATTCATAAACTGAAATCAGATAACCATGAAGAAAAAAAAGAAAATAAAAAAAGTAATCTAGATTTGCTTTTGGATTTAGATGATGGTAAGATAGATTATTATGAGCATTTTTATACCAAATTATTTTAAAAATTGTAATTACTTGCAGTTGCACCAATGACACCAATAATGACACCAAGCTTAGGTGGATTCTTAACACCTATTTTACCTACAACATTGTCGACAACTTTGTCTGATAACATTCAAGAAGTATCAGCAGCATTTATTCCTATAAAAAAGTATGAATTACTTAATAAAATTAGTGGATGCGGTTTAAAAATGGAATATAGATTTACTAGATCTCAACATTTAGTTAGTGCTGCAATGGTTAATATTGAACTGACATTTTCTAATGAAACTATGGAGACAATTAAGAACATAAAAATTGGAAAAAAGGTTTGATAAAAAATTTTTTAACATAAAGTTGATAAATTCGATTGGATTAGATTCTTTAATATTGCAAAAACTAGCAAGGATGGATTCCTTGGATAAAAACAAAGTAAAAAGTTCCTATGGTTTGGATAATCATTTTTATTTAAATTTTTGTTTAACAACTAATATTCTAATGCATCTTTTAAAAGCTGATGAAAACAAACGAAGAAATATAATTATAAAAGTTGTTCAATGACGATCTATAACTGCACACTTTGATCCTGGGACGATATTTTCAACAGGTGTGGTATAAACCAGATGTTTAGGAAGATTTCAGATCAGGCTTATTGGTAATAATCAAGAAAATAGTTATTTTATTGTTAAACTATAGATTTTGAGGTTTTTGGGATAGACTTGATAAATTTATAAAGCAAAGGTTTTTTTCAAAAATGAAGTGTTTCCAGATCTGTGTTCATAGGAATTATTTTTTTTTGCTTTTATCCAAGAAATCTGCGTTTGCAATTTTTCAAAATATTAAAGAATTATCTTATATAATATTAATATAAAAATGAACTTATCTGAGTTTAATCAAGCATATATTAAATTTTAGACTCTTACATCGGGAATGTCTATTCATCATTTTTCACCAATTGAAATGTTATCACCAAATATGTCACTTTCTTCTACATTAGGCATTAATTTCAATGATTCTACTCAACCTGTTTCTTTTAATATTGATTTCACAATTAATGATGAACAAATATCCCGAAGTATTTCCATAAAAGCTCCTGTTGGTGAGATAATAAGATCTGTATTTTTATCAGAAACAAAGTTTCTATCTGAAAAAGATAAATTAAAAGGTATGAATGAACATGCTGCGTCAATCGATTATTCAGGTAATAAGAAGACTTTGACTGAAAAAATTTTGAAAACAGCTAATCTTGCTATAATATCTAGCAATGACAGTATAATCAGGTAAGCAGATTGAAACATTATACTTATTTTGGTGTATGTAGACATATATTTTACAATTTAAAAAATATTATGTTTTAGATTTGCAGCTCATACTTTATCTTCAAAGTCTTTAGTTTTAGTAACAATAAAAATATTACAAGAAAATAATTTAGATATTTCAGTCAATTGTGAAAAAATGGTAATCGGTTCAATGTTATTAAATGAAATTAAAAGTAATTTAAAATAAATTATTGTTAATTATTAAATAATTAAATTCTTGCATTAAAAAGAAAAAAATTTTGAACATCTATATTATATAAATAAAATGTGATTGCAACATATATAAAGTGATAGATAAAAGTCAATCACATTTTTATGCAAAACTTAAAACTTATGAAGTAATACTATTTTTCAATTTTCGAATTAATATATTTTTTACAATAATATAAACCTAAAAAATGTATATCATATCTTAATTCAATTATTGATACAATACAATAATAAATTTTTTTTAGACATTTTATAATATATTTTTTGTTTCTTTCAAAATATTATTATTTAATTTTTTGTAATCCCTTGTAAGTTTTAATTTATATTTCATAATTTATATAAAAATATAGTGTACTTATTAAAATTATATATAAATAGATTCAAAAAATAAAATTTCATATTTTTTAATTTTATAACAAAATATTAGATTTTACAGAAAAAAGAAATTAAAAATATTCGTACTGACATAATATCAAATACAAAAATTTATATGTGCAATTATAAACTTTAAAACAATAGAATATTTCAAAAGAAAGTTTTATAGGTCTATACTATAATAAAAACAAAATATTTACATTAATTTAAAGGAAATAAATGAAATATATGATAATATGGATTTTATTTGTATTATTTTATATAAATTGATGTCAAATTAATAACAAATTATACTATTATATTATATGTCACTGTATGTGTGCATATATATATATATATATATATATATATATATGATAAATTGTGCCAAAATTGAAAAACTGTGTTATAAACTATTTAATGTACAAATAGCATTTACTAAGAAATGCAGTAAATAAAATCGGTTTATCTTGAGCAGGTATAATTTCATGTAAATTTAATTCAGAATAAATTTCACAGCAATTAACTAAGTAAGCTTGTATTTATTCTTACAAATTTGGTCTTACACCATTTTTGCTATAAAAAAAAAATTTTATTTAATGATAAATTCATTTTATATTAAGAATTCATGTTAATATGTGTGTCATACTGAAATTATTTGAAGATTGTGTATTAAAATTTTACTTGATTAACGAAATTCAATAAATGATAAAAATCAAGAACAATAATTAACTAAAAATATAATCAATTATTTCATTTGCATATGTATATGTCTACATTTCATATTTTTGTATATATTTCACTTTCTTGAAATTAATTTAAAGATAAATACAGTTAGATTATGTAAAATAAACATTTAGATTTGAATATGTAAAACAAATCATGCTTCTTTATTAAAGCTGATTGAAATCAAGTTATTAATTAGAAAATTGTTTAAAAAATTAAAATTTTTCAAACAATTTTTTAATTTAATTTTAAATTGTAATTATTTAAAAAATTGTTTATTGTTTAAAAAGTTTATTCTATATTATAACTTATAAGATAAGTACATTATATTAAACAATAAAGTTTTTTAATTTAAAACTAACAATTAATTTAAATTTTAAGTAAAGAATAATAAGCAATGGAATTTAAAACTATTTTTTTCAACTTCTTGAAATTATTAGAATACTTCGATACTTTTATTGTTAGTAAATTTATGACAATCTCTTTATAAACTTATTTTATATTTATATTGGAAAATTAACAATTAAAATTATAAAAAATGGAAATATATATACTTATAAAATTTTTTAATTTTTTATATTTAAATTGTTAAGCTATTTAAATTAGAATTGAATAATACCATATGAATACTAATTTTTTTAAAAAATTCTTTAATAATATTTTAGAATAATAAAAATAGTGTTATGTTTTACAATTAAGGATATTGAAAGTTCATCAAATTACCGAAGCATTAAATTTTACTTTAAGAAAGATCAAAAAGAATTGAAAGAAACAACATATAAAAAACAAGCTGCAGTAGATTGCTATAAAATAGAAATAATATTTAACAGTAAAAGATTGAGAGCGAGAGGGATAGACGATGTAAAGGCAGAGCGCGCGTGCATGGATGTAAAATGGCCGCCTGTTTGAGATGAGAGTAAGTGCGCATGATAAAGCGCAAGGTGCAGCTGTGTGTCTTCTCTAGTGAAACTTCTGGCAGTTACAACGTGCGTTTATTCTAATCGAATTGCGTGAGTCGCACTTTTGATTTTTATAATATTAAAATACAAAAGCCAAATCAGGGAATATATAAATTTATTTTATCTGCAAGTTAAACCGGTCAATTAATAATTCTCCGAATCTTAAATAGATCAAAATATACAGAATAAGAATTGCTGGTGTTTTTTAGCTCACTGACTAGTACTTTTTCAATTAGTATGCATTAAAGTAAGTAGTATATTGTTTATAAGTTTTAGAATTTTTCAATTGTATAAATACTTCATAAATACGTGTCTGTAACCACGTAAATCTTTTTACGAAAAATATTGTAATCCTAATTATCCAATTTAATGTATTTGCATATATTTGTATATATCCTAACTATATTTTTTATTTATATATCATTTTAAAGCAAAAAATTTTATATTTGATCTTCTAAATACAACACCGTCCATTTGCAAGTATTATTTACATCTTGCAGGAATGCGAGTAGTACACCGAATTTCTTGTTCCATTTTCCATTTCCTTTTTTGTTTTCATGAGTCGATTTTATTTTTATTACCTAAATTTTAATTATTTCGTGTAAATATAAGGAAATTTAGACATTGATATAATTTTTTTTTCATTTTTAAAAATAAATATATAAATAATTTATAATTAACCAAACCTTTAATAATTAATTTTTATCAATAGTATGTAGGTAACTTTTTTAACAGAGCATATATTTATTAAGAACAATTTATTAATATGGTTAAAAATGAATCTATTTTAATCTAATTTTTCTATTTTTTGTTCTTCATTTATAATACTTAAAAGTAATTTGCTACATAATACATTATTTACAAATTTCTTGAAATTATCAAACATTTTGAAATATTAATAAAAAAATTATAAAAAGCAATATTTTTTTTTTGAGTATTAATCTAGGACATTTCATCTAGAAACTTTTATATTACGATCTAATGTATTCCTAATTAAAATTATATTTTATTTAAAAAATGTATAATATATATTTTTATCATTAAAAAATGTATTTATTTTTTTTTTTTTTTTTAATATTTATGCATTGAATGTGTTGACTTATAATTTATTTAAGGTAGAAAATTGAATATTTTCTATTTATAGTTATAAAAATCATAAAAAATGGTTTAAGAAAATAATTAAAAAGTCATTAAAAACCTATGAAAGATTAATTTTTTCACTTTTTAACTTATATAAATTATTTAAAAATAATCATAGAGGATGTAGGAGGAAAAACGTAATTTTTGGTTTTAGAACATAAGATAATAAGTAAACGTACATAAAATTTGTAACAAGGCACAAGTTTTTCAATAAATAAATTTAAATATTCTATAAATAAATAAATAGTAGTTGTGCGAGTTGAGATGTTATATACTATTTTTGCTTGTAATTTGGAAGATCTAGTATAGTATTATAGTTTTTTTTAATATAATTCAATAATTTTCAATAATGAAAATATTTTATTTATTTAAATTAATATAAAGAATATTTAAAAAATTCTTTTTGATATAGAATATCTTTTTTTTGGGCATTGGAAGAAATTCAGGTTGACCGTGCAAAATGATTTTATAAATAATTTGAGATCCTCAAAAATTAAAACATTAAACATACAAAAATAATCTTCATACCAATTTGAAGATGAAGGATGAAATTTCAACAGTGTAAAAAAATTTTGATAATAAAAAAAAACCTTGGAAGATAAAATTTTATGGCAAGTATTGAGGTTGATTGTTCTTTCTGTCTTCTAAATTTTATGTGATTTAATTAAATTTTTTCATTGTCTTAAAAAAATCAGATCTTCAAAGATAATATTCTAAAGCTATTTGTGATTGGTTTGTTAAAATAGTACTATTTTAATTGTACATCTGCCATTTTAAAGCAACAAAATTATTAAAATTTAAAAAGAATTGGCAAGTAATATGGAAACTGATAATTGTATTTTATATTGTTATGAATTGATGAATTTTTATTGTATCGAATTTTACATTAACTGATAGGCATCTTGATCTATCACATAATATCAAATTTTTTCAATGTTATTCTTATTTTTACAACTAGATCCGTTATGATCTTAAGGTTTGATTTTTTTAATAATTTCTATCTTCATGTAACCTACAGGTTTCACCGTTGGTTGTACTTTGACTAACCAAGTGTCAATTATTTTTTTAAATAAAAGATGTTCTTTAATTAAAACTATTGCAGCGTCCTTGATCTTCATAATAACTTAAAATTAAGTAATATACAGTAAAACAAGTGATAACAGTAATTGATATGCAATTAAATATGTTTTAAAAGTGATTTAAATATCTTTTAAAAAAAAATTTCAAAAATTTTTGTGAAAATACTGCTCTTGCTGCATTAAACTGTTTAATTAAAGATAAGAACAAGCCACTATTGATTAATATCCATTTTTTATTTTTCAGTAATTTGTTTTCATTAAAAAAATGAAGTTTAGTACATTTTAAAGAGGTAAGATTTTATAACTTATTTTAGTGTATTTGTAATATTTTAAATTTTTATGTAAGAAGATAATTTTTCAAAACTGTAATAATGTTAAAATAATTAAAAAGTAGTTTAAAGCATAAATTTGCATTGTTATGAATATGAATTAATATTTTATCTTTGTAAAAAATATTATAAACTATAAGGAATAATATAAAATGCATTATAAATATTTATGCATTAAAACAAAAATTTTTTTGACTCAATTATTGAATTTTTACTATTTTCCATTTATTACAATTTTTATAAGCAATTTTTAAATTCACAAAAGTATTGAATAAGAAATGTGAAATTTTTATAAATAATATTGAATATATATAAATGTAATTTTTTATATAATTAGTTTACTAGAAAATTATTTTTCTTAAATATTTAAGTTAATTATATTTAATTATCTTCTTACTTCATAAATTACGTTTTCGGAAAAATAATACCCTAATAGGCTGTGTAATAAAATAAATAAAAAATAAATTGTAAAATTATTAAAATCGTTTAATAACAGCTGTTCACAAATAAAAGTTATCTGTTCTATGAACAAGATTAGAATAATTATTTCCTTGACTCTTTAAATAATATTTCTTGACTCGTTAAAGTCGAATGCGACTTTAGTTTTGTCTCTATTCGTATCAGATATTTTAATTGCAGTAAAAAATGAAATCGTATTTTGAATTAATTCGTATTAAATCGTGTTTTGATCGTAGAAAAATCCTATCGCGTAGGGTCAAGATTTTAGCGAGCCTAAATGTAATATTATGGTGCACTCTATGGTCTATTACATATAAACGTGATCGAGTCCATAGTTCGAACAATTTTTGTGTTATGTCAAGGGTCTGCATAATTTATTATAAGTAGAATAGAAAGGTTATAAAGTATTTTTCAACACGCTGTGCGCAAAATCTGATGTTTCGCTCATCTTGTTGAAAAATTTTATTCGATATATATATACAAAAGTTGATTCTTGACTAGAGTGAATCTCACTCTCATTTTCCTAGGATATCAAACATACACTCGTGCAAGAGTTACTTCTTTTGCACTTATATCACAAATAGTTGTTTTTTAATCGTATTATATTATACGCTGCAAAAGTAATTATAGGTTCCTTTTTAAAAATGTCAATTTCCAGTAAGATTTAGTTAATATTTATTTAGTTAAACTCTTTCGATAATCTCTCAAAATTTTTATAACTTGCATCAGACATGTGTATTTTTAGCGTAGTTTAGTATTATTTCGAAAATCATTAGATTAAAACAAGAATTATGAGAAAGAAATAAAAGTATTAAGATTAAAATAATAATTATTATAAGAATTTATTTGAAATATATTGTGGAAATGGAGTAATTTTTAATACCTTTATTTTCAGATTAATTGGTACTTGATATTATTTGATACAGTAATGCCAACGTATCACAATGCAGGTTGTGGGTATCCAAATATATCAGCATCGGCTACTCGACATCAAAGTAAACTTGACGGCAACCAGAACCACCACACTACTATTCCTTCGCATGTAGCCACAATTACTGCAATTTCTCACGCTGCATGTCCGCTAGAGCAGCGGCAGCCAAATATCAACACGGCGCTCTCTACTACGGTGACCATTTCGTCACCTACATTTACGAGCATGGCAAATCTTACCGTTTCATCAAATTCGAACGCTAACTCCAATCTAAATAGTAATCTTATGGTTGGAAATAATACCAGACATGAAGTTAAGCTTAATGCAATGCCGTATGTTTTCAAAAATTTCATTTTTCTTTTAATTTTTATTATAAAACTTCTATAAAGAAAGAAAATTTATCATATTTATCAAAATTTTGAAGCTAACTATTGTAATTTTCTCAGCAATTATTTCTTGTGAAAAATTTTTTATTAAATCCGATAGGGGTATAAAAGAAACGTTGAACAAACAAAATATATTTAGAATAATAGTACTTTAATTAATCTATTTTTCTTTGTCAATTTTTGTAAATATAGTTATTTATGCGTATGTA
Organism: Chalcis sispes; assembly: GCA_949987625.1. Lineage (NCBI taxonomy): Eukaryota > Metazoa > Arthropoda > Insecta > Hymenoptera > Chalcididae > Chalcis > Chalcis sispes. The sequence continues at coordinate 62,845,182 of OX465098.1, forward strand.
TTTTTTGGAGCGAGTATATACACGTGAATATACATGCAAGGACATGTAAATTTATGCAAATGTATGTGAATATATAAAATTTAAAATATTTATTTAAATTATTATGTTAAAGATGGTTCCATGGCAAAATATCTCGTGAATCAGCGGAACGGCTACTTCGCCCGCGTGAGGATGGTCTTTTTCTGGTCCGCGAGTCAACAAATTTTCCAGGCGATTACACCCTATGCGTCTGCTATCAGGGTAAAGTGCAGCACTACCGAGTCAAATACAAAAATAATAAGTTGACCATTGACGATGAAGAATTTTTCGAAAATCTGGCCCTTCTTGTTGAGCATTACGAGCAAGATGCCGATGGCCTTTGTACGCAATTAACAAAATCTCTACCCAAACAGGGTAAGCAGGATTTTTGTGTGGATCCGAAAGCTTTCATCGAGGCCGGCTGGGTTATCCAGACTCATGAACTAGAACTGCGTGAATGTATCGGCAAGGGCGAATTCGGAGACGTACTTCTAGGAGTTTACCGCGGTGAGCGAGTTGCCGTTAAGATGTTGAAAGATAATAGTGAAGCAGCACAACGGTTCCTTGCTGAAGCCAGTCTCATGACTTCGCTCATTCATGATAATCTTGTAAAATTACTCGGACTTGTCTTCAATAATCCGCACATGTACTTGGTTACAGAATACATGAGTAAAGGCTCACTAGTTGATTATCTTCGATCAAGAGGGCGACTTCATGTTTCGAAACGAGATCAGATTAACTTTGCGTTTGATACTTGCGCTGGCATGGCCTATCTTGAATCCAGACATGTTGTACATCGAGATCTCGCAGCAAGAAATGTTCTCGTGGCTGAGGATAATTCAGCAAAGGTCTCGGATTTTGGACTCGCTAGAGATGAAAACTTTTCACTTGATGGTGGCAAGCTACCGATTAAGTGGACAGCACCCGAGGCTCTAAAACACAATGTAATTAAATAAGATTATAGTTAATTTTAATTTTTTTTTTTTTTTTTTTCTTCTTTCAATAAATTATTCAATTTAATTTTTTCATAGAAATTTTCTAACAAATCTGACATGTGGAGCTTTGGTATACTTCTTTGGGAGATTTATTCATTTGGTCGCGTGCCGTATCCCAGAATAGTAAGTATATACTTGCAATGTGAAACAAAACTACATATAGATTTGTTTCTTGTTAAATAAAAGTTATTTTAGCCTCTAGTCGACGTGGTAAAATGTGTTGAAAAAGGCTACAAAATGGAGCCACCTGATGGTTGTCCTGCAGAAGTTTATGATATTATGCGACAGGTATGATATGATTTATTAAGCTTTTTTATTTCTTCATTTATAAAATATTCTTTCTTCTTAGGCTTGGGACTTACAACCTGAGAAGCGACCAAATTTTCATGATATTAAAGTTAAACTGGGGCAGCTAAAAATCGAATACACTAAAAGTATGAATTGAGTCACTTCTATGCGTATCATGCAGGCACACGAATGCGTGAGATATAGAATACAAGAGAGCAACATGGCCTAGTCCAGAGTAACTATTACAATTGCAAAATACAGTAGTTGCTTTAAATTCTGAGCAGTTGATAAAATGAAACATTTTTATTTCTTTTATATTATTATCAATCAGATGTTTAATTAGAGAAAGTATTCGATATATTACTCTTACAAGCATGGACTGGTTTCAGTTTTTCAAAGCTTTATTTATAATTTATTTGTATTATATTTGTTTTATACGACATTGAAAATCTAATATAAAATTTTCTATATTTGTATAAATATTTTATATGCATAACAATTTTGAATGCTCTAGTTTGTTGAAAATATTGCATAAATATTTATTTGAGTAAAATTTTTGAAAGTTGGTTATCAGTCCATATTTTAAATTTAATGAAATAGAAAGAGTTGTATAATAATACTTTGCAAATATGCCAATTTTATTACGTGCCTTCGTTTAAACGAGTGATTAACGAAACGGGAATTTCAATCTGCATGTTTTAATTGCATCAACTATAAACGTGAAATACTGCACTCAACTGTAAATTACATTTTAAATCTTCAATTGCAATTGTAAGGTGATCGAATTTTATTAATTCTACTTGAAGATCTTAATTTGCTAACGTCACTGGCAATAAAAAAGTGACATTAAAGGAGAGGAGAATTGAGTCTCTTAATATTGTTAATTAAAGATTTGTTATATTGTGTAACTGTTATTTCCAACTAAATTATTTTATACGTGATTAAAAAGATTTATTATTTAAATTTTCGTGTAAGAAAACAAAATAAGCCTTTAGAAATGTATATGTACCATTGTAAATATTCTTGTATATATTGATTTTGTCAAAAATTTATGTTTCGTAAAAAAGAAACGTTTATTACATAATAGAATTAAAAGAAAAGAATTATCTTCTCATTTTATGTATTTGAATATTTGAAGAAAGTAGATATTAACATCCTCAAAGCTTTTATATAAGGTTGAATTTTTTTACTGCAGAATTGTTTACATTTTTTGTGTATATAGATATACACAAACTTACAAATAATATTAAAAGTTTTAAAAATTTTCATATTACTGCAGTAAAAGAGAGTACTATGGAAGAACTTATGTCTGTGTGGGTGCATGTGTGTGTAAAAACACAAAAGTGGCACAGTAGGATTAACAATGAAGTTTTATAGAATTTATAAATTAATAATAGTTATTTAAGTGAAATCTATGGGGCCGAAATGTGATAAATTAAACCAAAAAAAAAAAAAAAAATTTCCCATAAATACTATTATTTAAAATATTTTCCATTTTGATTTTTAACATAATTAACTATTTTGATATTCATACTTTAAAGCACAAACAACATTTCATTATTAGAAAATTTTAATTAAAAAAATTAAGACATAATTCTACAAAATGTTATTTGTGAACTTATAATAAATTATAACTTTATAGAATAACATAAATTTACAAGAAATTGTAAATCACTAAGGGCGTTCATTAAAGAAAAATATTACTTTGAAAGAAATTTAGTAATTTAGTCTTGTGATTTTGAAAAACTAAAGAATTAAAATGAAAGTAACTATGCAAACACTGTATAATTTTTTTTTTTTTTTTCTTTATTGATTTTTTCAATATAAGAGAATCCAAGGGAAAGGTTTTAATAAAATAAAATAATATTTCATATTTTATATTTTTGTATTTATAAATTATAAATGCTTTTTCTTTAAATTATGTAGGCGTATGATATGACTCTGTGAAATTAACAAATAAATTGTTTAATTTTCGAGTTTACAATAGGCTGATTGATTGAAGAAATTTAAGTGATAGTTCCAATGATGCCAATCGCAAATTTAATCGTCCTTTAATTTTTGAGTAATTAAAAAAAATATGTATTAAAAGGCAATTTTTTAGCGTTGATTTATCAAAAATTAATTAATCTTAATGCACGTTAAGGACATCAAATTAAATCTCTATTGATAGAAAGTTTGATTATTAAAAAAAAGGTTAAATAAAGGAAAAATATAATTTAAATATCACATTTGATTCCTGCAAGTAGCAGACTACTCTATAATCCATAGATATAATAGCAGCAGCACTGGTTCAGTAATAAAAACGAAACTAAAAAATAAAATTTTTTTTATTTTATTTTATTTGACATTTTGCATTTAAAATTTTAAACGTCGAAAAACGGCGTTTGCTTATAACTAATAAAATTATTTGATGCTTTTGATTAGTTATCTTCATTTGCGCGAATATACATAATGCAATAAATAGTCGCGGGTATAAGTAGTGGGTATAATGATAAAATTTCTTTAATTCGTTCATTTGATTAGTTATTCTTCCAATCAATTAATATAGGCGAGAGTTTTCTGACATTGAATCGTTCTAAAGCTTTCTTAAGTAGTATATTTCGGAATTCAGTTTTATTTTTAAATTTGACAATTTTTTTAACAATAAAAAATAATAATAATTTTATATGAAAAAATTAAATTTAATTAAATAACCAACTCGATTTTTAAATTATTTAAATCTTCTCTTTAATTTTATGGAAAATATGATAGAAGAGAAATTGCAAGCAGCCTAATTGCCACAGATGCTGGTAATTAATAATGATAATAATTTATGAATAACAGATATCACCATTGACAATGGATTCCATAAGTACAAGTATTCAATTCCTATTTTGAAGTCCTTGAAAAAACAACTATATTTATTTTGGATAATAATCAACAAATAGCATGGAATTCACAAATATATATATATACATTTTATTTACTTTGTATTTATATTTATTGATTTATTGATTTAGCTTTGATTTAGCTTTGATTTAAAATTTATTATATATATTAATTATATTAAGTTATTATCGCTATTCTATCAGTCTATACAATTTTTTCAATAAAATTATATTTCTGATAAGCTTGGCTGCTCAGTTATTAATACATTTGACTTATGGTATTTTTTCAGCAGAAAAAAATAATTTTTGTTAAAATTCATTCGGGTGTGAATATTCTACTCTGTTAGAAATATGTGTATGTTAGAATTCGCTGCAAAAAAATAAAAGAAAAGTTTGCTTAATAATTATATATTTAAATTTTTAATAATTTAAGACATCGATAATATGATTCTTCTTTGCGAAATAGTTAGTTTAGTTTTACGATACTAAAGAGTAAATGATAATTTTCATCGATGATAATGGTGATCATTATTCTTCGTTTCAATTTTCAAACATTCATTAAAATTTTAAAGGTATGTTGCTTTGGATTTTGTAATTTTATTTAGATCTCGACGAGAATTAATTTGTTCGAGAAAATAATATAAAAAATCAATTTTTTGTTTTAATAAATATATATTTTTTATATGTCAATTCTCTCTAGACTAAAATTTAAAAAATTATTTTTATTTAATTTACTACTAACAAATACAGATTCATTTTAAGTGCGAAAAATTTTATTATTAATAATTCGAAATTTACAAATTAACTCAACTGATCAACGTCCATTTTTATTGCGCAAAATCAATTTTAAGTTTGGCCTGGTTTCACTGCAGTTAAGACATTGCAATTTTGAGGTTATAATATCAAACAAAAAATCTATTTGTAAAAATTAAATTATTGTAAAATTTAATATAAAAGAAGTGAATAATAAGTATAATGAAGTATTATGTAACTATAAAGAAGTATTCTATCATTTAAGCATTATGGATCTTGTTATATAATAAACTTTTTTAAATATAAAATCCTTCTATTCAAATTGATTTTTAAATTGATTTTAAACCATATTTTTTCTACTAATTGTATCCAATTTTTTATGAAAGATTGATAACTAAATACTTAGGTAAGAACTTCAGTAGGGACTTGAAAGTTATTCTAAGTTGAGTTGAAATATTGCGGAAATTATTAGAATAATTCTCTTGGAATATATGCAATACTATTATATTTTTACAATATTTGACTGCATCGAATATTATTACATTAAAATAGCAATTTTTAAAAAGTCTGGCTAATAAATAGCGCTACACATATTAATCGATAGTAGTTCCACCTAGTTTGTGGCATAAGCGATATTTGCCAAGCTTTTGGTTACCATTTTAATGTACACATCAAAAACGCTTCTATACACGTCTATATATTCTTTCATGTTGATTTAAAACGTTAAGATCAGCTGTATAAGTATTACTTACTTCAAGTTGCTTTAGTCTCGTGACCGAACTTGTGATCGAATTGGTGGAAACATTTTAACAAGATACATTCATCGTAATTGGTTTTTTTAACGCTCTGTTATATTTGTTATAAAAACGAACATTTTCTTCTTATAGAAAACGCATAATTATGGCTGATCGTACAAACATTAAAGAAATGATTCCAGCCTTGCCAGATGAAAATATTGGTAAGTTTTAGAATAATAATGAGCCCCTCCCCTACTTTAATAAACTGTAATTCATTATCTTTAATTTAAATGCTATAATTATATTAGTTAATTAATATTTTTTTAAACTGTTAATTTTTAATTATTTTAATAAAATGTTTTTAAAAATGTATTTGTAATTGCTCTAGATATGCTTGCTGCAACTAGCATTTTGCAGCAACAAGCTGCTGATATTAGAAATCAGCGAATTAATTGGCAATCTTATCTTCAGTAAGAAGAAAATTTTGATGCATAAAATCGTATTATTTATAAAATTTTCATTCCTATTTTTTCCATATTTTTAGGTCACAAATGATATCAAAAGAAGATTATGATTTTATAGTTGCCTTTGATACTAGTGATGCTAATGCAAGAGAAGCTAAATTGAAAGAAAATCCTGCTCAAGCTGCAAAAACTTTTCTTAATTTACTTGGGCATATTTCCAAAGAACAAACAATTCAATATATTTTAACTATGGTTGACGATATGTTACAGGTGTTTATTGCAACAATGTTTTTTATGATTAAAGTTTAAATATTTTTTTTTTTTTGTTAAATAGCTAACAATAATTAACTTGTATTCTAAGATTCAAGTATTTTATTTTTTATTAGGAAAATCGTAATCGTGTTGATATTTTTCGAGAACATTCAACACGTAAGAGGGAATCAGTATGGGGTCCATTCTTGAATCTTTTAAATAGACAAGATGGTTTTATTATGAATATGACATCTAGAATAATTGCAAAACTAGCATGCTGGAGTCATGATCTTATGGAAAAAACTGATCTCCAATTTTATCTAACATGGTTGAAGGATCAACTTAAATTGAGTGTAAGTTAATTAAATTTAATACCTATTGTAGTTATTAATAATAACATATTTTTTTATTTTTGTTAATAGAAAATGGGCTTGTAATTGAATGTTTATAATAAAAGTTTTTGGTTTTATGTATTGATTTGTTTCAAATTACAATTAAATTATTTTAATTAATAGTAAATTTATTTATTAATAATCGCTTTTTCTCTGTAAGCTTACTTATTTTTTCTTTTATAAAAAAGACCCTTTATTACTAAGTTACTTGTATAATGGTGTAAATATTTTATTTCTGTTTAGTTCTAGAATAGTGGTGCTTTGTAACATAGAATTTTTTATCATAATTATATAAATTAACAATTAAGTAAAAATTTAACTCTTTAAATAATTTTTACAATGTTAATATAAATAAAAATTAAATAAAGTCCTAAAATAAAAATTACTTAATGTAACTATAAGAAAATAAAATATTAATTTATTGTAACTTTATAAACGTAAAGTAATAATTTTCAATGCAAACTTCAAAAATTAAAATTAATAAAAATCAATAAATTAAAAATATATTCATTTTTGCCATACACAATTAATTTATTACAATACAGGACATATGTAAAAGTTATGCCCACAAATAAGTTACATTGAATAAATGTAACATAAAGTGTAATTATATCATATACATCAACATGTCATAAAAAGAGTTTTTTAGTTTGAGGTTCTTCAGGATAGAAATGTGCATGCTGAAATAGTACAGGATGTCAATCTCAACAAGGCTGGAGAAGCCAATGAATTACATGAATTACTAAACCCGGTTGGTTATGTAATAATTTAATATACATAAATTAAAAAAATTAAATATCAATAAATTTTTAAAAGTAATCAATTACAAAGCACCCTAATGGGAAAATGATTTCATAAAATATTTGTAGTAAAGCTTTATTATATTGTATTGAGCATGAAAGCATGATTTGCATGATATATTTTTAGATAAACTAATGTACAAATTTTTATCAAAATGCTATTGTAACATGTGCATGTTTGATGCGTGTGCTACTGAAAATGTTTGTCTATTTTTTAATAAGTAAATATTCTTTAAATATTCATTTATATATAAAAATTGATGGTATCAATAAATATGGACTATATAGATAAACATTTACGTATATTATAAATGTCTAAATATTAGTAACACGGATTAAGTTCTTTTTTTATAAGAACTTCTGTAAAAAAACTTAAATACTATTTTCCAAAATTTCTTAAAAAGTAAGCTTTTGTATGCATTGATATTTCTCAATAATAATATATCCATGTGAACATACACACACACATATATTCATATACATTTATAATAATTATAATTGTTTTTTATTTAGAACAATGAATATATTCAATCAGTAGCAAGGTGTTTGCAAATGATGCTTCGTATCGATGAGTATCGTTTTGCTTTTGTCTCTGTTGATGGTATTTCGACTCTTTTAAGTGTTCTCTCTGGTAGAGTAAATTTTCAAGTTCAATACCAATTAATATTTTGCCTTTGGGTACTTACATTTAATCCTTTACTTGCTGAGAAAATGAACAAATTTAATGTCATTCCTATTCTTGCTGATATACTAAGTGACTCTGTTAAAGAAAAAGTAACAAGAATCATTCTTGCAGTATTTAGAGTAAGTTTAACTAATTTAAATATATTTTTTTATTCTCATAAATTTCAACAGTTATATTTTAATTTTAATTATTTTTAGAATTTAATTGAAAAAGTTGAAGATTCTCAAGTTGCAAAAGAACATTGTATTGCTATGGTTCAATGTAAAGTTTTAAAGCAACTATCAATTTTAAGTCAACGTAAATTTGATGATGAAGACATTACTGATGATATTGAATTTTTAAATGATAAATTACAAGCATCAGTACAAGATTTGAGTTCTTTTGATGAATATGCAACTGAAGTAAAGTCTGGACGACTTGAATGGTCACCTGTTCACAAATCTGGAAAATTTTGGCGAGAAAATTCAGGTCGCTTAAATGAGAAGAATTATGAGCTTCTTCGTATTTTAGTTCATTTATTAGAAACTAGTAAGGATCCTCTAGTTTTAAGCGTTGCTTGTTTTGATGTTGGAGAGTATGTTCGTCATTATCCAAGAGGAAAACAGTAAGTTTTAATAAAAAATTAAAATTTTTCAGACTTATTATTGAAATCTATTAAAGTTCTAAGTAGTTTTCATTTTGTTATATATGCATCTAAGTTTTTTTTTACTAATTATTGCAATTAAGCTAAATTAAAATTTATTTTATCATTTTTCAAATTTTTGTAAAATAATTTATTTTTGTTAAAGTGTTATTGAACAATTGGGAGGTAAACAACGCGTAATGCAGTTATTGAGTCATGAAGATCCTAATGTAAGATATGAAGCCCTTTTAGCTGTTCAAAAATTGATGGTTCATAATTGGTATGAAAATTTTAATTCATTGTTATTATATGATTTTGATTCATAAAATTTTATTAAAAATAATTAATTTAGGGAGTATTTGGGAAAGCAGTTGGAAAAAGAACAGACTGGAACAACTGGAACAACTGGAACAAAAGCTAGTACTCAAGTGCCTGCCAAGGCTTAAATTTTTAAATCATACTTCAAATGATGGTTCTAAATTCTTAACAGTTTTCTGTCAATTTGTATTTTAAATAGCTAATTTTAATGTTACAAATGTCAAATGTGTAATTTTCTAAAATAATATTTTATCATTTAAAGAAATGTATATATATATATATATATACTCATTAATGCAGTATTCTCTGTAACTTAATTTTGCAATCAATACAAATTAATATTAATTACAAAAATTGGAAACACGAAAAAAGAATGCATATAAAATAAAATGAAAAACTGCAGAAAAATAATAGAAATTTGTCACAAGATAAATAACATGCACATCAATTATACATCAAATTATCATTTATTTATGCATATAATATTATGATTTCATTGATTTCATCTGAAAATTAAAATTTTTTATTTTTATTTAATCTTGTAAAGTTTATGATTGAATTATTATTAAGAAATTTTTAATTTTACAATATATCATGAATAATGTACATATTCTTGATAATGTGTCGTTATGTACAATTAGCTTGTAGGAATATTTTAATAGTACTATATGTATAGTTAATGCGTTATATCAAATATTATTATTATTTAAAAATTAAAAATGTATATTGTAGTTGTAATCAAATAAAATATATTATACACACATGTACAATCTAGTGTTGTTAAAATATATTATCATTATTACAGGCAATAATAAAAATATTTTACTTGTAAAAATGTTCACATTTGTATATCAATTCATAATAATTAAAAAAAAATTAATTTTAATTTTAAATTATCTTACATTCTTATTAATAATAATATAATACATAAAATAAAGCTTCTTTTCGAAACTATTTTTGAGTAAAAGAAATTTTAATATTAATGTTACATGAAGTGAGTTGAGTTACTAAATATTTAAAAATATAAGGAATATCAACTTCACCAAGAACTGCATTATCTCTACATAATCTACATCTGGCTTTTTTTTCTCCAGGATTTAGTTTATTAAGTCCTAATTCCACAACAGGACCAATCAAAGTACCACATTTTTTACAAACTACTGCCTAAAATAAATTATAAAAAAAAATTAAATCATTATTCTAAAATTGACTATTTAGAAATACTTACTGTTGTTTTATCTGAGCAATGAAAAAGTCGATCTTGAAGCAAAAAGGAACACCCATGAGATATTAAAGAATCACGTTCCATCTCACCAAATCTCACACCCCCTCCTCTACGTCTGCCTTTAATAGGTTGCCTAGTTAAAATATCCATTGGTCCAGTACTTCTTACCTAATATAATAAAAAGTAGTTTCGTTTGATTCATTATTTAATATTTAAAATATATGTACATTATGTACATATATGTATATGCATATATGTATATATATATACATTAAAAAAAAAAAAAAGATATATAATTACAAACCTGCCACTTATCTGAAACCATATGTCGAAGTCTTTGATAGTGTACTACACCAAAGAATATATCAGCAGTCATTTCTCGTCCATCTATACCAGAATACATTCGTTCAGTTCCATAGTAATTATAGCCACCTTGTTCAAGAAGTTTTCCAAAATAGTCTATAGCAGTATAATTTTCAGAAAATCTAAATGGAGTGGCATCATGTACCAAACCGTGAATTGCAGCAGATTTACCAGCCATAATTTCAATCATCATAGCTAAAATTCGTGAATGTAATTATTTAAAAATTATTAAATTTAAAACATGTAAAATTTTACCTATTGTCATTCGACTTGGAAAGCCGTGAGGATTGAATATAATATCTGGAATAAGACCTGTTTCAGTAAAAGGCAAATCCTCTGAAGGCCACTTTTGTGAACAAATGCCTTTTTGTCCTGCTCGCGAAGCAAATTTATCGCCCACACTTGGATTACGCTATTTTTTAATTATACATTTAAAACTTTATTATTTACACAAAAATTTTCAAATTAGTAAATTTAAATGATCTGTTTTGCTTGTATAATTTTAATCTTTTTTTTAATAATATTTATATTTTAGTGAAAAAAAGTTCACTATCCACACAAATAAGTTATTTTAAAAATTTTTAAATTAAAAAATTTTTTTAATATGATAAAATTTCGTTTCGATTAATTTTAATTTAAACTTTATACAATATATAAGGATTGTTGTTATATTGCTTATTTTTTATATAATAAAGAAAATTTAAGAAACAACAAAATTATGTAATATACTCTTTCAATTTAAAAATTTTAAATTTTACTAACAGAAACTCGAAAAGTTATGCAAACTTTGCGATTGATATGGCTGTGTAGTGTACCGCATAATTTGACATTGTCTATGTATAAATCTTCTTTTCCGCGATATTTTCCCAAATGAAAAGATTTTTGGTCTCCATCAAAATAACTAAAAAGAAACAATAAATTTTTATGTATTTACTATCATAAATTATATTCTAAAACATTAGTTACCTGTAATAAGGATCGCCATCTTTAATAATTGTGCCTGGATTAGGCAAACCATCAGAATCTAACTTATCAGCAAGTTCAAGATTATTAGGATCTCTAGCAAAACAATCAGTCTGACCTTTCAGTTCTACAAACTCTGATTTGTATATCATACCATGAGCAAGACCACGCTCATATGAGGCCTTATTAATAATCATGGCATCTTCCATATCGTACCCCTAAAGAAAGAATAATAATCTTACTGATATTGTTTTATCAATAAAAATATAATTCAATAAATTATAATAAAAAAATTCATGAATTATTATTATTTACTTACAGTATATGAAATAACAGCAACAATCGCATTTGTGCCCATAGCAAACTCATCTAAATTAATATTATCATAATGAACTGGCCGAAAAAGTGGAGTTGTTGGAGTTTGTAATCTGTACAACTTTGTTTCTGCTTGTTGTTGCCATGTAAGACATGGAGTACCCATAGTTTGTTTACCCATCTAAAATAGTTAAGTAAAAATAAATAGATTGAAAAATTAATTTTGATAAAATAAAATTCTACCTGACACTGATACATATTTCGAGGACTTTGATTGCAATCTGGCATTGGAATGAGACATGCTAAATTACTAAGAAAAGATGTTTTTGAAATTTCTTGATGAGTAGTCAGCTGAAATTTTAATTTTTTTTTAAAAACAAATTTATAAATAAATTTTAAATATGTTTTTACCCCTTTATATGCTTCTTCTGCAGTAACACAAATGTTTAGATATACTTGTTCAAATGTTCCTATCAACTCTGTTTTATTAACGGATAAATTTTTTACAGGTCGCATCATGCGAGCAGGACCTGTGAAAAGATAAACACCGGGATATTGAGATGGAACTTTCTTTTTTGGTACTAAAATAATTTCCATTGTTGGAGGAACCTAAAATTGAACGTTTAAACTAACTTTTTTTTATTTTTTTTATGTATTTTTTGTACAATTTTATTTTCACTTACTTTCTCTTCGATCTTTAAAACTCTTAATTTATCAACAACTCTAGAAACAATGTTATCTTCAATAAAACCTATTATACATCCATCTAGAATGACAGTGTAAGAGTTTTTACAATCATCTGTTATTGAGATAGGTAGCATTCCTAAATCTAATAAAATGGATGGTATAGCACTTTTTAATTTTGGATCTGGGTGCTTAGCAATTATACAGTTCATTGTCAAATGATTAAGAAGACCACATGGTGCTCCATCAGGAGTATGCACTGGACATATAAAACCTATAAAAATATGTAAAAATACTGAGTTAGAATAAAAAATTCATTGAAAATGTAAAAATAAAAAATAATTAACATTACCCCAAGCATCAGGCAATAACTGCCTAGCTTCAGTTGTTCTCATTTCTTGAAAAAAAGAGCCTCGATGTATTGCTCTAAAGTGACTCATATAACGCATTCTGTTTATATTTTCAGCAACTATAGATAAACCTGTACTTTGCATTAATCCTAAGCCACTTTGTGATCTTATATTTCCAGTAGATAAAAAATTCTCCATTTGTGAATCAAAAGTACTACACATTTTTAATACATTTAACATTTCTTCTGTAATATTAAATAAAAAATTCAAAAATTTTATAACATTCATATATAATATAAAATTATATATTAGAAATAATTAAATATTTTTCATATTTCAAATGATAATTTTAAATTGAAACAATAAATATAATATTATTTATTGTTATATATAAGTAATATATTTAATATATATTACTTATTATAATATATTATAATAAGTAATATATTTAATATTGATACTTGAAATTTTTAATTAATTAAAAATATACTTACTAACATTTAATGTATAATTATTGCCTACTTTTTTAGCTCGTTTTACAATATTAACTCTCAAGCTTAAAAGCCATGAGTACAATTTTTCTTTAATAACTTGTAAGTATAAATGACCACCAAGCAAACATTCTTGCATCATAACAGCATCTGCACCTTCTACGGCACATTTATTATTTGCTAATGCAAAAAGTTTTTTCGTCATAAAACAAAGAAGATGAAATTTGTCAATAGGATCATCAAGATGTATTGCTATGCAATGTCTACAATAAGAATTCATAAATATATTACTTTAATAATAACAATAAAATAATTAAATATGAAAGTCAATGCATTTTCTACTACACTAACAGATTATTAAATTATTGTTATAAAAATTTTAAGGCTTTATTTTCATTTTCAAACTTTTATTTGTACATAATAATCATTAGATATAATTATAAAAATTGATATTAAAAAAATAAAAAAAGTCTTTTAAAAAAAGATAATGTAGTATAGTAGTAAATGTATTATTATTTTTCATCAGAATTATTATTTAAAATATGATAATTACTTAATTATAAAATCACAGACTTCATTGTCTATAACATTTACAGGAAGCTCAAAGAGTTTTATTCTAAATATTTTTCCAATATATATTTTACATTGTTCATGGGTATGTAAACCTTTTTCATGTATAGCTCGCATCATATTTAATATACAATTTTGATAATATACATCTTGTTCACAACCAACAGTCAAAGCATTATAAATAAATTTATCAGATACATTTACTAAACATTTCAATATTAAAATTAAAGGTACATAATATAATACTTTTCTATGAGTAAACATTAATTTTGCTGATCCATCAGTAACATAATGCAAAGTATTATTCTAAAGAAAGTAATTAATTTAAAACATTTAAATTTATATGCATACTGACATGTTTATGTATAAATAAATAACTTACTGTAGCAGTATTGTCATCTCTAACGCTTCTCAATAAAATTCCTAAATCACTAAATTGATCTCCTCTTTGCTTCCATCCAGATCTTTTAATAGCCAATGGATAATTTCTTCTTGTCATCAAAAGCATTCGAATAAGACGTTCATATCCTTTTACTATAAAATATCCACCCCACTCTTGTTCATGTTCTTTAACTTTTATTAATTGTGCAGGATTTAAATTTTTTAAATGACATCTATCAGACTTAAAATAATAATTTGTATGTATATTAATTAACTTTAAAATTTACATTATTTTTAAAATTAATGTTAAATAATAAAATTAAACCTACTTTAACCATAATAGGTATTTCTCCTAAACTTCTTTCTATTGTCTCTTTTTTAATTCCATTAACAGACCACCCAATTTTTGCATAAATTTTACCTTTGTAAGTGATAGCTCTTTGGCGACATTCAGTAGGATAAATTTTATGATTTTTGACACCAATTGTTCCACTAGGTACAGTAGGAGGATGAATAGTAACATCTTCAATTTCTAATTTTATTTTATCTCCATTGCCTAGTGTTAAATAAACCGGAAGTAAATTATTTATTGCTTCAGAAAGACCACTATCAAGCATGTAATTAAACGAATCTACATGTGGAGTACCCAGAATTTGCAAAAGCTAAAAAATAATTAAATTTAAAATATAGGCTTACAATAAAATAAGATATTTACATTAGAATCAATGTCATTACGGGATTTTGTTTAGGAGCCGGATCCCCAAAATTTAATGAAGTATTAGTTAATTTAGGTTCAATTAACATTTTGTAATTTATTATTTTTTTTATACTAGATCTATTTTGTAAACAATTATATTCCTCCAAATTGAACCACGTGCCAATTTCTTTAAACTGAGTAAGGGTGTATTAGTTAGGTTAGGTTTCTCCAAAATATACATCAGATACATCAGATACATATTATCATCAGTATATACAGTTGGTGCCACTTATTGGTTGCGCTAATGCGTTTGTGAAAAGCAACAGAGTCGCTTCTAAAGCATGTGTTGTTTTTAATTATTGCTATTTACCGATTAAATTTATATCAATTTATAAATAATTAAAAATATTTATAAAACGAAAGAGAAACTATAATGACGCTAATCAATTATTATAAAAAGTATTAATTTTACATAATTTTTACATTTATTAATTTAAAATTAATTCTTACAATTAGCGAAGATATAAAAAATATTAACTATTATATTAAATCATTATATTTAACTATTATATTAAATATATTATATTTAAATTGAAGTAAAAGTTAAAGTAATAATTTATTAGAAAAAGAACAGAATGAAACTTCTAACTCATAATATGTTAACTTCGAAATGTTTAAAGGGTGTTACAGTAGGTTATCCATTAGGAATTGAGGTAATAGTTTTTTTTATTTTTTACATAAACTTCAATTTAAATTTATATCGTTACTATTTATTCACAATTCACCAATAGAAATCAAGAAAAAATTTATATGATTTTTAATTAAGATTAATAAGATATTAATTTGTTTATTAGAATATCTACTAGAAAGCAATATATTTTTTAAATTACAAAGTCTATTTTATAAATTATTTTTGTGCTTAGTATACTAATGAATTGTTTATATAAAATATATTAAAAATAAATATAAAATTTACAGGCAAAAGATGTTAAAATATCTGAAGTTAATTTTAACTCTGAATTTATTGCTAGAACCATACCTAAACTTGACTATTCAGTTTTATACAAGGCTGCAGAAAGTGTGAGTAATAAAATATATTTTAAAGTAATATAGCAATTAATGGCTATTAAAATCAAATTTTATTACAATTACGAATATCTTAATAAAAATTAAAACATGAAATAACATGAGCGCTACCAATTTTTTGAAAAAAATTATTACTGTAGCCCAAAATTTTTTCAATATTATAAATTTTTGAAAATTATTTTAATTTATTCTTTAGTCATATAATGCTATATAATATATAATTGCTTTGTTTTTATATCAGATTTTTGTCAATTATGAAGTATATCTAACATTTTTTAAATTGTAAGTTAGGACATGCAGCTGATTTACCTTCAAACCTAATTGAAAATTATGAAACTAATGAAGAATTTCTCAGGAAACTTCATCATGCATTACTTGAAATTGAAATAATCAATGGTGATCTATTGTGTCCAGAAACTGGGAGAAAATTTCCAATTAGCGATGGTATACCTAATATGCTTTTAAATGAAGATGAAGTATAAACACTTTAATCTTTCAAAGTACATTTATTTCAAATATAAATAAATACAATTATTTTTTATATTACTTCAAATGTTCAACATTTTAAATTGATTTCTCATTTATTTAAAATTATTATGATTATAAAGTTTACTCAGAAGTGATTTTTATTTGAGCAATCGTGATTATTAACATAAATAAAAATAATCAAGAAAAATTATAATAACTTTTATTTTAAAATAGAAAAATATAATAGACAATAGTGAAAAATTTCGTATGTATTACAATTAACAGAAAATAATATTATATTTTATTTCATACTTTTTTAACAAGATTTTTTAAAAGTGACTAATTTATTTATATTATTTCAATGCAAGTATTTTAAAGATTACATTTTCGGAATAGCAATTTAAATTAATCGTAAATTGTTTAATCGCAATAATTATTTTCTATACATTGAATTCAATCTTATTGAATTATATTCTGTTAAATCTTAATAATATTCTATTTCATTCTCATAGAATAATTTATAAATAATAGAATGTAAAAAAATAAAAAATAAATAATTCTAAAATTATTAATTTTTCTAAAAATTATTTCAAAATAATTATTTTAAATAAAATTCTAATTTCCTCAATTTAAAATAAAAAACTTTTTAATAAAAACTAAATTTTTAAAAAGCATATTCATTGCACTAATATTTATAAGGTACAATAAGGTGCAGTTTTGTGTAAAACATTTCGTGTAAAGCTTTAAGTCTAAATAATATTTTATTTATTAATATAAAGTATGACAATCTTTCAATAGAATAAATGTGATATTAATTTTATAAAGTATATTCGTATAACCATTTTATTTATTTTTCTTTTATTTTGACATAAAATAAATCAAAATTTTATTACATGCTAATTACACCATACATTTCAATTAAAATAACAAGTATTTAAATATATTTTAACTTCTGCATTGGCACATTTTTCTGCATTCATTCAAAATTGTTTTTTTAGTTATGGAATGTACATTGAATTACTCGAAAAAGTGAAGTAATTATTTAAATCTTACCTATTAATTGACTCATAAACAAATAAATGTGAAGAGTCAAGTATTGCATTTACAAGAAAATTTTAGAAATCATGAATATACAAAAATTTTTAGCAAAGGTTAGCAAAACTTTTTTATCGAAGATAATGTTTCATAAAGCAGAAATAAAATATTTGATCTTTTAACAGAATACTAAATTAAATCTTTAAATAATTATTAAGCATAAAAAACGTATTTATATATTTTTTAATTTTAAACATATTCAAAATTAGTTTAATATCATTGAATAAATAAACAATTACTTTTAATATATTCAAACATTTAAATATTATTAATTCTAATAATATTAGTGTATGTATTTCTGTTTTATAATTTAAAATATTAAAGTAAAATTCTTAATTATATTAAATAGTAAACGATATATATATATATACGTATACACAAATATTCATATTTATTTGATACATTTTCGCATTTGATGGTTTACAGTGGACGTTTCAGGCTATTTAGATTTTTCAAGCTTTTGTTTATAAGATGATTTACATATATTTATATACATACAAAATCATCCTAGTTAAAAGTTAAAAGGCTATAAAAATAACTCTGAATAATCTTGACAGCCACAGCCTATCTATCATTAAATTTGTATTCATATTTTAACTTTATCTTAAAGGCAGGATTGTTTTGACCGAAGTTAAAAGAAAATACTTTTGTATCTAGGTTACAAGTTGCAAATTTTTTTAAAAATTATAAATAAATTTGTTTCTGTAAACATCAATGATAATTTATAAACTAATTCAGTAATATCATTCAGTAATGTATGAGTGATTGAAAAAAAATATTTTGCTCAAATAATCAGAATACATTAATTAATTTAAAAAAAAAAAATTAAAATTTTTCCAATGCGAAAAATCTTATTAATTAATAAATCAAAAATTGAGTTTCTATGTTTCTAACTTTTTTAATGAATTTATTAATCTTTCATTTTATATTTTGTATTGTATATTGTTTTATGAAAAATATTTAAATATAAGTGTGGACGTTTCAAGTGTATCTTTAAAAGTTTCATTATAAATCATTTTTATTAGAAGAAATTATGTAGATTTTGTACCTATGTTTATATTCACAGTATTTTGATACGCACTTTTGAATTTATGTTATAATTAAGATTTTTCCTAAATTATCTTCTAATTAATTCTTAATTAGATTTATCTTAATTAATTTTGATATACATATAAATACAGAAAATCACATTTATAGTATATAATGTAAAAAAAACGCTAATTGAGTATATTAGTTACAATAATACTGTTTGAAATAACTTAAATATTATATTTATAACTATGTTCCATTAAAAGTTTTTATTTTTCTAGTTAATAATAAAATTGAAAAATAAATATTACGAATTATAAAACGAATCTTCTGTAAACTCAAGAAGATAGATAAAATGAATATAAACATTTTATTAATTGTTGAAAAAAAAATATTGTATATTATATATTGCACAATTTCGTTTTTGATTAAAATTTAAATCTCAATAAGTATTAAAAATTACAGACATTAATAAATATGTAATTCATATTTTAACTTGAATTATTTCGAATATATTTTCAAAATTTGTGTTTAACGAAAATTTTTAATTATGTATTTAAACATGTTTTTACCAAATCTTGATATAATAATAGTTACAATAATAACAGAAATTTTTTTTTCTTTCCTTAAATACAAAAACAAATTTTTTTAAATATAAAATGTGCATTAATCAAAATTTGAAAACTATAATTTGTCTTTTAAATACATTTTAAAAGTATTTATTTCATTTTCAATTAAATTCAAAAATCTTTTTTTTTTTAAAACTACGAATTTTATGATAATTTTATTTTTGGAAACATAAAAAGCAAAAATATACTGTTTCGAAAATTTCTGGCTCTATTCATAAAAATATTAATTAGTAGTTTTTAATAACTAAAAGGTAATATTAAATTTAAAAATTTTCTATCAATACTATCATGATAAATCATATTCTATAAAAGAAACTTGAAATATTTAGTCAATATACAAACAATAATAACAACATAATTTTATAATTAGTAACAAGAAAATCAAAACTATTTCATATTACTAAAAAATAGTTAAACATAAACTAGCTAGAAAAAACAGCTGCACATATTTCATTTTCCACGACTCTCTGAATTAGTAGAATTTCTTTGAGAATAAATTGAACCTTGTGCCAATCCCCTCATTGGTCCTTTGCGCAAGTCTGCATTAGGACCTTTTGCAATATTACGAGTACCATTTACTAAACTTGGATTTCGTCCTAAAGTTAAAGTTTTACTGTGCTTATTTTTCAATAACAAGGAAGGATCGGGTCCAGACCATGGGGCATAGTCAGGCCTGAAATAATAGGATAAAAATGAAATTTAAAAATTATTCATTTTAAATGTTTAATTATTAATACTATTTAATTATAACATTTAAATATATAAAGAAAATTCAATTTTTTTAATCAAATTGGTTATTTTAATAAATTTTTTCTTTAAGTTATTTTCATTTCTTGTTCAAAGTTTTAATAAAAATATTAAAATTTTTTTTAATATTAGTCTTATTTATTAAAGACAATAATTGTTACTCACAACAGTAGATCATTATTGGCTCCTTTTGGTAAATCTGTATTAGGACCCCAAGGTCTTGTTAAATAAGGTGATTTATAATCATCATCTTCTGCTGTACTGGTTCCACGTGAAACTCTAAATTTTAAAAATTTATAATTTGTAAACGTCAAAAAGCAGAATAAGTAAATTATTAAATTTATATAAATTAGGTTCAGAAAATATGAAATTATAATTAATTATTTAAACAAATAAGATTCGGTTTTATACATTTAAATTGTAAATGTCACCTACTATAATGTAGTGTTTAAATTAGAAAACATAAGAATTGACGGTAAAATAACACTTGAAAATAAATGTGAATAGTGCGACCTAGGGGATCGTGAGATCCCGTGAATATTGAGCGGGTACGAGTGTCTGTTGGAGAACAACTCGGCCTCTCTACTCGGAAGCAGTTTACTGTCTTAGATGTGATCAGAACATCACTAGACTGTATTTTAAAGATTTACATTTGCACCCATGCAATTTTCAAATTGTACTGATATTAATAACATTGTTTTCTCAGATAAAACCTACTTTCACGTATTATTATTATTATTTATTCTTTTTTTTTTTTCTTAAATGAAATTTCTGTTGACTTGAGGTGACATTTTTTCTTTCAATAAGATTTCTTATCAGCACTATCTCAGAGTCTGGACTTGTCCACAATGAACTATTTTTTGTGAGACTATGTTAAAAGTAAAATTTTTAAAAACGATTCAGCGTCTATTGAGAAATTAAAAAAAAAAAAAAAAAAAAAAAAAAAAAAAAAAAAAAAAAAAAACCATTTCACTAAACACTTGTTGGTCAGCCATGAAACATTTTCGGTCCAATTTCCGATAGGACCAAAATAAAAAATTACATTTGAATGTCAAATTCAAAAAATAAAATCTAATACTTATACTTTAATAATGAATAAAAAGCTCTTCACTCGTGTGTCTTTTTTCACGTACATATTTTTTATAACCATGTAAATATTAACGGATTTTTGGTTCATCCCGATTAAAAAAAATTACTATATATTTAATGAATATATTAGAAAGAATCCAGTATCAGAAGATCCAGTCCAGTAATAGAAGTTATCGAAATTCTACGTTGCCTTGCCTTACATGTCAATAATTGCGTTGTCAATACTTAATAGTTTAATGTCTCAGAAATTAAGGAGAAAAGTTTGCAAATCATGTTAAATAAGTCTGAGAACGAGTTAAATATTGATCCTCTGGAAGCTGACAGATTTATCGAATTGGTAGCCATAAGATTAAGGCGGTGGTAAAACGGACTTTAATATCTAAATACTGAAGATTAATTTTCCTCCCAATAATTAAATTAATTAAATTATCGTTTGAAATATTAAAATAATTTCACTTTTTCTTTAAATTCAGAATTTAAATAAATAAATTATTCAATAAAATATAAAATGTTATTCTAACTAATACTATTGACCAAAATTAGTTTAAGTATTAACATTATTCTGAACCATTGATAATTTATTTAAAATCTTTATGAAGTTTTTATAATCTTACTTTGGTACTTCGCTTTTATTTTTTGGTCGCTTTGACTTTTCAATATCCAAATCTTTTGTTATTTTTTTAATTGGTGAAATACTTAATTTAAGTGCTTCAGTCACTGGAGGACTATCTTTTCTATCATCACTTTTATTACTGCTGCAATTTATAAAAAAAATTAATCTTTTTATTTTAAATACATAGTAAATTAGAGTACATTTTTTATTGCAAATTTCAAAAACCAAAGTAAAAATTAGTATTTTTAAAAATTATATTTTAATATTTATGAATAAATACAAATTATTACTTATATGATATTTATCAACATTTTTTTTTATGCAAAATAATATTTAATTTTAAATCCAGTAAAATGCCATTCATTTATTATAAAAATAGTTAATTAATAAAATAAATGAAAAATAAAATTAACGTTGTAAATAAAATAAGTTATCTATTTTTCAATATTTACCTTTGACTGCTTGAAGTATTTAATGGTTTTATAGCTTCTTCTGCAATCATTATGTCTAAAATATGTGCTGCGCGTTCTTCATCATAATCAACACTGTCCATAGCCAATAAAATGACTTTTTCTGGTACTGCTTTAAACTTGTCCATTAATCGCAGTTTCACTATACCCCCCCCCAAAAAAAAAAAAAAAAAAAAAAAAAAAAAAAAAGAAAAAATAACAATGAATATATACGCATATAAAAATAAATTAAATATATTAAAATATTAAAGAAACAAATAATAATATTAATTTAAATTACTTTTATTTTTTTCTTCCATACTTTTCATACGTGGAGGAGGTGTTGGAGCTGATGGAATAGTTTGAATCTGAAAATATGAATATTATATTTAATCTTAAAGTTGTTAATAATAAAATTGATAATGGTGTATTTTAAATACTGAATATAATTAGTGTACAATTATACACGTAATTAAATTGTAAAAGGGCCAAATTTGTAAATAAAAATTTTTTTTAAATTCTTTATCTGGTGAACAGTACTATCAATTCAGAGATTTAATGCAATTTTTAAAATTTTTATCTGTTTGTATGCACATCACATGAAAACTACTGGATGGATTTTAATAAAATTTGGTAGACTAATAACCTGTTTCCCAGATCAATATATAGGGCCAAATTCATCAAAATGAACTCATGAGAAAAAAAATCTTAATTTAAAGTTTTTTAAAACTGTACGGCATATACTAGTTTTGAATAAATTTCCATTTACCTTTTCTTCTTCTTTTTTTTTTAAAGAAGATCTAGACGGTACAGTTGGGCTTCGTTTTTCATAACCGAGTTCAAGTAATTTATCTGTTGCCTTTTGTACATTATTATCACATTGCTCTAAAGTATCAAGTAGTATATATTCGTCTACTTTAGGAAACACATTTTTTAGATATCTGTAACAATATTAAAAATGAAGTTTTTATAAAGAACACATATTTTATCTTCTTCCTATCAAAATAGAGTAGCAAGAAATTTATATGATAATTATACAATTATATAATATAAATTTTAAATGCACTTTAAAAGTTAATATTTTTCAAACATCAACTTTGGGCAAGCTTGTGCAAAAGTGAAAAATGCGTGCTCTAGAAAATAAATAATTTCATACCATACAAAAAGAAATAATCATTACAATATTCTTTAAAATATATGCATTCTTTTAAAAACATAAGGAAATAAACTAACCTATCTACGATTTGAGTAACTGATGCGACTCAACATCTAAGGTATTGAAAACCGAGATGAAACTGAAAAATATTAGGGTTGAAACAAAATATGTAAATAAGTGATGCAAAAATAATTATATGTATGTGCTTTCTAATAAATCAAAGAACAAAACAATAATTTAATTTACTAAAATTATATACGTGTATCATAAAAAAATTAGGAAATCTCATAACGTTTAATTAAAATTAGAATTTATTTTCCCTTTGTTCCATGTCTTAATCGATTTATCATTTTTATTATTTATCCTATGATTAATTAATATTAAAATCGATTTAAATATGTTTGAAGCACTGCAATAATAATATTTACTTTAGAATACAATTTGTACGATATATAATAAATTATTTGTGAAAGTGAAAGTGTCATAGTATTTTTGTGAATTTTACAAAATTGTTGAATAAATAGAATATCATTCTATATAATCAAGACATGGATAAACATGCAACAATATTTAACCTATTCTAGCTTTAAAACTGGTAATGCATTTAATCAACCTTCAAATGCACCAAATAACTAAAGACTAAGAAAATTTAATTTCTTATTATTTGGAGGCCATTTGATAATATAAAAATTTGTTACAAGAAAATATTTTCTGATATTTATTATTTATAATGAGTAAATTTTATGAAATTTTTTTATTATGTTTTAGTATTCTATAAATTATAAAGGCTTCATTAATTTAATATAAGAAAAATTCAATCAAATTTTTTTAATACAAATATTTAAGTAGAATTATAAGAAGAGAATATTAATTTTAAATATTTAAAATATCAGAAAACTTTTTCTTTCTTTATCACTTTTTTATACACATATATAATATAAACATCTAGCATCCAAATACTGATTTTATCACATTGGTTAAGAATGGAATGAACCTAAGTTTCATTTTTGGGGAATGTGGGGCTGGCCTTATACCCCGGGGTGGACTCAGTGTCAGCGCTGCATGAATAGCATGGGGTGGAAGTCTCCATCTTGGTATTGCGTAGTTGGAATGTACACCAATGGGTGTACAAGGTCCAGGTTGACAAAGTGGATTCTTCTCAACTTGTAATGCACTCACAACCAAAGCTGGTCTATTATGGTATCTGAAAGAGATTGGCTAGAAACTTAGCACTTGAATGGACAGCAGGGATGGTTTGACTTCAATTAAAAAAAAATTATTTAAAAATACATTTTAGAAATATTTAGTTATTTTTTAAATCAATTAAAATTGCATTAGTACATTATTGCATTTTTAAAAGATTGCAATTTTATTCTATTTTTGTAAGTTATTAATAAGATTAATATACTTAATTAAAACACCACCCATACCTTTTAGAGTTTTAACGTGCTATTTTTTAAAAAGAAGCTTAAATATATATAATTCCACATTATTTAAATAGTTATTAAAAAAGGATAGTAAAAAATAAAGCATTAGTATTTTTAAAGCAATTAAATTAACAAAACAATTAGAAAAAAATTGCAGAAGCTTTGTTATTATAATAATTATTTCTAAACTTTATTTACATTATTTTTTAAACACATTTAACTTACTTTTTCAAAAGAAGTCGAATATGAGTATCAGAAACAGTTGGAAACATTGCATTGATTTTAGCTACTTGCAATTCAATGTCATTGTTTTGAATTAAACCGGATTCTATATTTCTTATTGGCGTGGGAGATCCAATCGTCATTTCACCAAGCCTATTTGTCAAACCACTTATAGATCTTGTAGATAATGTTGACTTGAAATCCTAAAAATATATAAAATGCACCTTATGATTTTATGCCAAATAAAATAATAACTTCATTAAAAGGATACAATTATTCATTTTTCACAGATACAGCATTTTGACCTACCTGCAAACTTGGAGGTAAAAATGCGGGCTGTGGGTTATAATAAGGCAAAGGAGTTGGATGGACTTGTGGAGCTTTATGAGCTCCAGAATAAACTATACTTCCTGCTGTGGTATTTCCACTCATCTATATCATAGTATAAAATCAGACAATCCAGAAAAAGTAGCGTGCAAATATAAATATTCAGAGGCAATTTTACAAATAAAGTATTTAAATATTTTTTATGTATATAAAATTGTTACATTAGTTTTTTATACTATAATTAGTTAACTGCTATAGTTTATATATATTAAAAATTATAATTGCTATTTCTGTTTATAGATTTAATAAAATATTAATTCACAACATTAATACATGTAAATATTTAAAATTATTTAATATTGAAATATTTTCCATAAAATTTTTATTATTCTTTTATTTTATATAATAATAATTATTTTACTTTCACTATTAAAATATATTAAAAATAAAAAAAATTTTAATTTTATATTTAAAAATCTATTCAATTGATAATCTTAATTTTTTATTTACATAATATTAAAAATTGTGTTATATTTATGAGTCTTAAATCTAGTAATCCAAATATAATTTTCAAATTTTTAAATCAATATTATTTAATTATATTTAACATACTAATATTTAAAAGGAATAAAATTAATATAATTAAAAAAATAAAAAAATATATAAATTAACTTTTAAAATTTAACTGACCTGTAAAGGAATAGATTCACTTGGGTGATCTGTTGTTCCAGAACTTGGAGTTATGGAATTTTGAGATTGAATATATTGTGCATATTGCCAATAGCGTACTCGAGGATCTTCCCATGTTGTTGATCGATTAAAGTGATTAATGAAATATCTAAAAAAATATATGTATATTTCTTTAATAATAAACGAATAGGCTCTGCATTTTGGAGAATGATAATATCAAGAACATAATACTGATGCATATTTGCAAGAGGGTAAATAATGAAGTTTAAATAAAATAAACTTTTTAAAATGTAAACAAAAAATTTAAGTATAATCTAAATAATTTTAAACTAAGAAAAATTTTGCTATACTCTAGAAAAAATTTTTCAACATAGCACATCAAAAGTTATCGCTACAATAAAACGTGATGAATTAACAAAATTTTAATGTTAAATAAAGATAATATATTTACGCGCGACCACTTCGTCCATCATATCTACATTCCCAACCAGGCGGTAACTGATTTCTTTCTTCTTGTTCCGCCATTTTACTTGATCTGTGTTAATGAATTCGACTAACTTAGGAGGCACTTGTACGGCTGCATGTATACTGTGAAGAGCTTTGTAAACTAAGCATTCAGTATATTAAATGTAATTATTTTATTAGTGCAAAAAAATTGCACTATTATTGCGCATCTAAAATCTGTCTAAAAAATAATTGTACTTTATTTAGTTGTTATAATAATTAAAAGTTAAACTTCGGATGCTTCTACTTAAATATAATACATTTATTTCACATGAAAATATTTAATACTTAGGAATCTAATTAGAAGTGAACTTAATTAATATATGAAAATTCCTTTTAAATATTCTCATCTGTGTCATATTTATTCTGCAAAATAAACGTGTAAAACATACTACAGATATCACACATCATTCTTTAAGATAGAAAACAATATCAAATCAGGATGCAATGTTAGAATATTGTTAATAATAATTATATTTTATGGATTTTTTAATGTTTTTAATATTTTCTTGTTTTTTTTTTTTTTTTTTTTTTCTAATTTACTTTCTTTTCTATTTGTTATAGAAAAGATAAAAAGTATTCATACATTTGTGCGCATGCGCGATCAAGAATCTCGATTACAAAATATATTTTTTTTTATTAAATAATATATGAATATTCATTAAAAGTGATGTAGCTATGTGTTTTTTTAAAGTACAATGAAATATATGTACTTGAATATGATACTTAAGCTTAATTATTATTCTTCATAAAATTAAAATTGAAATCATGTCAGCTACCGAAGTTTACTTAGAATTATTAATAGTATATAACTATGTAGATTTTGAACGCTTATAAGAGAAGCACAGATTTTGTAGTAATAAAATTTTAATCGATAGGCTATAGAAAAACAATATTCACACTTTAAGTGCTTAATCTCCTAATTCTTTGATCTGCAGTGACCTGATGAGTTTTGAAATTCATAGGGTCTAAGTCCAAAGTTGCATGAGAATTCTTTTTACACAAATATAAAATTTTGAATAATGAACGTTAACAAAAAAATATTATAAAGTATAATTTTAAATATTTTTAAAATTAATAAAATAAAAAACTTTTTTGAATTTCTAAAAATATATATATTTCAATAATTCAAATAATTTTAATTTATCATTATAATATACATATAATGAACTTTAATACATTTGAAATAGATTGTATATTTTTAAAAATAAATTGAAAAATTATTAAGTAAAGTTTAATTGCTGCAAATTTTAAGACTAAAATGGAAATTTTTTAATTTCATGTTTCTCAAATGTTGCCATCATGTGGTTTTCTATTATTTATACAAATACTAAATTTGATATCATTATTCATTTCTTTTTTTGAATAGAACAATATCAAATTTATATATATATATATATATATATATATATTGTGATATTGTTAACAAATACAAAAATGGACTATTTAAGTAAAAATAAAAAATGTTCAACTCCAGAAGGAAAACATAGGTACATTAAACAATGGTTGTATAATAGTTTTGGAATTGATATTGATATTAATTTTGCTAATAAAATATCTGTAAATTCAATTGAATTTGATGAAAAACTTGAATCAACTGTCGAAATACCAATTTTATCACCATTAATTCAAAAGCATAAAGCTTCATCAGAATCAGGTATAAAACGTTTAGCATCATCTCCCATTAATGAAAGAGATAAAAAAATATTGAAAAAAATTAAAATATCAAGACAGTTAAATGAGTCAGATATAAAAACCACAAAATCTTTTATTGACAAAAATATTGAAAGACACAGTAAGTAATTAATTTTATTAAGAAAGTGATTTTTTATTTGATATTATAAATTTTAATGAATATTATATAAATAGATAATTTTCCAACTGAAAACATAGAAAATTCAGAATTTGAAAAAATATTTGATGATTCTACTATTTCAAGAAGTAATATAAGTATAAATGATTACATTGAACCTATTTCTAGCGATGATAAAAGTAGTCAAAACAATGAAATAAATGTAGAAGAAATAAGTGATACTGATGCAACAGCAAGTGATCTCATAGAAGAAGTAAGCAGTCAATTAATGCTTACATTGCCTCACCAAAAAAAGACAACAACATTTTCACAAAACATTTCAACGCCATCTTCTAATTCAACTAATGTGACTGATCAATATTTGGAAATGTCCACCGTAGATTTAAATAAAGTAAACATTGATCAAACATATATTTCACAACAGAAATTTGAAAAACACAAGAAAAAAAAACCTAAAAAGTAAGAAATATAGATAGTTAAATTATTTGATAAAAAATTATATATGTTTTTTAAATAAAATTTAATTTGCAGAGGAGGTTTACTGGATATATTACTTACTACAATGGGAAAACAAAGATCAAATTTCAATCTTATGAGACACAAATTAAATAAAAAATCAATAAATATCACAGAAAAACCATTTATTCTCCTACAAACTGTACAACACGTATCAATCATTAATGATAATCAAATAATAAAATGTATATTGGTTGAAGATAGTTCAAGTATTTTAAAAAATTTATCAAAAAATGAAAGTCACTTTATAAATGTAATAAATGTTCTTGACATTTCTTGCAAAATTAATGTTAATGAGAAACCACTGTTAAAGATTTATGAACCTTGTAAAATTATAGACGCAGATAAACTATTTTTGTATGTAACAAACTTTATTTCAATTCCTCAGTCAAAACATAAAAGTGTTGAAATTGTAAATCAATGTAAATATGAAGAAAGTCTTAATGTGATACAAGAATTCCACTGTTCATGCATGGATAAAAAACTATTTTCAAACAAATGTAAAAATTTAAAGCCTAATGATGTGGTATATAACACAGTTCAATCAATTCTTGTATATAAATAGAAATAAAATCTATATTTTTGATATTTAGAAATAAGATGTAATCAGTGTCTTTATTATTTTGATATTTATTAAATGAAATTTAAAGAATAAATTGTTTATATTATTCAAAATCTTTTACATTTGAATTTATCCCAGCTGCAATAGTTATCCTCTATAAATATAAGGAATATTTAAAAATAGAATATAATTAAAGTCAATGTAAGTAAATATAAAAAAAAGGGGGTTTGTATTGAAACTGAGACATTTTTTATGTTTTTTGACACTTATGTACACTTTTATATGTTATTGTATATGTTAATCCATTTAAATGTAATTGTAATAATGGGTTGTAATTGTAGGAAATAAATACAGGCATAAATGTAAATAAATGTAGGTTCTTGTTTATTTGTATATATTTGCAATTTTCTACACGCAAAGTTCTGCGCAGTACAGAACTGTACAGATAGCCACGCTAATTTCAAATATTTGATTTAAAAATTCTACAGAAATAGAACTTATAATTTAGATTAAATATAAATATTCAAAAGATTGATTAAAAGCAGATATAAATTGATGATAAGATACTGGATTCCATCTGGTCTACTATAAAATATGGTTTTATTTTTAAATTTTGCGCTCTTAGCTTTTTCGATAGTTAATGGTTGTAAATGTTGTGTATAAAGGCAGTCTACTCTGCCTGCGTGTTCTGATTGAATTATGAGGATGAGGAAGACCAGTGATAAAGATGAAAACTGTAGCTTAAATATTAACGAAATATTAATTTATTTATGAGACTTTCATTGCACGCGAGCTCATACAACAAACATGAGTTTCGCATTTCTTCGACTTAGCTGTTACAACCAGAGATGAATAGGGAGATTGCCAGAGACATAGTAAAAATGCGAGGAAACTTTGGCGCGACAAAACCGCTGCTGCCGCCTTACGGTCTTGCAGCGAACCGACGCGCACATTGGAAAGAGACGGAAGATATACGCGCACATTGGTAAGAGACGGAAGATATGCGCGCATGATAGAAAGAGAGGGAACGTTTACGCGCATGATAGAAAGAGAGGGAACGTTTACACGCATCATAAAAAGAGCGGGAAAGTTTACGCGCATGATAGAACGAGAGAGAACGTTTACGCGCATGATAGAAAGAGAGAAAGCGTTTACGCGCATGATAGAACGAGAGAGAACGTTTACACGCATCATAGAAAGAGAGAAAGCGTTTACGCGCATGATAGAAAGAGAGGGAACGTTTACACGCATCATAGAAAGAGCGGGAAAGTTTACGCGCATGATAGAACGAGAGAGAACGTTTACGCGCATGATAGAAAGAGAGAAAGCGTTTACGCGCATGATAGAACGAGAGAGAACGTTTACACGCATCATAGAAAGAGAGAAAGCGTTTACGCGCATGATAGAAAGAGAGGGAAGGTTTACGCGCATGATAGAACGAGAGAGAACGTTTACGCGCATGATAGAACGAGAGAGAACGTTTACGCGCATGATAGAACGAGAGAGAACGTTTACGCGCATGATAGAAAGAGAGGGAAAGTTTACGCGCGTGATAGAAAGAGAGGGAACGTTTACACGCATCATAGAAAGAGAGGGAAGGTTTACGCGCATGATAGAAAGAGAGAAAGCGTTTACGCGCATGATAGAACGAGAGAGAACGTTTACGCGCATGATAGAACGAGAGAGAACGTTTACGCGCATGATAGAAAGAGAGGGAACGTTTACACGCATCATAGAAAGAGAGGGAAGGTTTACGCGCATGATAGAAAGAGAGAAAGCGTTTACGCGCATGATAGAACGAGAGAGAACGTTTACGCGCATCATAGAAAGAGAGGGAAGGTTTACGCGCATGATAGAAAGAGAGAAAGCGTTTACGCGCATGATAGAACGAGAGAGAACGTTTACGCGCATGATAGAAAGAGAGGGAACGTTTACGCGCATGATAGAAAGAGAGGGAACGTTTACACGCATCATAGAAAGAGAGGGAAGGTTTACGCGCATGATAGAAAGAGAGAAAGCGTTTACGCGCATGATAGAACGAGAGAGAACGTTTACGCGCATGATAGAAAGAGAGCGAACGTTTACGCGCATCATAGAAAGAGAGGGAAGGTTTACGCGCATGATAGAATGAGAGAGAACGTTTACGCGCATGATAGAAAGAGAGGGAACGTTTACGCGCATGATAGAAAGAGAGGGAACGTTTACACGCATCATAGAAAAAGAGGGAAGGTTTACGCGCATGATAGAAAGAGAGAAAGCGTTTACGCGCATGATAGAACGAGAGAGAACGTTTACGCGCATGATAGAAAGAGAGGGAACGTTTACACGCATCATAGAAAGAGCGGGAAGGTTTACGCGCATGATAGAACGAGAGAGAACGTTTACGCGCATGATAGAAAGAGAAGGGAAGTTTACGCGCGTGATAGAAAGAGAGGGAACGTTTACACGCATCATAGAAAGAGAGGGAAGGTTTACGCGCATGATAGAAAGAGAGAAAGCGTTTACGCGCATGATAGAACGAGAGAGAACGTTTACGCGCATGATAGAAAGAGAGCGAACGTTTACGCGCATCATAGAAAGAGAGGGAAGGTTTACGCGCATGATAGAATGAGAGAGAACGTTTACGCGCATGATAGAAAGAGAGGGAACGTTTACACGCATCATAGAAAAAGAGGGAAGGTTTACGCGCATGATAGAAAGAGAGAAAGCGTTTACGCGCATGATAGAACGAGAGAGAACGTTTACGCGCATGATAGAAAGAGAGGGAACGTTTACACGCATCATAGAAAGAGCGGGAAGGTTTACGCGCATGATAGAACGAGAGAGAACGTTTACGCGCATGATAGAAAGAGAGGGAACGTTTACACGCATCATAGAAAGAGAGGGAAGGTTTACGCGCATGATAGAAAGAGAGAAAGCGTTTACGCGCATGATAGAACGAGAGAGAACGTTTACGCGCATGATAGAAAGAGAGGGAACGTTTACACGCATCATAGAAAGAGCGGGAAGGTTTACGCGCATGATAGAACGAGAGAGAACGTTTACGCCCATGATAGAAAGAGAAGGGAAGTTTACACGCATATTTCGTGTAAACGCAGCAAATGTGCGCAGACTCAGAAGAGCGTTTTAATAGATTACGAAAATTCAGATTTTTTTTTACGAAATCAAAACCAATATCATAAAAACTTTTATTCGATATGAAAAGAAACTCCCGACAACAAAATTAAAATAAAACAAAACTTCTATTTGACATGAAAATAAAGAAAAACTGAAACGTTAATGAAAAATTTTAATAATAAAAGAATTCTCTAAAAAGTAAAAAATAAAATATTAATTTTTTAATTGAATACTTAAAAATAAACTTAAATTTAAAATTTATATTAAAAATACACCGACATATAATATAAGCGTATCACATAAATAATATTTTATTACTATTTTTAAACAATTATTGATTAAATTATTTTTTCGGCTGCAATGTGTAATGTACTTGCGTGTAAAACTCCATTTTATTTATTAAAATATTCAATAAAAAGTAATTACAATTAATTTCAAAGTAGCTAAAGTGAATAGAGTTTTCATGTTGATATTTTATTAGTTGATTATTATAATGGAATTACAAATAATTAGCAATTAACTCAATAATTATTCACTAAGTTACGTTTAATAATTTATAATAATATATAATTAATATACACGAACAAAACGAACAAGAATATTAAATAAATATAGACATAAATTAAAAATTTCAAATATTATTTAAATTTTTTAATTTACGGCTTTTCGTCGCAACAGATTGCTTTGCTGCTTCTTTTCTTTTATTTTTATTTTCGCGGGTTTTAGAAAAAATCTTAATCTTTTCAATTTGATTGAAAATGTAGAAGCCTGTACCCGTTTAAAATTCCCTAATTGGTTTGATCAACTGAATGACTGCTATGAACACAGATTAAATGCGCTTCAGTTTCTTTTATTAGTTAAGATTTTTTCTAAAACCCGCGAAAATAAAAATAAAAGAAAAGAAGCAGCAAAGCAATCTGTTGCGACGAAAAGCCATAAATTAAAAAATTTAAATAATATTTGAAATTTTTAATTTATGTCTATATTTATTTAATATTCTTGTTCGTTTTGTTCGTGTATATTAATTATATATTATTATAAATTATTAAACGTAACTTAGTGAATAATTATTGAGTTAATTGCTAATTATTTGTAATTCCATTATAATAATCAACTAATAAAATATCAACATGAAAACTCTATTCACTTTAGCTACTTTGAAATTAATTGTAATTACTTTTTATTGAATATTTTAATAAATAAAATGGAGTTTTACACGCAAGTACATTACACATTGCAGCCGAAAAAATAATTTAATCAATAATTGTTTAAAAATAGTAATAAAATATTATTTATGTGATACGCTTATATTATATGTCGGTGTATTTTTAATATAAATTTTAAATTTAAGTTTATTTTTAAGTATTCAATTAAAAAATTAATATTTTATTTTTTACTTTTTAGAGAATTCTTTTATTATTAAAATTTTTCATTAACGTTTCAGTTTTTCTTTATTTTCATGTCAAATAGAAGTTTTGTTTTATTTTAATTTTGTTGTCGGGAGTTTCTTTTCATATCGAATAAAAGTTTTTATGATATTGGTTTTGATTTCGTAAAAAAAAATCTGAATTTTCGTAATCTATTAAAACGCTCTTCTGAGTCTGCGCACATTTGCTGCGTTTACACGAAATATGCGTGTAAACTTCCCTTCTCTTTCTATCATGGGCGTAAACGTTCTCTCTCGTTCTATCATGCGCGTAAACCTTCCCGCTCTTTCTATGATGCGTGTAAACGTTCCCTCTCTTTCTATCATGCGCGTAAACGTTCTCTCTCGTTCTATCATGCGCGTAAACGCTTTCTCTCTTTCTATCATGCGCGTAAACCTTCCCTCTCTTTCTATGATGCGTGTAAACGTTCCCTCTCTTTCTATCATGCGCGTAAACGTTCTCTCTCGTTCTATCATGCGCGTAAACGTTCCCTCTTTTTCTATCATGCGCGTATATCTTCCGTCTCTTTTCAATGTGCGCGTATATCTTCCGTCTCTTTCCAATGTGCGCGTCGGTTCGCTGCTAGACCGTAAGGCAGCAGCAGCGGTTTTGTCGCGCCAAAGTTTCCTCGCATTTTTACTATGTCTCTGGCAATCTCCCTATTCATCTCTGTTACAACTTACAACGATACAACGATCGTTTTTCCCTCTCTCTCGCTCCGCTCCGCGTCTGCGCATCATTATCTTTCATCGTCGTGAAGCCCACATGGTCTGTAGGCAGTAGCCACCGCAAGTCTTCCCGCTCCGGTAGTGGGGGAAAAACGAAGCGTGTGTAGAGCCGTTCTGCGCAACGGCAGTGAATGATAGTAGTAGTACCGCTCCGATTCTCGAACTGAGAGGAAGTCTGTGTGACCTTTAAATAAAGATATACACAAAGGAACAAATCCAAGATTTATTCTACCTTTCCTGAACCGCGTGATATTGTGAGTGTGGGACCACCGGCCACAAAGAAAGTGGCAAGCACCCACAGGTCGATCGTGTAGACTCCATCTGGCGTCAATAACTGATAAAGAAAAAAAACATCGATGAGAATTCTGATGGCTAATTGTAATATTTATATATTTAAAACAAATTTATGTCATCGTATCGATATTAATTTTTAAGTTTATAAGCGTAGTGCTTATACTTATGTGAAATTAGTTTTTTATCGTTATACCAGGATACATAATTTATTATTATTCTTGTTATTGAGACAACGATTGTGACAGTGCAAATTTTGAACAAAAACAAAAGGATTTAAATATTTTAGTAATATCTTTGAAAATAAAATGACTACTAAATTACTTTTGGGTATACGACTAACTCCTTTTGAAAAGATGACAGTAATTAAATTAAATGATATTGATTTAATGGATAGAGTTGAGTCTCTAAGAAATGAAACAGCTGCACAGATTAGTTTGCCTAATAATTCTTTTGGTAATATTTTAAAAAGATATTATATTTTAATTGTTTTGTATTTTCTGAAATTGCATTTCTATTTTGTTTAATATAAATTTTAGATCTTATATATTGTGGATGTCTGATGAAAAATGATGCTACCATGGAATCTTATGGATTAAAAAGTGGTTCCATGATTCATGTATTAAAGAAACAGGAAACAAAGGAGTTAAAATCTATTAATTCTACTCCCACGAATACACCTGAAAACATAGAATTTTTAATGAAAGAATT
Source organism: Chalcis sispes (assembly GCA_949987625.1). Classification (NCBI taxonomy): domain Eukaryota; kingdom Metazoa; phylum Arthropoda; class Insecta; order Hymenoptera; family Chalcididae; genus Chalcis; species Chalcis sispes. Next base: position 62,881,108 of record OX465098.1, read on the forward strand.
TAAATCATTTGCTGAAAATCCATTGTTAAAATTTACTATGCGTGTAAGAATTTTTATTATATTAAACAATATATTACAAATGAATTTAACATTATACAAATTTTCTCATTGGTTTTTTAGCGTGTAATCAAAAGACCTGAATTCATTGAAAATATTATTTCATCTTCACCTGAGCTTGCTGAAGATGCTGTTGCTACTGCTATATTACAAGATCCAGATCTTATAGCTTATTTTACGAATGCTGAAACTATTAAAAGGTATAACTTTGAATATTTTATTTGAACATTGAATATTTTATTTGATGATTTTAATGGTTTCTAATTGATTTATGAATATTTTAATTACTAATGTTTAATTAATTTTATACAGTAGCTCTTATATTTTTTGATCTTCATTTAATATAAACATCTTAATTTCAGAATTTCAAAATTACATCCTGCTCTTTTAGAAGCAGCTCAACATATTGCATCTGCTGTTCAAGACGAAGCTCATATTTTAGCAACATCAGCTTCAAGTGTATATATTTCTGCCATAGCCAATGCAACTTTGGGTGATTCTTATAGTTTAGAAAACTTAAGCGATGATGAAGAAATGGCTGATTCTTCCGAATCGTCTGATTCTACACAACCATCCAATGGTGCTGATTTATCTAGAAATCAATCTCATTCAACAATAAGTGCTGCACAACTTTTTGCAGCGATACCTGGAGCCAGACAATCCACTTCTCGGGGAAATAGCAATGTTGATGATAATTTGTTGCCTTTGTCCTCTATTTCTAGACCAAATTCTAATAATGAGGGTGTTATAACTTTTGAAATGTTTAATCAAGCGATTCAACAAGCTTTTGCATTTAATCCAGTTACCAATGATTCCACAAATTCTACGCAATCCTCACCTTCAACTACATTTAATGGTCCTCAAAATAGTTCTATTGTTACTGACATGCAAAGACAAATAACTATAATGCATGAAATGGGCCTTGAAAATGATGCTATAAATGTTCAAGCTTTACAAATTACTAATGGAGATGTGCAAGCAGCAATTGAATTAGTTTTAAATGGATTTGTTGATAATTAACTGTTTCGTTTTATATACCAATAATATTTTGTGAATTTCAAACTTGTATGATGTGATGTTTAAATAATCATCTGTTTTTCTTTATTTTAGTATTAATTATTTATGATAAATATCTTATTATGTATTGCTAAGATTATAATCTATTATAAAAATGTTTTTACTTTTCTTTAGTATAATTATATTATTTTTGCCTTTAATCAAACTTTTTCAGTATAAACCCTAAAAATGGAATAAATCAACTGAATACAATAGTTAATACTAAAAATATAATATTAAGTATATATTTTTATTAATAAAATTTCGTTATTAAATGCTTTATTAATTGATAAAAACTTGCGTTTGTAAAATATGATAAAAGTAGTAAAATTTAATGGATAAATGTATAACTATCGGTTTTTAATTATTTTTCTTAATAAATTAAAAATAGACATTTTTCAAATGCAACTATTTGTGTGTTTGATAATTTTATGTACAAAATAGGTAAACTAATTTTGTAATTGTTTAAATTATTAAAATAATACAACAGTTTTTAAAAAAAATTCAGCTATAATTTTTTTTTTTAAAACAAATTTAACAAAAAATAAATATTTGCATAAAAAAAATTTACAAAATCTAAATTTTTAGATTCCATTGTATTGTTGATCATTTTTTGCTGTAATGAAAAGCTTTTAAACAGCAAAAATAACTTTTACATAATAAATTACTTTTTGTATTTATTGAATGCTTATTTTGAATAGATCAAAATAAAATAATTTTATTCAAAATTATCTAGTATTTATGCAAAGTATTAAATTTTACAAAATTTTGTCAATGTCTATTTTATAAACTGTGTTGGAGCAAATTATACAATTTATTATAATTCATCAAAATAATTTATTTTATGTTTTTAAGCAATTATTTAAAAAACAAAAAAACTATGATTTTAAGATATATCAAGTACTAGATGAGTAAACATTTGTAAAAATCAACATAAAATAATGATAAAATAAATAAAAATTTTGTAAACATACATATATTTTTTAATTGCATATTATATTATATTAAATAAAGATTTATTAATTCTATGTGGCTAAAATTGTCAGAACTGTCTATTATACTTTTTATAATTTTTTAATTGCCTAATTTTGAAAATTCATCATTTTCAAAATTTCAGTTTAAACTCTGCGCTTCAAGCGGAGCCGTGAGACAGCCGTACGACAAAATTCTTCAAGTTCAAAGAGTTAATTGTAATATGTAACGAAAATATTTCAATTATTGATAAATTTAAATAATAATTTTCTTTAATATACGTAATTCATAAAATCATTTCACAAAAATATTATTTTTAAGTAGAATTGTTTGATAAATATTTATAGATCATTTTCATAATCTAACAAGATATAAAGCTTGTTTTATAAATGCTTTTCTAGACAGCATATTACTACTTATAAAATTATTAATTTTATAAATATACATCAGACATTAAGGAATAATCCAATTTAATTTGTAAAAATTTGATTTGCATTTTATTACATAATATTGATTATATATACTATATATATCATAAGAAAACATTGTTTTTTTCTTGCAAGTTTGAGAAAATTAGATTTTCTTCAATTATATGTTTTCCGTTATACAAAGTGAACAGAACATTTTTCTCGCCATTTGGCGCATGAGTTGTCAAATATACAAGTTGCGTCCAACGTAAGTTTTGCACATAAAGACACTACGGCACATTTTGAGTCTGTTGTATACACTCGATTCAGAATATGTCAATGCTGACTACTACGAGGTGGTGTTGTCATATATGTCATGAAGAATCAATAATGTAACGAGTGTTACGACCCAGTACCGTTTCTGATTTTCTATACATTATATTATTTGATAAATAAATTTTTTACAATTTGCTTAAATAAACGATGACAAAAGTGGATGTATAACATATTTACAATAAGCAATGTTGACATGTTTGACTATTTTTTCCTTTCCATTATTCTCTCCTACTCTTGTTTTACTTTTACTCTCTCTATCTCTCTCTCTCTCTCTCTCTCTCTCTCTCTCTCTCTCTCTCTCTCTCTCTCTCTCTCTCTCTCTCTCTCTCTCTCTCTCTCTCTCTCTCTCTCTCTCTCTCTCTCTCTCTCTCTCTCTCTCTCTCTCTCTCTCTCTCTCTCTCTCTCTCTCTCTTCTCTCTCTCTCTCTCTCTCTCATCTCTCTCTCTCTCTCTCTCTCTCTCTCTTCTAAGCCATACAAACACATGCGACTCTTTCTCACCTTTCACGTTTTTTTTTCTGATAAATTTTTATTTTCTTTTTATTTTTACTTTCTTTTCTTATATTTTTTAATATTTTTACTTACTTTTTTTTTTATATTTTTCGTTCTCCTGTTTTTATATTTTAATCTTATATGTAAATTTTATTTTTCATTCCTAAACTCATATAAGCCTTTTATTTGATGCAATGATGCGAAAAATTGCAGAGTAAATTTGTCCGCTTGAACAACGAAAATGTGGAGCTAGTTCTTGCCATGCTCGAATGTGCACAAATTTTATAATATATACCGATGATTTTCCATTTCAAGTACATGTGTATATATATACACACAATGTTACACACTATATAAACAAGTTGACTTAATTTTTTAAGGTAGCTCACATTTTTCATTTATGTAAGGTTACATGACTGTCGAACATGGTTAATTACTCCTATAACCAGTTTGCATTTGGCTTTGTCTAATTACAAACATGTTCTGCACAATTATTAGTTGTTGCAATGTTTAATCTGACTGCAGCTTTCTTGCTATTAACCACAATCCAAGTTATCGATTATTTTTCATTTGGCGTTTTTCAGTTATAAATTTCTGTATCTCGCACGCTTGGGTACGTAATATGAGAAAAAGAACAAAAAATAGATGAGTAACAGTTCATGATCATTCACTACTCCCATTCAGTCGTGCCTGGTGGTTTGGACGTAAGATCGTATAAAACACGCGAAATTCCAGGTACCGATGAAATTTCGCCAACCATTTTTTTAATTACCTGCGATTAAAAAAAAAAAAAAAAAAAAAAGTTGTTAGTGTCTTATTTGTATAGTTGTATAAAACTATATTTCAAAAAAACTTACATGCATTGGTAATTCTTTTCCTGGAATAGCTGGTGTACCAGTCATGAAATCTCGGGAGCAAAATGGCCTTAAAACTACAGATCGTTGGCATGGAGGTGCTCGAGAAGCGTAATCTCGATCAAAATGTATAGGGATGAGTATCACTGGCATCTGACTAATGGATTCCATACAACCATTAGATGACAAAACCTATAATGATATTATTAATGTTAGTAATAATGCAAATCTCTATATAAAAACCATAACTCGATAAAAACATTACTGAAACAGTATTTATAATTATTACGTTTAAATTACAAAAGTATTTTTTACAAAAACTGAAGCTGAAAAATCTACTCCTCAAAAACATTTCCAAGAAAATGCATGTTACAATAGCACTTATTGATTTCTGTTTTTTGCAAAATTCCTCTTTATGATTATACCTCTCATAGTTCATAGCTACTTTAGAAATATAATTTAAATATCATGATATTCTTCAAAAAAAAAAAAAAAAAAAAAAAATATAATTTGACAAAAAAATTGAATAAATTAATTATGTAAGTAATCATGCTAATAATGTAACTACACAAGTGCATAAAATTAATACAAGGTTTCCTCAGAATGTTTTTGAATAACATTTTTAGATGTTTTGAAGGATAATTGTTGTTCGCAACAAAAAAACATTGTTCTCGTAAGAACTTATGTTTACGTTGTCACGTTTATTTATTTATGTGTTAACTCTAAATGCAATTATTCGGATGGTTCAAAGTCCACGAACATAATTTATAAGTTTCGTCTCAATATAAATATTACATTTAAAACAATTTTTTCTACAATGATACATTTTCACAAGAGATTTTACAAATATGTCTTCTATTCGTGAGAAACAACTTTTTTCTAGTGAAAATATTTTTTTGATTCCTATTGAGTTATTTATGAACTATAATGTATTTTAGTATTGATAATATTTTTAAACAATACCTGATTAGCTAGATGGTCAGCTTGCCTGAGCGTTGCTATGACATTAGAAGTTAGATGAGTTGGAGTAATATCCATTACTGGGTGTTGCACTTTATTACCAAAGATATAGCAAACTCTATTAACATTATGACATATGCGAGGAATTAATTTAGCAAGAAACAGTAAATCTTGCCATTCGTCTAATTCTGAAATATTATCATCGCTTGAAAGACCAACAACATAACTGTAGCTGCGTTGATCACCCTGTAATATCACGTATTTTTTAAAAAGAAAAACGTAATATATAAAAGTTTATAAATATATTGTTTATTTTCATTTGCATAAATATTTATATTTGATTTAACATTAAGCTAAATAAATATGTAAAAAAATTGATTTTTCGTATTGTATATAAAATTTAAAAATATGAAAATTTACTCCTTTGATTAAATTTACTGCTTTTTATTAGAATATTTAAGTTCTTTTTCTAATACATAAAATTGTAAAAATTTATCATTATAGTTTCATTTTAATATAAAAAATGAAATTAGTTAATTTTATTTTATAAGTTGAATGTCGCATTAAATAATTAAAAAATTCTTTGTTAATATTTACCTGAACACCAACGCTACGAATAGGTAAAAGGATAGCAGTAAGATGACGTTGATTCGATATTCTACGCAACTGTAATCGCTCATTGTCACTAGTTGCCCCTTCTACGCGATTTAAAAGGGCGTGTTTTTTTTGCAACATTTGTTCATATTCAGCTATGATTTTAACAAGAACCTATAAAATAAAAATTTTTAATGAATAGTTATTAATTATAGTTAAAATGTCAATGAAATACAACATTTGAACTAAATTTTCTCTACATACAAAATTATCATTTATAATTTAGGAAAAGGTAAAAGCAGTAAATATTTAATAAATTTTTAATTTTTATTATCTACAAAAAATAATTTATCAAATTAATTTTTTGCAAAGGTTGCTAAGTTGTGCTTATGAGTTGTTATAGATTTAAATTAAAAATTATCAATTTTTGTAATTGTGAATAGTTAAAACATTAAATTTTTGTCTATTACCATTGCAAAAAGAATTTTCAAAATTGAAACTATTTTTAACATACGTACTCTTGTTTCTGAAAAATCTTTATCCATGTATGGTTCTTCTGCACAAATTATTCGTATAGCTAATCCTGGTCCTGGGAAGGGATGTCTGGCTACAAGAGAAGTTGGAAGTCCAAGATCACAACCCAATTGCCTAACTTCATCTTTGTGAAAGTCTTTTAATGGTTCTACTACACGACCTTTAGCTCGAAGTTCTCTTACTAATTCACTATCATTATGATGTGTTTTAATTGCATCAGCTTTACCGCTAGCTAAGGAACTTGCACTCTCTATAAGATCAGGCCTTAAAGTTCCTTGTCCAAGAAAAACTTCTTCTGGTTTTAAACCCACTTCTGCCATAGCTTCATTCGCTACTTCCACGAAAACATCACCTATAATCTTACGTTTTTCTTCTGGATTTGTTGTAGAGCAAAGCATTTTAGTGAGTTTTGGTTTGGGAAAGATGCTAACCTCACGATTAGTTTTATTCACTACAACACAGTATGTTGTACTAGGATTTTGTTGTACTTCACCCGACCCACTTATCGAAGAATCATTGTTACTATTACTTGCAGTATTCGATACTGTTGTTGCACCATGAAGAAAACTGTACATGGCATTAATAACTTTTAACTTTATTCCAATCTGTGCCAAACTTTGTTCAACTAACGGTGTTTCCCCTAAATAACATTAATTGATTAAATTATATATATTTTTATAATTTTTTTTATACAACAGCTTTTAAAACTTCAAATATTAAGTATGATATAATTGAAAATGATGATAGGCAAAATTTATAAAATTATTTTTTTTTAATTTATTATATTTTTGAAAATTAGCTATTGATTTGTAAATAATCATAAACATTGTTTTTCATTATTTCATTATTATAATCTTTTTATAACATTTATTAATATTAAATGTAACAAATATTTATATTTATCCAAAATAAATTTTAATACAATTTTCATATTATGGTCTTTTTCATTTCAAATAGTTACCATAAAAATATTTAGAATTTAGCAATTAAAATAAATAAATTTATTTTTTATTTCATAATACTATGTGTTATGATTATCATATTACAGAATTATGTAATAAACTTATTTTTACCTTTTCTCATAAATCCATTATTGATATGGACAGCTATAACTTGATCTTTATTCAATGCTTTGTGAAGTAATGCTGCACAAACTGTTGAATCCACACCCCCACTGACTAGTAACAAAACTTTATTATTACCAACCGTTTCTTTAATGTATTGAATGCACTGTGCCTCTCGATCATGCAATGTATAATTTCCAGTGAGTCCTGCTACGCCAAAGAGAAAATTGTGCAGCATAGTTTTACCATTAGGAGTCAAATCTACTTCAGGATGAAATTGAACACCATACAAATTTAATTTATCGCTTGCAATAGCAGCTATAAAATTTGATGATCTTGCTGTTGTTCGAAAACATTCAGCCACTCTATCTATACTGTCTCCATGTGTTAGCAACACCATTTGATCTTTTTCCAAACCCCTGAAAATAATATTAAAAATTTAATATTAACTTTACAATGACAATTTTAATACAACTTAAAATCTATTAACACTAACTTAAACAGAAGACACTTGGTATCCACTTCTATATGAAATTGACCATCTTCCCGTCCTTCTTTGTGCATTACTGTTCCACCGAATTCTTTATTCATCATTTGCATGCCATAACAAATTCCTAAAACTGGAATTCCTATTCGAAAAATATCTGCATCATACCTTGGAGCATCTTCTGCATATACTGAACTTGGTCCTCCAGAAATAATTATAGCCCTATCATAAAATAATTATTATACAAATAACACATTAAGAAACATTAATATATTCTTATAGTTAATGTGCATATGGTTTGGTAAAAAATTATTAAATTCATAGTTTATTTGCTTTTTAGATAATGAATAAAAACCAAGTTAGACAAAGATTTGAATTTCTAATTTTTATTATTATATATTTTATTTTCTTTGAATTGAATTTGAATTCTTCTTTGATTTGAATTTCTAATTTTTATTATTATATATTTTAATGTTTTATAAAAATGAAATATTTAACTAAATAATTATTTATTTAATCAAAAAATTATTTCAAGCAAAATAGATAATTTAAATTTACTTGTAGCCTTTTTCTTTGAGTGTGAAAGCTGGTGTATCAAGTGGCAAAATTTCACTGTGAACATTTAGTTCACGAACTTTACGATCTATAACTTTTCCATATTGAGCACCAGCATCCAAAATTGCTACTCTTTCATCAGCTCCAACTAAAGTCATAACAGTATCATCTGCACCATTGTTCCGCTCTGGATAATGGTAAGAACCATCGGCGGCTTGTTCCATTTTACAAATATAACCAGCAGCAGTAACAGTACTATAATTTGCACTTAGAATCTGTTATACTAAAATAAAGCTATAAGTTTCAAAAGTAAAAGATTAAAAACAATATAGAGTGCTATATATGTCTACATTTCACAAGCTATGCAGGGGGGATTATTACATATTGCAACACATGCAGGGGTTATCATATTGCTTCATTGATATTTTGTGTAATGATGTTATTTTTTATTTTTCTTTAATTTTATCAAATTTATACTATAAGTTGTGCATAAATAAGAATATAAATGTATATAGTAACTAAATAAGTTATTATAATATTAAATATCAATGAATATTTTGAACAATTTTTTCTTTACAACAAAAGAAGAAAATGAAAAATTAAGTTGTACTAACGAAGTATTCTTGATAATTTATATAAATTTATTTTATTATTTGTGATTTTGATATCAATAATTTTTAATTTGTTAATAATTTATGTAAAAAAGCAATAAATTTTAGGTTATGCAAATTAACTGGACATCTATAAAATAATCGATTCAATAATGAACAATAATTTTTTATTTATCTGTAGGTAATATTAATATTTTATTTTATCATTAAATCAAGATTAATTTATATCACTTTTAGCTGTTATTTTTAAAATTTTTCCAAATTTTAATGATCTTGGGTATTTATATGTATACGTAGTGCGCCCCCTACCCCTTTCGACTCATATCCTGCTAATGAATGTAAGTATAAAAAGTAATAAAAAAAAAAAAAAAAAAAAAAAAATACAATAAATTCTAAAAAACCGTAATTCTGCAGTAGTTTTAAAGTATGATTATTATGTACTTAAATTTATAAGTACAATTTTTTCGTATACAAAAAAACAAAAAAAAATTATAAAACATAGCGGAAGAGCAGCATACGGATGGGGGTGGTTGGCCTGGAGGTGAAAAGAGACAAGCAGAACTGCAGAAACAGCATGACAAAAGAGATTGAGAGAAGGGGTTAGAAAAAATTAATGAAAATATTTATTTCTAAATAAAATTAATATAAGAAACAAATAATTTAAGTTTAACACTTGAAAATTATGTTTAAAGATTTTTAGTCTAATTTTGTAAAATTTATATCAGTAACATGATGACCATGTGTCGATTTTTTGGAACTCGCACATACACATACACATTAAAAAAATTAATATCTGAAATTGCCATAAATAATATTACCTACCAGATGTACAAAAATAAAAATATTTTGATCAGCAAATTTTCAAACTGGTTGTTAGACACTTTAATCTAACAGTAGAAAAAATAAAATGCGCTACTTACACTGCCACTTTCAGCTTAAGACTTAAGAGGCAGCCATTCGTTCACAAAATTGCCACACACAGAATAGCGCGCTCATCATAACCACAAAGTATATATGTGTACACCAAGTATATAGATTGTAGACTAACGATATAAAGTTCTAATTGAAACTTGAACTGATTTTTCTAAAATTGATATCACTATTATAAAAAAATCTTTCATATTAATAATTTATATTGAATTTACTATCAAGATAGTTTTGCATTTACTACAAAAAACAGTTAATTTATTTAAATTAAAATTTATCTTATTTAACAAAAAAACGGTTCCCTTGATGCACTAAAAAAATGTATGCACTTGACCGAATTAAATTATTAATTAACAATCATCTTTTACATATTTCATAAATATACGTTATTCAATTTATTAAATGTATATATATATATATATATATATATATATATATATATATATATATATATATATATATATATATATATATATATATATATATATATGTTCTCTGCAGTGACGTCAACGTAATACGACGATGTAGAAGACTAAACTGTGACGTCATAATGTTTTCAATATTTTAATATTTTTATTTGGAATAAAAGTTAAAAGCCCCTACTATATATATATATATATGTAATTCATAAACGAATACATTTTTAAAGCGGTAGACTATGTGTATTCTTTTATTTATTTATATGTGTGTTTAAAGGAGCTTTAAATCGAATTGTATTAATTTATGAAATATAAAGACATATGTAAATAATTAATAATAAAATTATTTAGCTCTTCGTCTATTTTTAAAAATAGAAGTATTATAATATTAAATTTCATTAAAGTTTGTAGAATATTTACAAAATTGGCAATAATAGATACTTAAAAATATGAACAATTGTATTAATAAATATTTCAAAAATTTTAAATATTGTTTTAAAATTACTTTTATTCATTTTGAAGATGCACCTATTAATAATTTTTTTTATACGACTTTATAACATAGATCTTAGAATATATTGTCGAGAAAACTTTTGCTTCTTTAAAGAGCAAGAAAATTTATTTTTAAAAGAAATTGTCTTCTTAGATGTCTGTGCATGTGACATAAAAAAAATATGATCCGTGTCAGAGATTAGCAATGATCACTAATAAGACAGGATTGAGAGTGCCGAATTCTACACATACGCACCTAACGGATGCGCCTTGGAACTAAGCGCACAATTTTCTTGTTTCCCTTACCGTCGCCCCGGTTTCCACAAGCTCGTTTTTCTTTGTTGAGTGGGGGAGGATTTGCACCTTAGGAGTGGGAAGACTGCGCGTTTGGAGAAGTAAGCAGAATATAATAATACATGAGATTTAATATTTGATTCTGGCTATTCTTGAATTATGCATGTGATCAGAACTCATATAATGCTTATCAGTCTAATCAAAATATATTTGATTTATAATATTCATGAATTGCTTATAACTATTATTTTCAAATCCTAATGCTATCTTCTTTCTCAGCACACGTACAATTTTTTTTTAATTATTTGATTAGTTAAGTAAATGAGTTTAGTTTAAATTTACTGATTACTGATGAAAAAAGTGTTAAATAAGTTATGTAATTAATATTATGTCCAGAAACTTTTATTTTAATTTAAATTGGAATGTTTTAACAACAAATTAATATTCAAGAATAGCCAGAATCATATACAATTGAAAGCATCTATTACATTTTGTACAATTATTCTCCTATTCTCCTTGCAGACGCATTCAAAAACGAAAAAAGAGCTTGCATAGGAGTTGAGGTGATGATAAGAGGAACAAGAAAATGGTGTGCCTATAGTTCCAACATGTATCCGTTAAGCGCATCTATCCGATTTGGAACGCTTTTTTAGCAAGGTATCAGCGATCTCTGCTTATCTCTGTTGAGACGTTATCCACTCGAAATACATTATTTTTAGAAAATTTCTGTTTTGTTGGGTGTGTGTATTTGTAAAAATTTATAGTTCCAGAATTACTTAAACGGTACGGTACCCCTTTTTAAAGATTAAAAATTTCATAATATTAATATGTTCACATAGCGCTACAGTTTTTTAAAATAAATTACTATTTAAAATTGAATACTTTTATGTACCTAAAAATTGTAAGAAAAAATTTTGTAGAAACTAATCATTTTTTTAATGTCATTTGCAGGTAAAAGTAACATATTTATGTAACGATAAATTATAAAATATATTTATTTATAAATAAAAGTAAAATTAGAAGAAAATAAACAGTAAATAAAATTCATAAAATTCCATTCATTTATAATTAAGAAAATATAGAAAAAGGACTAAAAATTATCTTACGCAATTAAGATATACAATGATAAAAAAAGATGTTTTTATAACGAATATATTTTTATATGCTTATATCCTTAGAATCGAATTTATTTTAAACTCTACACTTTCAGTAGCACACATTTTCCACGTAAGTTCGGCTGGTCTGCATTCTTGGAATAATATTTTATAAACATTAACAGAATAAAATTTCAAAGCATTCTTAAAAAATATTGCAGAAATTTTTTTTAAGATTATAATCTTTGTCTATACTTATATTCTAACATTAATAAGATTTTTTAAATCTAATTTAATGAAACATAGGAATTTTTCAAAACCGTTTATCTTAAAACGTTCTGTAATTCAATACTGGGTGGAATATGATTGTGAACTAAGAACGCCCACTTGAAAGCCTAATATAGCATAGATTTTAGGTAAAGTGAATACATTTAATTCGGGATTTACATTCATTTAGTATAAGATTAGTTTTTACGTTCTATGTAGGATAAAATTCGAATTTTCTCAAATACAAGATCAATTGCAAGAAAAACAGATATTTAACGTTGAAAAAATGATACTCAGAAAATGTTGGTGGCTAATTTTTTTTTTATATTGCAACTTCTGTGCCGGATGGTTAGATGAACGGTATGTGTAATAAATTATTCATTGCTGATTTGTTATATATTTATATACAACTTGCTTTTTGAGTTATTGAAATATTTAAGTGAAAAGATATAAATTTTTTTTTCTGCCTAATTATGATACGAAAAATTTTATTAGATAGATAAAAAAATTTTAAATCAATCCAATAATCTGGTTAAATTAATATTTTCAAATGACCTTCTTGTATTAACTTTATTAATGATTTTGATCAATTAATTAGTGTCAAAAATATTTCATATCATGCAATTTATAAAAAATATGTAAAATTGGTCAATCTTGTCTTTTTTTTCAACATTGTTAATGAATTTTTGATTAATCTTTTATATTTAGGCCGATATTAGAATCAATCAATGGAAATTTATATATATCAAATGCTAAGGATAAAAATATAACACTAAAAATTACAGGATCTGGAAACATCAATGTTAATGATATTAATTTGCTACATGCTCTATGGGCGGTGAGTTAAGAAATATAATTTTTTCCAACTCAAACAAAATATTAAAAAAGGAAAAATAAAAATTTACCGTTTCCAAGAAGTTCAGTTATATCGATAAATGTACGAGAACAAATTTACGTATCTTTTTCGTTATATTTATTTTTTATCGGTTTAAATTTATTATCTTAAAATTTCACAACCGATTTATTTAAAAACAAAATTTGTTTATTTGTTGCTTTTTGATGCAACAATTATTTGATATGCAAATTTCAAATAAATAAAAATAACAAATATTAAATAGATTAATTATAAATTAAAAAATAAGAATAAATTTAAAGGCGAAATGTACTTATTTGATATTCTGTGTATTAAATTCTTAATAAATTTGACATAATTAAAATAAAATATTTTATAAGAACTAAACTAAAAAACATGAACTCCTGAAATGTTTTTATGGTATTTTAAATTAAATGTAAACTTTTTTAAAATTGAAAACCTTAAAAATGATAAATATTAATAATTTAAGAGGTAATTTAAGATTTTTATTTTTATTTCATTTAATTTTTACAAACGTTATAAATTAAAATAAATTAAGAATTCGATATTTCCGTCAACAGGCTAAAGATGCTTCGAAATTGATTGAAAAATGGAAATTGGGAGTACTTGATGATGTTGAAACAACACTTCACCGTTTGACTAGAATTATTGAAGGACCGAATGGTTTAGTGAGAAAATTAAATTCAATTGAATACGCTAGTGATTCAATTCTTAATACTTCAAATAGATCTTCAACGCAAACCGAGGTAAAGTTTTTTAAAAATTTGTATATATTTAATGTATCTAAAGCATAAACTAGTAATAGTTAAAGCTTTAATTAAAGCAAAATGAATTGATTACTATTAGATAAAAATTATGTAACATTTGTAAGTTAATGAATAATTTATATTTAAAACTTTTTTTCTAACACAATTACTAATTGTTGCATTTCAAATAAACTTAGTTAATAAGACACAATAATGCAGCATTTGGAAGTGGAACACGGATTGCGCGCGCACACATTTCTTCGCGCACACTTTTTAAACAAATTAGAACTTTGCATGCAGTATGTTACAATGATAATTTTAATAATTATAACAGTGAGTTTTGCTGAAATCTAGGAGAACGTTACAGTTGTATACAATCATTATTTTAAAAACTCTGCACAATTTTCATGATATTAAAAATTCTTTATTTAAAATTATTAATTAATTCCGATAGTTGCTTTACATGGTATACATAAAAATGCTTGCTGTTCACATGAATATACATATATAATACATCATTTATACAAAACATTTTACTTTTATAATTAAATATTTGACAATAAAATCTTAAATTCGAAAAAATTTATCTTCTATAGTTATATTCATACAATTATTATTAATTTATATAATTATAAAATATTATAAATATTGAAATGTTAATATATTTAATTATTATTTAAAGGCAAATGTTAATACTGTTACATCGGCGCAAGTGAGAACAATCAATAATAGGGTAAGAAAAAATAAAATTTAAGTAATTCTTTATGTTATAAAAATAAACTTACTAAAATCAATCAATATAAAATTTATAGTTCATATTCCTTTAAAATGATTTATTATAAGACTTATTCAGTATTGAAACAATTTTTATAATTATCACTGTATAAAATATATAAATCTAACAATAACACGATTGCTGATATCGAGAATCATTATCGATTTACATAGTGAATCAAATTTTTATGGAACTTTAAATATCATTTCAATTGAAAAAAAAGTAAGGAAAATCTTTTTATTATTTCAGTTACGAAGATTAGAAAATAAAGTAAGAACAATTTCAAAAAAATTGCGACTAAATGAATGCGCAAGTGATCCTTGTCAAAATGGTGGAACTTGCATCGATCAATATGATTCATTTTATTGTCAATGTCTACCAGAATGGGAGGTAAATTTAAAAAAATATATTTATTTTTTCTAATACATCGACAAATTTTATAACTCATTTATAAATTCATTTTAAATAAATATTTTACACATTAATTTTTCATCAGTAAAAATGTTTATTAGAAACGCAAGTGATATTCAAAATAATTGTTGGATTTGAAACAAATATTTTCGTATCACTTTTATATAAAATTATGCAATTTGAAAGATTTTTTATTAAAAATATTCACTTTAACCCCAAATAAACCAATGAGATTTTTTCATTTTTAAAAATTCGTGGCAATAATTTAAAAAAGTTATTTTATCAAAAACGTTCTCAAAATGTGAGAATATTTAATAAAAATTTGTATAAGAATTATATATATATATATATATATATATATATATATAAATTTATATGGAATTTAAGTTTTTTTAAAAGAAAAGTTATAGTAAAACTAATTCTTTTCTGTTTATCACAAGGGGTCTTTGTGCACAACAGATGTAAATGAATGTGAAAGATTCTCAGGGAAACCGTCAGGATGTCAAAATGGGGCTACATGCGTAAATCTTCCTGGAAGTTTCAGGTAATGAATTATAAATACAAATAAATTTTAAATAATTTTTTAATTAATAGTAATAAGTTTAATATTATTATTATGTTATTTTTTACAATGTAAGGGATTAAAAATTTCATTACAATTATTTATGTGCTATAAATCAATGCCTGTATTTTAAATTATAAGAGTTCTTTAATAATTTATAAACTGTGATTGAATAGTTGTATTTGCGCACCTGGTTGGCATGGATTTCATTGTTCAACTCAACAATCTATTTGTGATAAAACAAATGATGTTGAACTTTGTGGAAATGGTATATGTGTAAAAACCAATACACCTCTAGGGTACACTTGCATATGTAAATCGGTAAGTATTTGCGAGATTGTTATTTAGTACTCTAAAATTTGTAATTTTATTATTTTCTAATTTGTTTAATTTTCCGTCTTAATTATTGTTCGTAAATAATTTATATTTATGAACAAAAATTTTTGTTTATAGAACAATATGAAATTTTGTGAAATCGAATTAACATTTTTTCATCAAATTTACGATTTGAGAATAAGTAATTTGTGGTAGTAGTATTTTCTAAGTGTTAATTAAAACTATATTACTTTTAGTTTTTTCATTTACTACAATTAAGAAAAATCAAGTTATTCAAACTTTTATATATTTTCAAACTAAATATACAGTACCATTCTTTTTACATTTATACATATTTAATTACAATAACTTAATTATATAGTTTTATAATTTCAAAATTTTATAATATAGGGTTGGGAACATGTAGGAGAAAATGATCCTTCTTGTCGTAAAGACATCGATGAATGTACTACAGCACGATATCCTTGTTCAGTTAATCCTTTGGTTGTATGTCACAATGTACCAGGAACTTTTTACTGCGGAGTTTGTCCTCCAGGTTACTCTGGAGATGGTTTTAAATGTCAGGACATTGACGAGTGTTTGACTAATAATGGCGGATGCAGTACAATGCCTTTTGTTGAGTGCATAAATACTTTGGTATGTTTTATAATAGAAGACAAATTAAAAATTCATTATATATTTATTGAATAAATAAATATTTAAATAAGTATGATAAGTTATAAATTAGGTAATATAGTTACATGATAATGAATTTTTCTTAATGAAAAAAAAAAAAACGGTTATTGATGTCAACGCACAACTTCTATTAACGTTTTAAATTTTGTATTTTAATTTTCTATTTAAGGGTTCAAGGAAATGCGGAGCTTGTCCTCAGGGATACCAAGGAGACGGCATTACTTGTTTTTATATTGGTCGCTGTACTATTAATAACGGTGGTTGTCATAATTTAGCTACATGCAAGGAAGGTCCTAGTTCAGAGGTATTTTGCTTATGTCCTGAAGGATATCAAGGTAATGGTAAAGGACCTGAAGGTTGCAAACCGATGGTTAATGCATGTGCAAATAATCCATGTATACATGGTATATGTAGTTTGCAAGGATCTAATGGATTTTTCTGCACTTGTAATGAAGGATACACAGGTAAGAATATAAAAATTTTTTATGAATCAGTTTCATCGGTTAATTTTTTGTTATAACTGAAAAATTTAAAAGGTATAATTTATTTTATTATGATAAAAAGGAAGTAAAGAATTTCGAAAAAGAAAATTTTAATTTTTCCGTGGGCACTAAATTATTTTTTTCAGTATAAATTTTTTAAAATTGTTTTGCTTTAGAATTCTTTTTAAGGCATAGATATGTGTGTATTTAAAGTTATATAATATCGTATAAACATTTTTTTAAAAATATGTAGGTCAGATATGCAATGTTCCTGTTGACCCTTGTACACCAAATCCTTGTCAAAATAATGGAACATGTCGCTTAACTAACCATGGAAAGCGACTTTGTGAATGTACTGCAAGTTTTACTGGGCCTACATGTTCCACACCAAAATCTTCATGTGGTGGATTTTATAAAAGTAGTTTTGGTTACGTTGAGTTTCCAGTTGGAAAGGGAAATAAATACGATAATAATCTGAGCTGTGCATGGGTTATATTAACGAATCATTCGATGATTTTAAATGTTACTTTCACAAGATTTGCTTTAGAAAATTCACGTGATAGCGACGAATGCAAACACGATTACGTACAGGTAATTATATAATGATAATTTTATATTAAGTAGATGCAATAATATTAAAAATATTAATTATTTCTATTTTCTAGATTCATGATGGTAGGTCTGCCGGAAGTTATATTATTGGAAAATATTGTGGTAATCATTTGCCTAACAATGGAACTATAATTTCAACACATAATTCTTTATATATTTGGTTTCATTCGGATAATACTGTTAATAATAATGGATTTGCATTTAATTGGACAACAATTGAACCTGTATGCGGAGGCGATATTAATGAAGAATATGGCTCAATATCATCTCCAGGATATCCTGGTAAATATCCAACTAATAGAGATTGTTACTGGAATATAAATGTATTACCTGGTAAAAAAATTGTCCTACATTTTATAAGCTTGATGCTTGAAGAACATCCTAGTTGTCAATATGATTACCTCGAGGTAAGTATTCAAATGATATTTCTATTTTAAACTTCATTATGTTATATTTATTGTAATATTTTTAGATAAATGAAACTACTTATATTGGTCAACATCAATTAGGGCTTCTATGTAATCATAGCAAACCTTCACCAATTATAACTTCAGGGCCTCATGCTATGATTCATTTTCACTCTGATAATTCAGGAACTGACAACGGTTTTCATTTATCATTTCTAAGCATTGCAGGTATGATTTGTTTAATATATTAGTTTTAAACATACTTTATAAAAAAACGTTAGAGCTATAAAATATCTTTTACTTTAGAAATTTATTATAAAAGTATGAATAAAAAATAAAATTTTTAGATTATTGTTTATAATTATAAACTTATTAATACAATTAGAATTATTAAATAATTCCTTACTCTTTTAAAATTAAATATCATGAAATTTATTTTATAGCTTCTCCAGATTGCGGTGGTATACATACAAGCGAAAGTGGAGAAATTATATCACCAGGGTATCATACAGGAAATTATCGACCAGATATGATTTGTGAATGGGAAATTCGTTTGCCAAAAGATAGTCATGTTCGTATAATGTGGTTAGATTTTGATATAGAGCTTTCACGTAATTGTATGTTTGATTCAGTACAGGTGAGTTTAAATTTTGGAATACTATTGCTATAAATTTGTGAAATATTTTACACGTTAATATTAATGTTTGAAAAGAAAACTAAAAAATTGAAATCATTCAGATATATCAAGGGTTGGATATAAATTCACCTTTAGTAGGCAGATATTGTGGTTCTTCTGTACCATCACCAATATCAATAAAATCAAATAAAGTACTCGTTCGTTTTGAAAGTGACACAAATCTTGAAGAAAAAGGATTCATTCTAAAATATGAAGTTGAATGCGGTGGTACATTTACTGAATCATCTGGCATAATCAAATCTCCGTTTTATCCAAATTTTTATCCAGCTTCTAAAGACTGCATTTATTTAATATCTCAACCTTTGGGGAAAGCAATTGTTTTAACTTTTGAATTTCTGGATATCGAAGAAGGATCTACAATTGAAAATCAAACAGAATGCTACTTTGACCGTCTTGAAATTCGTGACGGTGACACAAACAATTCTACTTTATTAAGAACTCTTTGTGGTTCTATGCATGATATGCCAAATGAACCTATCTATTCAACTCATAATTACATGTTTCTCGAATTTTTTACTGATGCAAGTATTTATAATCATGGATTCAAAGCAAATTATACAACAATAGATCGAGGTAAAATTTAAAAACGAATTTTTGTCATATTTATATTAAAAATGTTATAAATATTAAACAAATTGCTTTTATTTTATTACAGAATGTGGTGGGATTTTCAGAGATGCACCAGGAGAAATTAATATGCCTGGAACAAAGGGAAAATGGAATTATAATATGGATTGTTTATGGTCTATACATGCACCAGCAAATCATGCAATTCAACTTACTTGGTTCACTTTTCCCACTTTTCAATCAAGTGTGATTGAAGAATGCGGACAAAATTTTATTGAACTAATTGAAAATTTTGGAACGGCCGATGCAAAATCGTTGGGAAAGTGTGTTAACATGCAAGACTTTAATTAAAAAGTTTTCGATGATTATTGTTCTAATTATTGAATTTCTTATAGATACTGTCCGGTTAAACCACCGCCAAAAATTATAACGTCTTTAGGAAACGATTTGACGTTGCATTACAATTTTACTGGAGATATTTCTGATATTAATTATCGGGCTACGTTTGTTTTTATTAATGATTCTTTTAACTGTGGAGGTCATTATTATGCCGAAACAGGATATATAAGATCGCCAAATTATCCTGAAAAGTATCCGAAAAATAAAGAATGTGTTTGGATTATTGAAGCCAAAAATAAATATTTGGTGACTCTAAGTTTCAAGGAATTCCAATTAGAAAAGTCACCAAAATGTTCATATGACTATTTAGAAATAAGGCAAGAATACTTATCTATTAATTTTTATTATAAGGAAAGAAAAAAGTAAAAGGAATTATTGTAAAAGTGGATGGCATGAATTCGCACGCATTCCACATAAGCATTCGCATAGCGTTTTTTGAATTATCCGAGAATTTCAATTATTTTTTTCTTATCTTTCCCAATAAATTAATACTAAATTTTGAAGTTATTTTCTTCAACACATTAAATTAAATAAGTTAATAAATAAATAAGAATGTACTTGTATGCATCATCTAAGAAAATTGAGCGAAACAGGGAATTACGTTAATATCTTAAAAATAAGATGTTAAAATAATTGAAATTGTGTTTTCTAATGCATAAGTACATTACAATTTGCAACCTAGAAAATATTTTTATTAACAATAATACAATTGGTAAATGTATGAATACGTTAAATTAAAAAATATGAAGAAATTTTAATTAAAATACTCGGATTTCTTAAATAACGGTATTCTTAGATCGGATTTGTATTTAGCGCAACAAATACATAGAGAGTCAATGGGAAATACTGTTATATTTAAGATAATTTTTATGGCTTTTTGTGTCTTAATTAATTAAATAAATAAAAAAATTATTATTACAATAATTTTTCTTTCAAAATGTGATAGTTATGTAGTATTTTATGATTTATATTTTTAATATTTAGAATTTAAATATTAAAAAATATACATTTTGTTACTATTCAATGCAGAAGCGGCTCTCAAGAAAATTCTCCTTTATTAGGCAAATATTGTGGTTCACAAGTAGAGAATGATATAAGTAGTATGACAAATCAAATATATATAAAATTTGTATCAGATTCTTCTTTACAAAATCAAGGATTCGAAATACATTGGAGTAGTACTAAAGCTGGTATACTTTTTAAAAATAAAATATTGTAATCATAAGAAAGTGTACACGGTGTAATATGGCATGCGATAATTTTAGGCTGTGGCGGAAATTTACAAGCTTCTTCAGGTGCAATAATATCACCTAATTATCCACAAAATTATTTTCATCGAGCAACGTGCACTTGGAATATTCGAGTATCAGCTGGCAGTGTCGTTCGGATTACGTTTGTTGATTTTGATATTGAAGATCATGTAAAATGTGGATTTGACTTTCTTGAAATTTCTGATCTAATTAATGGTTATGCACAGAATACACAAAGATTTTGTGGTTCCACAAGTCCACCACTTTTATTGTCAAAGAGTAATCAAATTAAATTAATCTTCCGTAGTGATTTAATGACAAACTCTCGTGGATTTTATCTCAGATATCAAACAGGTAATTATAATTTAAAACATTTTATAATATAAATAAAAATTTTATTTTAAAAAACAAACATTTTATAATCAACATTCATATTGTAAAATTAAAATTTCATTTTAGAATGCAATAATAAAATCACGGGTTTTCAAGGAGTAATAGAATCACCGAACTTTCCGCAAGATTATGAAAATTTGAGTAATTGTTCGTGGACAATTTCAGTCCCTCCTGGAAATAAAATAAATATAACATTCTCTCATTTTGATATACAAAAAAGTTCTAATGGTACTTGTCAAAGGGATTATATCAAAGTGCAAGAAGGAGATAATGATGAACCTAACACAGAAATCTTGACTAAATGTGGATCTGAAGATGAAGTGTTACCTTTAAAAATTTTTTCATCACAACGTCAAATTTTTATATCGTTTATTTCGGATCGATATGGCGTGGCTAGTGGCTTTCGACTGGAATGGTATGTGGATGGCTGCAGTAAACATTTTACAAAAGCAAGTGGCGAATTTACTTCTCCTGGATACCCGCATGGAAATAAGTTTCCAAACTCACTTGTACAGTGTATGTGGTTAATCGAAGTAGATTTTGACAAAAGTATTGAAATTATATTTCCAAAAATTGAAAATACCAAAACACGCACATGTTATAATGGTAAATATTCATTTTAATATAATTTTTAGATTAATGTGAATGCAAGTAAAAGTAAAATATTTAGGTATAAGTATTTCAATAGTCGAAGAACTACTTCAAAATCCTTTTTTATTAAAAGATGTTAGCTTTATTAATATTTTTGTTATAGCAAAACAATTTTTTATCGGTATATTTTGATTTTAACATTGATTCAAATGTAAAAAATATATACATAATATTTTAAATTGTTTATTATTGAATGTGAAAATCTATTATATTCTTTCAGATCTTGATGGCGCTATTAAAATTTATAATGGAAATAATGAAAATGCTCCATTACTAGTTGATATGTTATGTTATTCTGATGTACCTGTTACATTTACTAGCAGTGGAAACCAAATGTTAATTAAATATTCTTCTGAAGTGAATTATGCCAGCCGCGGATTCACGGCAGCTTATCATTCAGTTGGCATATTATGTGGTGGTAAATTTACTGGTCAATCAGGAGTAATTCATTCTACTAATTATCCAAAAAATTATCCTCATAATCAGTATTGTGAGTGGCTTATAACAGTTGATTCGAATCATCTTATAAATTTAACTTTTGTAGACTTAGATCTTGAAAAAAGTAGAAATTGTTCAGATGATTATATTAAGGTATTTATGCTTTTTTAATATTTTTTACAATATAAATATTTAAAATACATATTCACAAAACATCATAATTATAATTTTTTTTATAATTTCAATTTTTAATAATATATTAATTTAATCAATATGATTTAGAATAATCAAAAAGTAAAGATAAACCTTTTTGTATTGATTAACTTACTTAGTTTTATTAATTAGTATGGTTTTGTTGTTTATTATGTATATCAATATTATAGTTCAAATAATTAATTTCAAATATGTTTGCATTAATTCTGTCACACAATTTACCTTGAAATTATAAAAATTATTGTCATTTGATTTTAAATGATTGATTATAAAACTCTCGCTATAATCTCGATGTTTACGTCATACTTGAACTCGATTTAAAAAAAAAAATATGTTTTCCAGCTTTACATACATTATATTAGTTTTTATCCAGCTTTACATACAAACTTGTTTTGACTATCATTTATTTATAACAGAAAATAACAAGAAATATTTGTGTTTTGATATCGATAAATACTATTATTTTAACAGATTTTCGATGGAAATGCTACAGAAGCTCCTATACTGGGAACACATTGTCAATCCAGCGATGTATTACCATATTATGTTTCTAGCGGAAATCAGATGTTGGTGACTATGCGAACTGATTTATTAGTTTCGGCAAAGGGATTTAAAGCATATTACAATCGTACATGTGGAGCAAGAATATTAGTAAATGATGAAGGAGTACTTCGTTCATCACCAACGCTGCATACTATGTCTTTCTTGAACTGCACTTGGATTCTTGTAGCCGCGGACTCTGGTTTATATTTAAAACTATTTATTAAATATAAATGACAAGAAAAAATATGAATTAAACAATTCAAAAATTTTCTGTTCTTTTAGGTGACAAAATTAGTCTTACATTTAATCAAATAAACCTAATAGAAACTGAAGATTGCTCGACGAATCATATAGAGATTTATGACGGTGAAGGTATTAATGGATTACTTCTAGGAACACTATGTGCCAATAAAATTCCAACACCTTTTTTTAGTACTGGAAATGCAATCACAGTACATTTAACATCTAAATATGGACAACTTGCTGGGGATAATTTCGATGCAATGTACTCTACATTTACAGATGGTATAAAACTAAACATTAACATATTCGAAATTTTCGAGCCAATAGTTATATATGTATTTAATTCTTTAGATTATTATAATATTATTATTATTATTATTATTATTATCTATTCAATCTTTTATATATATATATATATATATATATATATATATATATATATATATATATATATAATGTATTAGCAAAAGCAATATTTATTAACAAACGTTAAAATGCCTTCTGTATTCAAAATTTTGAGATAAATTTTTAATTAAATAGAAAAATTTTAAAAGAGGATTTTACTATAGTTTGAATTCAATTTATTTATGTATAAATAATGTGTATTATTTAACTTTATTTACATCAAAATATATTTATATTTACTAATAATATAGTTATTATATGAAACGTTAAGATCAATGTTTTAAAATGAAGCTACATATTTAATAAAAAAAAAAAAAAAAATTGTTATCTATAAAAAGTTTTAGATCATTTTTGAAACTTATTTATTAATGTAATAAAAACTTTTAGCTTGTGGCGGTAAATACTTAGCAGAAACTGGTGTTATAGCTTCTCCTAATTATCCAACTGGATATCCGAGTAAAGCTGATTGTATTTGGATACTAAATAGTTCTCCGGGTAACAGAATTTCATTATCATTCGAAGATTTTCAACTACTGAATAGTGAAAACTGCGACATAGATTACTTAGAAGTTCGTGAAAAAAGTGGAATTGGAAAATTACGTGGAATTTTTTGTGGTGATAATGTAGAAAGTATAACATCATCGCAATCATTGTGGTTGAGATTTAAAAGTGCATCAGATACTATAGGTAATCCAAAAGGTTTTAAAGCAGAATATCATTTACTATTTGGAGATGAACTTACGGGTGATTATGGTGAAATAGCATCACCTATGTATCCAATTCCTATCCGTAAAAGTGAAGCATTCTCATGGAGAGTAACAGTAGACTTTAATTATGTCATACAAATAACATTTTTAGATTTTTATTTTGATAGTTATGAAGATTATTGTTATTCTTCATTAAAGGTATATTTTTTTTGTTATTCAAATCGCTATAATTTTTTTTTTTTTTAATTTTTTATTTATCTACATAGTTTTATGACGGTTTTAATGACGAAGCCCCTCAAATGAAAGAGCTATGTGGTATATCAGTGCCTAGTGAACCAATAATATCTTCAAGTAATGTTATATTTATAGAAATGGAAAATTCTTTTGACAATTTCGGCAATCGGTTTCATTTAAAATGGATAAAAATTCCTAGACAAACGGTTCAAGAACAAGTTGAAGAGATGCAAAGTAAGTGATAAAATTATTTCAAAACAATATGAGTAACTATATATTAATGTATAATAAATCTACTTCCGTTTAATATATATTACATACAACTATCAAGTCAATTTTTGTTATGACCAATGAAGATTTTTTTATCGACATTATAGAATAAAATAAAATTTTATTCTTATTAACATAAAATACTTTTCTTACTTATTACGTTTAAAATGGTTATTAAAACATTGATTATTTAAAAACCAATTTTCAAAACATTAATAAAATAAAAAAAATTACAATATTTGCGAAACAAAAGTTATGAAAAATGATTTTCATTATATTTATTGTTCCACAAATATGGAGTTACGAAAATTCTCATCAATACGTGTAATCCTAAAGTGTTATTTCAAAAAAAAAAAAAACAAGTTATATTTAAATACAAATAATGATATCAAAATAAATTTCTTGATTAAATGGCTATTTAATCAAAAAATTTCTTTTATATTATTTATTATAATGATTGAATATTCTTAATTAATTATATGTTTATTTATATCTCATTTAAATAATGTCATTTAGATTCCGAAAACCAGTTAATCATTTTAAGCGAACAGAACAAAACTCATATTTTCAACTCACCGGGGTATCCATATGGCTATGAAAATAATTTAAAGTACACTTGGACTTTTGTATCACCCGTAGGAACTCACTTAGTTCTTAGATTTATAGAATTAAAAATTGAAGAGGCAGAAAATTGCATTGCTGATTATGTAGCTATTTATAAAGGATACATAACAAATTTCGAATCTGAAGAAAATCTCATAAAAAAAGTTTGTTTATCCAATTCAACACGTATGAGTTTCCCTAGTACAAATGTTATGACGGTCCAGTTTGTATCAGATTCTTATCACAATGAAAGCGGTTTTTCTGCAATAGTTTTAACAGGTAACTTATTGTTTTACAATCTCAAATATTTAAAAATTTATAAAATTTATAACATTTTTAAATATTTGTAGAATGCGGTGGAATTATCGAGAAGACAAGTGGTAGTATTGAAATAAAATATAAAAACGAACCTGGTTATTATATTCTTTCTTGTGAATGGGTTATAAAAGTAAGATCAGGTAGAAGAATTAATGTCAAAGTTATTAAGAACAATATTGAAGATCGTCAATCAAAAATGGAAGATAACTCTTGCAGATCTAATTATTTAATGGTAAAGTGAATTTAACTATATAAAAATAATTTTCCCAAATGCTAATTTTTTTTTTATGCAGTTAAAAAATGGTGAATCATCCAGTTCGCCTTTGCTAGGTACTGGAAAATATTGTAATGGAGTTATACCACCTATTCAAAATACTAGTAGTAATCATCTTTATGTTAAATTGGCAGTATATTATTCAACTGTAAATTTTAAATTAGTGTTTAAGTAAGAAAAAGGTCTTTTTGTATTAAATTATGCAATTGTACAACAATAAAAATAATATTAATTGATTTCAGAGAACTAGGGCACGATTGCGGTGGTAGATTTATCTTATCGACAAAAACTGATTCACAACAAATAATATCTTCTCCAAATTATCCAAATATACCTACTCCTCATACTGAATGCTTTTGGACATTTATGAGCCTAGATGAACATCGTTTAGCTATACACTTTGTAGATAGATTTGATTTGGCCTTTAGTCAAAAGTAAGTTTTTAGTTATACACACACACACACACACACACACACACACACACACATATATATATCGTTATTTATTACGGTTAATATGTACATAAAATAATATACGAATAATAGATTCAGAATTAAACTGGCCTGCATATTTATTGGTTTAATATTATTTGATTAAAAAAATGCTTCACTTTAGATTTTGACCCTTTAACACAATCGAATTATGTTTTAATTTCAACTTTAATTTAATAATAAATTTAAAAAACACGATGTATATAATATGCCGATATAAACATAAATGAATATTATTTATGCCACTTGCAATTTCTCATTGACAGTTGTGAAAAAGAATATATAGAAATTAGAGATGGAGGTACAGACGCATCACCTTTATTAGGAAGATATTGCCGAAATATGCCTCCTAGTAGTTTATCAACTAAAGGAAATTTAATGTACGTGCATTATTTCACTGACCTTCCCGAACCAAGAAATGGTTTTAAAGCTTTAATAACAACTAGCGGTAAATAAGAATATTTAATAATTTTTTTTTTTCTTTTTATTTAAGTACTTGTTTAGTCATAAAAACGTAATATTTTTGTAGATGTGTGTGGTGGTATAGAAAGGAACAGCTACGGTGGTACAATTACATCTCCCAATTATCCAGAGCCGTACGATACTAAATCTTACTATTGCAACTGGTGGATTGTAGCACCTTCATCAAACCGCGGGATAAAAATTCAATTTCAGGATCTTGAACTTCCTTCTCGGCGAAATTGCACAGATACCGATCATGTGACAATTTATGAAAAATTACCTGGCAATTTTAGCAGTAATTAAATTTTCAATTATATAAAGTATTTTGAATATAAATTACCTTTAATTTAGATTCCCTATTATTTAAAATAATAATTCAGTTTTAGACACTGAAATTGGAACCTATTGTGGAAAGAATAAACCAGAAGTGATAGAAATTTTAACTAGTGAAGCTACAGTAATATTCAACAGTTCATTTACTAACACGAGATTGCCGTCCGCTAGAGGATTTCGTCTTAACTATACATTTGATTATAATGGTATAAAAATTACGCTAGAACATTTATTACGTTTTTTATTTGTTCTTTTTAATAATTAATATTACTAACTTATCTTATTCAGGTTGCGGCGGTTCTTTAACGGGAATGGAAGGGAAATTCCAAACCACTGGCTATCCTCGTCCAACCCCACATAGGTAGACAACTTTATGCAGAATCACTATTCTTTTCAAACAAATGTTTCATTCTATAATTTATTTTGTATTTCAAAGGTATTGCAATTGGAGAATTTCAGTCCCAGAAGGATTTCAGGTGGTGGTCGACATATTAGATCTGGATCTAGGGGAAGTAGGATATAATAGATACACCGCAACTGGTCATGTCTCGGTATGTACCTATATTTATCTTAATCTTATTTCATTTTTGTATTCTCATATAATAAATAATCTAATTAGTTTAAAAACCTATGAAATCTGTGATTTATCTACAGATTTCCAATATTAATTTGAGTGAAAATAATACTAATACGTAGATATTTAATTTACAGTTTACTAACTATAAATATTTACTTCGTTTATATAAGATTACTAAAATAAATAATTTTAAACCGAACATAACAGATATATTTTCATTTAGATTTAGTTTTTTAATGTTACATATTATTAATTTTAGTTTCATCATGATCCAAATTCTATTGCAACAATTGCTGTGCTGCGAAATACCACAGACTCTATGCGTATTGCAAGCTCGTCAAATTTTATGAGTATATATTATATATCGATTGGAGGTTATCGAGGAATGAAGGCTGTATATTTTGCACGTTCACCAGCTCGTAAATATATTGAATATATACAAAATATTTATTTATTTTCTTATATATACAATTACATCAAAGAATTTACTTAGAATGCAATTTTAAATTTAAAAGCTTGCGGGAATAAATTTACTGACTGGGAAAATTCATTCTCAAGTCCTCCTGCTCCATTCAATGAATCTTCATATTACTGTAAATGGATCATAAAGAAACCAAAATTCATGGATGTTACCTACGAAGACCCATTAACTTTATCGATTAAAGTTAGCGGTCTGATAAACAAAGGAGAAGGATCGATTACGTGCTCAAATCGTCTAAATTATATTTGGATAAAAGGTAAGAGTTAATAAAATTTTATAATTATCATGAAAATTTAATGATTTTATTTTAGGAGAAGAAACGGTTGCTAGAATATGTGGAAACTTAACTAAAGATTCTATATCTATAGCAAGTCCTTTTAAAACGTATTCGATTGAGGTAAATCCAATTTTTGCGTATTCTGACAAATTTTATTTAACGTTTAAATATTTAATACACGATTTATTATATTGTATGTACTATAAAAAATCGTGTAAGACAAAATTACCGTTATAAGTAATTAACTAAATTATAGCTTATAATAATATTTAAATAAAATAAATTAAGAATATATTTTTTAGGCAATAAATGCTTCTCGTTCAGCAGTAGTTAATTTTAATGTAGAGTATAAGTGGCATAAATGCGGCGGTATTTTAACAGGAACTTCTAATATTTTAAAAACTCCACAAAATGTTTCTTATCCTGTACATTGTGCGTGGAAAGTCAAACAATCAGATATTGAAGATACAATATTAATAACGTTTAAAAAAATGAATCTTGGTCCTTGTGATAAAGCATATGTACAAGTACAGTGAGTTGCTTTCTTTTTTAATATTATATATTAATATTAAAAATAATTAATAAGTGACATTTACTTTTTCTGAATCCTAACTATTTTTTATTGTTTAAAGTGGCAAAACATATATGTCACCAAGCTTAGGTAAATTTTGTGGTAACAAAATTCCTCAGGATATTATTAGTCCCGCAAATAAAATAACGATTGAATATTATGCTATTGAAAATACTGGTGAGTTTGAAGTGCATTTAAATGCAGTCAAGAATTCATGTGGAGGCACCATTAAGAGAAAAACATCAGAGATAAGTTCACCCGGGTAAGAATATAAAACGACAAATTTATTTTCGTGTCATATTAAAAAAAAAATTTTTTTTATTTTATTCCAATAAAAATTTTTGAGGGCAACGTTATATTAAATGTGTTTTTTAATGTACATAGGTAATGATATTATTGAAATTAAAAATTATTATTTTTTTAGGTTTCCAAAATATTATCCAAATAACACTGAGT
Organism: Chalcis sispes; assembly: GCA_949987625.1. NCBI lineage: Eukaryota > Metazoa > Arthropoda > Insecta > Hymenoptera > Chalcididae > Chalcis > Chalcis sispes. The sequence goes on from OX465098.1 coordinate 62,911,311, forward strand.
GTATATGGAAAATTATATCAAATCCAGGATATCACTTAAGTTTAAGTTTTGTTGAAAGATTTAATCTGGAAACAAGCCAAAATTGTACAAACGATTTTGTTGAAGTGAGTTAATAAAGCATGCGTTTATACCTGCGTATAGATGTTAATAGATGTTAATAATTACTTTATATTTATATTTCTTAGATTTATGAATGGAAAGAAAAAAAACAAAATAACACCGATCACTGGAAAAGTTTAGGTAGAATCTGCGGACGTGTTCCACCAGAAAAGTCCTTTAATACTACAAGTAATATAATGAAAGTTAAATTTACATCAAATGATAAAATAGAAGGTGAAGGTTTTAAAGCCGTTTGGCATTCGAATTGCGGCGGAGTTTATGAAGTTACAGAAACTCCAAAATATATTGTATCACCCCGATCTTCATTATATTATTCGCCAAATTTATTTTGCAATTATACACTTATCGCAGCAAAAAATCAAGAAATTGTCGTTGACTTTATGTACTTTTCTCTCGAAGGTATTCGTTTACATTAATGGATTTATGATAACATTATAAAGCACATGATATTTTAATATACATTAGAAAGATCTCTCGATGTTAATATTGAAAATTAACTAATTAGAATAATTTTTTTAGGAAAGAGTGCGTATACATGTTCATATGACAATTTAACAATTGTTTTCTTTTCTGACGATTGGATTCGTGGTACTAACACGTGGTGTGGTGTCGATACTCCAGGAAAAAAGATATCTCGAGGAAGAATGCAAATAATATTTAAAACAGATAACTCGGTTAATCGTGAAGGCTTTAAGTTTAAATACCATCTAAACGGTAAGTATACGTATAGAAGATTTATTAAATTTTTTTTCAAATAATATCAGATAAGATCGTATTGTGTTATATATTTTATTAAACTTTAATTGTGTAAACACAATAAGTTTATTCTTAACGATTATTGTAAGTTTAAACTCAGTGATGAGTTGAGAAGAACAAAAGTTGAAACTATCTATAATATTTTTATGATTAAAAATAAAATTTTACATACTATTTCTATTAATTTGAAATCTGATTTCCACTCTACTATAAAAATAAATTTAATAAGTATATATTTAAAAAAATATTCAATTTTTAAATTTTATGAAATAATATGATTTCTAGATTGTGGTGGTATTGTAACAACACCAAGGGTAATAAATCCTGTAATTGACAATGATCCTGATTCATATGCATCTATGAACTGCATTTGGGTAGCTAAAGCACCCGCTAAAAAGAGTGTTTTAGTACGCTTTGAAGAATTTAATATTTCACAACCTTTAGGAAGGTACCAAATGTGTAGAATGGTGAAATTAGCAAAAATAATAATTTCTAGAATAAAAATGTAACGTATATTAATATTTTTCTAGTTGTATATCTAACTACGTACGAATATACGAGGGAAACACTACTGACACAGTTAAACAAAAGGCAACTTTTTGTGGAAACTTGAATAATAATTTACCTATTATACAATCAAACAGCAATATAATGACAATTCAATTTTATACCGGATTTTATGGTGTAAAAGACAATTCGTTTAAAGCTGCTGTACGTATTTATAAAATTAGTATTTTTTGATATGAAAATAGATCGTTTCTATTTTATCTATCTAAATCTTCTATTACATTTATCAAAAAGTTTTTTCTGACACAATAAATGATTTTGAGATTTTTTAATTCTACAAATATAAATAAATACATAATTTGTTTTAGGTGTTTTTCGTTAATAGTCCTGCAGAAGGTTGCGGTGGAAATATAAATGTCACTAATATAAGTCAATTCAAAACACAAATAGGGGAAAATTATGATTCTTTGCAAGATTGTCATTGGCAAATTTCCTCACCACAGGGTTACAACATTCAATTTACAATCGAAGAAATTGATTTAAAAATTACCACCTATAATAATACTGTAATTGATAAACAAATGATGTGCAACAGCGATTATATAGAGGTCTGTAAAAATAATTAGTAACAAAGATTAAAATCTAAAAATTTAGCTAAAATTATAGAAATAAATTTTAAAATTATCATATTTAAATAATTTTCACGGAGAATATAAATTTTTATAAATTAAAATTCGTTACAAATAAATATTTTTGCATTTACTTTCACTTTATTTATATTTACAATAAATTATAAGTGTTCTCCAAATTATTTACTACTTGATCAACAAGAAATTATAAATTTTATTTTAAAATATACTTTTTTTCATCTACGATCGGTATTTACGTAACAGATTCGAGATGGTGGACCATATGCGGAATTAATAGGGCATTATTGTGGATCTCAAGTTCCGCCACCAATAATATCGACTTCTAATTCACTTTGGATAAGATTTGTTTCTGATGGAATTAATCAAGGCCGTGGAGTTAAAGGATCATTAAAAGCCATTCTAAGTAATTAATACACAATATTAATATTGTGATACTGTTTTTACTAAAATATTTAGCGATACAATTATGAAATATAAATCTAAAATATTTGCATGACATATTTTATTATAATAATAAATTGATATAATTTTTTTTTATTTAAATTTTTTATTTCAATTTGAAGTAAAAATTGTAAAATATAAAAAAAAAATAGTTTAAAAATAAACTAATTAATTTTATTTGTATATTTTTATTATGCAGCTCCTTGTGGGATAACAGATTTATCAGTTAAAAATAATTCTCAAATACTTACATCACCGGATTATAACAATGATAACTTAGTAGATATCACCTGCAGATGGGTTATACATGGAAACAACAATGGGTATAAAAGAGTAAGGCTAACATTTGAAGAGTTTAATTTAGAAGATTCAAAACTTTGTGAAAATGAGTATTTAAAAATTGCTGATTTAGATGTAAGTAAATTTGATTTAAAAAATTTTAATACTTCACAGAGTAGCAATTAATATGTTAAAATTTAAGCATTTTCAACTATAATATATTAAAATTTTTTTAACAGAATCGCGATTTTATAAGCGAAGGTTTTGGAGAACAATTAATTATTGAAGGATCTAACACACGCCATCCCAATATTATTATAGTAAATTATTTATGCATTTTTTATTATTTAAGTATAGTTATTTCTTTTTAACTCTTATTATTTACGAAATTTATAGGCGAGTCAAGTTCCACAAAGTTTCTACAAATATTGTGGTTCTGAACTACCACATGACTATTTCAGGTATTTTTTCATTACAGTATTAATTATAATGCAAAAAAACGGAAATCTTTTTTAAAATATTAGAAAATTTTAAATTATGTTTAACAACATGTGAAAGTTTTTGCAAATTTTAGAGCAATCTGTTTTATTACTAGATACCCTTATTGAACTATCCATGAGGTGTTTTACTCTAATTAGAAATTTATTATAATATTTTATAACAAAATACACAATAAAAAAAAGGAATGAATTCTAATATTTCGTACTAAAAGATTTTAATTTAAATAATAAAATATTGTTATAAATTATGAAATACTTTTTCGGAAAATAAAGATTTCACCTCTTTCATTAAAAAAACTCATAAAATAAATTTGTAATTATTTAATTTTTGCAAAACAATATTAACTGTATAACAATTTATAAATAATTCTAAAATTTAAAAATGTACATTATTTTAAATATTTTATATTTCAATGTAGCAATTACAAAGACGTTGAAATAATTTACAAAGCAACAAAATCTCACAAGCAAGTCAATAAAAAAGGTTTCAAACTCGCATATAGTAAAGCTGCCTGTTCCCGTAACTATACGGAACTTCAAGGTAGAATTATTCATGATGATATAACCGATTGCTGGGTTACGATTCAAGTTCCAGAAAATTATACAATTAATATGTATTTTAATCACTTCTTTTTGCCTGGTTCAACTGATTGCTCAAAAGCTTATATGCAGGTAAAATAAATAGTGCCTGCATTATGTAAAATAAATGTTTAAATTAAATTTGTAAATATTATAATACTATTAAAATAAAACTTTGTTTTCAATTTTAGATTCGCGAAGGAGAATTCGATGGCCGTATAATCCAAACTGTTTGTAATTATGAGACACCAAATCCAGTATTCAGTGAAAAAAATCGTATAAGCATTCATACGTTTGCTTCTAAAGAGGAAACATATCATAACAATCTTTACGATATAACTTACACATCAACAAATAAAGGTATACATTAATATTTATAATTATGATTTTTTATTGGAAAGAAACACCTTAGCAGAAATAATAAATGCACATAGATCTGTAGAAAACAGTGATGAAACTACAGAAAAAAGTATGAATTAAGAGTGCATATAAATCAATTGATATCAGTTTTCTTTAGTTATTTTTAAATATTAACTGTTGTGTGCATTTATTTTTTTCACTAGAATGTATAATAAATATTTATATTTAATTCTAATTGATTCACAAACGCACACACACGCGCACATACACAGATACACTATATATACATATATATAATCACATAAATTCTTTTTTTTTTAATTATGGCAAATTTTATAAAAATCAAAGGTATGCCTGAAAAATGACAAATTTTATCATAATTTTTAAGTATTTTATATTTACTTACTTTGTAGGCAAAGGATGCGGAGGAATACTTTATAATTATGGTGGTGTAATCACGTCTCCACTTTATCCAAATCCTTATCGTAACAGAAGCACTTGTACATGGGATATTAGTGTACCTCGCGGAATGAAAGTTTCTTTACATTTTAGTATTTTTGACATTGGACCAAAAAACATGTGTGATTCGGATTACTTATTTATTTCTGAAATTCAATCTAATGGAGATGAAGATCAAATAATCACTTATTGTGGCGGAGTAAGTAACAAAATATTAGAATATTCATGCTTTTTACAAAAAATTAAAATTGTTTAGAATTACGATTTAATTAATATAAGAATTAAACTGTCGATTCTCATTTTTTTATACGAGAAAAATTATTTACGTAATAATGAAATTGATCTACATTTTATAAAAAACAAAATTTGTTTAGTTCTATTTAAGCACACGAAAATATTTTTTATTTAACAACGTAAACAACTTTCAAAAATTTGATAATTTACTAATTTTGAAGCTTAAAAAAAAATGAGAATCAATATTGCATTACAAATTCGTGTTCTGCAGTTCAAAATCTGTAAAATTTATAAAAACTATTCTACTTTCAAATATATTTTGAATTAAATTTGATATATTGATTTTAGGATACGCCAGCAGATTTTAATTCTCAAAACAATCGAATTATAGTTACATACATCACTAGCGTGAATAACGGTGGCTCTGGCTGGGTTGCATATTTTGCAGCTCTGTAATTTATTATATATTTGATTTTATCAATTTCTAAATCATATTTTCTAATTAAAATAAATTATTTTCATTAGATAAATTGCAATGTTTGTAATCATTTGTTTCCCTTATTTTCATGATACTTCCAGCACTGATATAAGTATAAATATCTACCAAGATTTCTAGAAAAATTTTTTAATTCATTCTTTTGAAACATTAGAAAATATTTTTAATTTTTGCAACTTCGATTAAAGTTCAAAATAAATGTTTCATAAACAAAATATGACAATAGAATAAAATGTTTGCATAGTAAATAATAATATAGCAATAGATTTTTTAAATTATTTTTGAATACATTCCATGTAGCAGTTAATCTTAAAGTATAATATACATGAATAACTATTATAAGAATGTAAAAAAATATCAGTGTTATCAAATATCAATAAACATCAATAAATTTAATCAAAATATTTTACAAGATTTTAATCAGTTTTGATATTATCTTTAAAAATAAAATATACTTTATAAGTTTTATTTGTCAATTTAAAATACAGTTGGCACTACTACCGTGTATATAGTATTTTACGGTGGTACTAGTGGTAGCTGCGCAATATAAGGAGCGCAAACTCATATCACTAGACAAAGTTGCATTACAGTAGTCCAGCAGTAGCCTGAAATTTTCATAAAAGCATACACAATGAAACAATTGTTACTCGTCATGTCAATTAGTTGCAATAAATCAATTCTATTTACAGTTTAGTTTTGAGATATTAGTGTACAGTTATATCTAATTTATAATATCAATAAACACAAACGAAAGTTTTCAAAAAGATTTTTTTTCATTGAAATTATTAAGTTAAAAAGAATCAAACCAAGTACAAGGGAATAATAAGAAAAAGTTGAAGACAATCGAAAAAAGCCGCAGAGTAACCATTATGTCAGATCAGGCAAATAGCCAGCTGTTCGAAATACTTACTGGAAGACATTTCAGTTCTAATCAGGTAAGAGTTCTGCTTATATTTTCTATTTTTTGCCATTTATTATCTATAAATCGTTATTATTAAATTTTTATGCGTATTATTCCGTAATATGAACTTTTTTTCTTTAATGTGATTCAGCAATTTAAATAAATAACCATGATGAAACGAATCTAAACATACTAACAGTTAACGTTGCATCATTTACAAAGTAGTTTTGATTTGCTAAAATTTTATATAAAATTATTTTCGAAATGTTTTTTTGTGACTTTGTCTCTATTATTATTATAAATAATACTTCGAAAGTAGATCCATGTTGTAATACAGTTAAATATATTTCACGGACGAGTATGAACAGTAAACGCAATGTGCTATTCGATCGTTACTTTACATACGTACGTAACTGCATGCAAGATGATTTATATTTTATTTTTTATAATGTTAAGATAATAGAGGTTTGAGAAGTTCAATGTAAAGTAATTTCATTAAGTGACATTTGACAATTTTTTGTGCAATATTACATTTTCATTTCCAATTTTTCTTTCATAGCATTTAAGAAAATTTAAAAATATCTAATCACTAAAAAAATATATATTTATAATAAACAATACTAACAAGTTTTAAAATTTATTGTTTATCTAATAAAAAAATGTTAATGTGATCAGATATATTAATGTAATTTAAAAAAAAATAATAAATTAATTATGTTAATTAAAATGATTATTATTTACAATAATATTGGAAAATAGACTAATTTTTGTTGTCAAAAATATACTAGTTATTCAAATCATATAATTTATAATTTTTTTTTTTTTGAGAACGTAGAAATGAAATTAAAAGTCAGCAAAAATATGGCATTTCGTGTACAAAAAATTAAATATTTAAGAATAATAAATTTTTATATTAAATGTATTAATCAGAAGATTAATACTTTTTTAAAGAATAAAGCATTATATAAATACAATATAGTTGTCATATTTAATTTTTAATACTAAATATTCCAATTTTAATCATTTATTTGAAAAATGTTTTTCGTTCTTTATTGTCTAATAGATTTTGCATGTAAAAGATGTTATTGATATAAACAAAAGCTATATAATTGCTAGTAACTTCTTTTAAATATGCTATTTTAAATAATATATTTAAATTTAAATGAACATCATAGCAAAATTTTAATTTAAAAACAATTTCCATTCATTAAAATAGATATTATTATTTAATAATAAATTGATAAAAATAAATTTAAAATTTTTATAAGTTATAAAATATTTTGTAACAATTATAAATTATCAGTAATATTAAATAATTATTATAAAAAATTGTTATGTTACCTTACTCTAAATATAGTATAAAAAGTTAAAGAAGCTCGAGTGAAATTTAAGTAAAAATGGATTTTCTCAGTTTAAGATTTCAAATTATACAAGTCATAGAGAATATTTTATTAAACTACTCCTTAAATTTTAATAAGAATTTTTGTTTAGTTTATTAGAAAAATATTTTTAAACATTATGTATTATTAATTTTCAATTTTAAAATTTCAAATTTTGTATCCCTCATAATGAATATTTTATTGAAATATTTTTTAAGTTTTTAAAGGACTCTCTGTTTAATTATTTGAATAATAAAAAATTTATTATTTATATTGAATAACATATTAAATGCTCGATTAATACTCGCGAAATATATTATGGGAGATATGGCAACATTGTGCGAGCAGCTGAAAAAAAATCGAATTGTAATAAGAAGAGAAACAAAATACTTAAGAAACACAAATAATAATCAGTTACGTGTTTCTTATTACTAACACATTTTTATATTTTACTGAAAAAATTAATTTTTCTTGCAATGATTTCCGAGCAAAAAGAAAAGTTGACAATCATTTTAATGGATAGACAAGATTTTCATTATTCTGCCATTAGCATAACTTACTCGTAGTATCAACCAATTAATTACTTAATATAAAATACTTAATAAAATTTGATATAAAAATATAATGAATGAATTATCATTGAATTTAAATTTGCATAATTTTTAAAAATATTTGTGTTCAGTTGTTTTTAAAAAACATCAAAAAAATTATTTATATAACTTATTTACATTGCGGTAATTTTATAATAATTATACTTTAGAATATTAATAAATTAATAATTGAAAAAAGTACAATTTTTTTTTTTCTATCATAATATTATATTTTTGGTTAATAAACAATTGCGGTTATAGTTTAAAATTTTAAGTAACATGAATTTGTAATTAACTTCTCAATTATATTTTTTTTTATTCATTTTTTAGATATTGCTTTGTATTATATTTTTTCCTTATTACATTTTTCTTACACAATTTGGCTCTATATTAGAATTGCATATTTTTCATGTATTAAATTCCTTATATTTATATATCTTCATATTTCGAAAAAAGAGCGCTGTCGTTACGTCGTTTTATTTGACTTTACACTCTTAAATCATTTTAGAACTTTTTTTATAAATAAAAATTAATTTTTAATTTAAAAGTTTCGTATACAATTATAAATTAAAATGATAAACTTTTGTATCATTTTAAGAATTAAAAAAAACAAAAAATGTCTTTACTATTATCACTCATTTGTTTTGTTCTAATCTGATTAAAGTATATTCTAATATTATAACACAATCAGTACATTAATGTATAAATTCTAAAAATTATTTTATATTACAATATTTGGTGTACCAATCTATCAAATACTACTATTTATTTGGTTTGAAAGCTATTTTGCTTTATTCTCCTATTTTTCCTATTTATGCTAATGTTGTTATTATTTAGAATTCTAAATAGTTAATTATAATTTTATAATTTGAAAATTAACTAGTTAAGATTATTCTTTGTTTAAAAGAAAAAATTAAATATCTACCAACTAGCTTGAGTAAAGATAGATAGAGATCTTTATGGATTCTAAATTATAATTATTATATATTAACATTAGAGAGCTTTTTTCGTAATACTCGTCTATAAGTCGATAGAAAATTAGGTAAAAACTTGAAAAAATTTTATAAAAATGAAAATAAAAATTAAGGATTTAAACTAATTTATTTAATGAAATTAATTATACTAATTTTTAAGAGTAAAAATGAAACCTAAATTATTTTTATGTCCTCGTAATAGGGTCCTTCGTTTTCCATGATGCAAGTCCTTGTGACGAGGCCTTGCGCTCGTTAAGAATTAAAAGATTTAAAAATTTTTTTCATTATTATAAGCTAAAAAAATGTCCTATCTATATACTATAAATACATATTAACAGAATCTATGCATGACAGAAGTTACATCCAGATACTTTGTCAAATTTTCCAAAATATCTTTAAATATATATTATTACGAATGTAGAAAATGTGCGCATGGGTGTGGTCTACTGCGCATGTCTGTAATGTCGTCTCTGAACACTCTAAGGGATGCCTCTCTAAAATATTTTTTCGATTTGATTGAAAATATTAAAAAATAAATTTTTAATTATATAAATAAATGAAATTAATTTTTTTCCATGCCAAAAACTATTTTTTTAAAACTCACACACTCGTTTAATTTTTTAAACAATTATAATAAATATAATAAATTTATATATAATTTGTATTCTGCAATAACGCAGCAAAAATTTATAATTATTCTTTAATTATGCATAAAAGAATTTTTGATATAAAAGGATTATTCAGAAATAAGTCAATAAAATTTATTTTATTAATTTGAACTGAAGTAAAAAAAAACATCTGTTATTGCATTGAAAATAATTTTTAACATGAATAATAACATAATTAAGGTTCAAAAATGTATCATATATTAAAAATAAAGCATATTTAACATATTCAATTTATTATTATTATTATTATTATAGTACAAAGTCTTATGTCACAATGGAGTATTAAAATTCACAGCACAAGAATAATCTAGAGTCCAATCAAGTAGTTATGTTTACCGCATGCTTCTAGCTAGATGTCATTAAATATCGTGTTTTCGTTTTTTTTTTTCTTTTGAATTAAATTGAATGTCTCGGTCATTATTACATGTTGTTATTAAAGTTCCCATCTTCGCTTTAGTCTTTTCTCTTAATGTTGGTGTAGCACATTGAATACAATCATTTCAAACTAAAATTTTATTTTCTGTTTCTTTAAACTTTAAAAATAAACCGTTTAAATAGTTTCAAGAAATAAAAAAATTTTTTTTGTTAACTGATAAGTAGTGAAATATGTTAATAAAATTGATATAATTTTAATTAATTTAAAGCCATTTGATAATTTTTTAAAAAGTTTCTTATGCGACTGTAATAATAATCATGTAAGTAACATAATTTTTATTGAACTTTTCATTACATTTAATCTAATAAAGAAAACGAGGGTGATTTTGAACATTTACTAGTTTTTTAAATAAATATACAATTTGAATGTACTGCTTTAAATATTACTCAAATGCAAACCTAAATATAATTTTTTATAAATAATTTTTTATAAACAAACGTTATTATTTTTACGAATGAATTAAAATGATAATGAAAAAATATTAAAAAAATTAAATTAATATTTTGATAAAATCTTTATTCAGTAAGCTACAATAATATTTAAAATAAAAGCATGTTAAAATTTCAAATATTAAAATACTAATATATTTTTATTTATATACAGCGAGTACTATCTTAGAATTGGAATTTAAAAAATTTAATTTACTTCAAGAATTTGTCACAGAATTTAATTGAAGTGCAAAATTCAATAATTATTCTGATCAATTCTCTCTTTATTTGGATTCTCTGAATTTTTATGTTAAATATAGCATATATAATTTTTAATAAACGCAATAATTTTACTTTTAATTATAATTGGTTTTAAAAATAATTTAATGTTTTTTAAAGAATAATGTTGTAATTTATGTAAAAAACTAATTTTTACACAAGATTAGAAAAATATGTACGTTTATTTTTAGAAGCAAAATGAACTAGCAATTAAAAAGAGTACGTAAATGTTATTTTTTCAAGTAAAACAAAGCAAATTAAGTAAAATAATGATGGAAGAAATAGTAATCTCGAACTTATTAAACTTTTGTTTTGAAAAAATTCATGAGTGAAGGATATCGATATTTAGGATATATCACGCACGCATACAGCGGATCATATATTTTTAAAAAATTTTGAATTTTGTTTTCGAATATAAACAAACTCAACGTATATTAAAATTTAAAAAGACAATATTATCAAATATTAAAAATACTTGACAATAAATATTTTTATTTTGCAGAATTTAAGGTGATTTTGAATGTACTTAATAATACATCGGACTACCATAAGATTTTATTTAACCATTTTAAATCCACAATGGAGTGTTCTGAAAGGTAAGAATAAATCATAAATAATATTAATCTAATTTGAATAATTTTTATTATTTAGCTTGATTTTTTTCTTTTACGGGTATTAATATTGTTTAAAAAATATATAAAATCAACAGATAGCAAAAAAAAATTTCGTCGATTACATATAATTACAATTACTTATATAATAAATTTGACTAAAAGACAGGATTATATGTTTACTTACATTTTTAATGAGGTGAACCGCACTGAAAATTGATAAATCAGTATTATATAATTTACGACGCAAATAAAACGAGTTTTATTAAACCAAGGTGTTTTATAACTCACAGATTTTTTCGCATTTTTTAAATAATTATTGATGCAATTATAAAAGGAAAAATTTTTTTAATTCCTTGCAAGTTATTAATTCTATAGATTGTATTTTAAAAGCTATTTTTATTGAATGATTTTGATCTAACATTATCGAATAGAAAATTTAATAAACCATGTTTATTTTTATGCTACTTTTATAAACTTTTGCAAACATAATGATTATTAATACTTGATACCGATATAAAAATTGATGAATGAGTAAGATACTTTTGTTGAATGTCAAAATAAAAAACCGTATATATTACATTTTTTTTCTTTCAGGTACGATGAATCAACTGAATACAAAACATCATCATCTTATAATTATCGCAGATTAGCAGGTAACTAAAAAATATCTCTATCTTACATAAAATGAGGATAACTTTTTTTATGATTATTAAATTATAAATCGAAATTAAAATCTGTTAAAAAAAAAAAAAAATTAATTTAAGAATAAATTTGAAAAAATAAAATCCTATTTTTCGTCGCTAAAAAACTCGAAGAATTATTTTTTATAAAAATATATTTTCAACAAGATTCTTAGTTTTTTTTTAAACATATTCATGAACCAATCATAATTTTTTCAATAAAAAGTTTTTTTTAAATATTTGAAGAACTTTATTTAATTAAATTGAAATCACATCTATTCAGTGTTAAAGCATAAAGATTGAAATGTTACATGCGCATTACAAAAACGATATGAATGTTTTTGAAATTAATTTTATTTGTTTTTCTAATTCAACCGTATAAATTTTTAAGTAGAAATCAGATAAATTTCGAAAATATCGACCATAATAAGGTGTTTAACAAACTATCGCATAATATACTGTCGTAAATTAATAATTCTGATTAATATCATTATTCTTTATCAGATATGGTTCCAGCTCGAGTAGTCCTGTATATGCTTTCTTTTTCTGGTTTTGTCGTATCATTTATGATGAGAATGGACATTAATATTGCAATGGTATCGATGGTAAAATACCACCCAACTACCACCAATGTTTCGGTTTCTGTAAGCTGTTACTCGACACCAAATGTTACTCAATTAACAAAAGAAAATAATGAATCTCAGGTAGGATTTGTTTTACTTATAGTTTAATTTAAATTTATTTTATTTTTCGAGATTCTTATTACTTTTGAGTTTATTATAATGACGACTTTAAAAATTGTTTAATAAAGCAAGTAAATTTTTATAAAGACAAGGCTATGAAATTTAAATTAATTGTTCAATATTCTCACTGCACATTATATTGCGTTAATCCGTGCATTTCAACTATAATTAACAAATAAAATAATGGATTGCAATGAATCCCATAAAATGTAAATAATTAAGTATAATAAAAAAATTGAACACACATGCAATACACTTGATAAGGTCATTTGAAAATTTTTTGTATCAGAAGGTTAGTGACTTTGTTATCATAATCGTTTTTGGCTATAATGTCGGAGCGTGGTTCATGTCGGATGTAAGGTCAGAGTTCTTTGGTAAATAGCCTACATATTTCAACTGATTAGCGTACAATACTGCCGAAAATTAATAATTCTGATTAAAATCATTATTCTTTATCAAACATAGTTCTGCAAATGATTAGCTGTTTGCGTTTTGTCTTGTTACTTTGTTTTAAACATAGATCTTAAACAGCGTGTATTTAGATATAAGTACATAATTTTTTGTTTAGGAATTTTAGATATAGCTATTGCTCTCTAAATATAGTAGAAAAAGTGTGCTTGTCAAAGATCAGATTACAATTAATGGTTAAATTTCGAAGAGCTTATTAAGAGCCTTATTATCAACCAAGTTTTTATGAGTACACATAATATGTTTAAATATGAGACTCTTGAACTATCATTCACGCGTTTCCTTTAAAATAATAAATTTCATAAAATTTAAATAAAAATGTCTCAAATGGTATTTACATTTAAAAGAATATGTCACAAAATGCGGCTCGAAAAATCAATGTTACATTTTTTTTAGTAAAATTTATTACTTTGATAAGAATCTGAGCTCAGTAAGCATTAATTTTTTTTTCATTATTTTTTCTTTATTAGATAAATGCATGGCATTATATTTTCACATTTTATTTCGTTAATCTTTAATAATAAATATAAATCATTATAGGTGGAAAATGGAGAATTTAATTGGAGCCCTGCTATTCAATCGACAATAATAGGATCATTTTATTGGTGTTACATTTTATCTCAAGTAGTTGGAGGTGTACTTACGCAATATTTTGGTACAAAGACAGTTTTTGGTGGTTCACAATTAATTACAGCTATTTGTAGCTTATTGATACCAATTGCTGCTGATTTTCATTACGGTGCTATTATCGCTTTACGCAGTTTTCAAGGAGTTGCGAGTGTAAATATATGATAATTTTTATTAATTTTTTGTTTTTTGTTTATGAAACAACATACTGTTAAATAATTTACAAATTCTTATCAATTTTTGTGTATTTAAACCATTTTATAGTTTAATTATTAAGATATTGAAGCTTATGTTGGATCAAAATAAAATACATTTTCTTTTATTCAATATAAAAAATCAAATAGTTTATTATCACTTCAGCATAAGCTTCAATAGGTTTATTTATAATTTCATAACAATAATTATATAGCTTATGTATTTGTTCATGTTAGTAGTTTAAAAAATTTAAAAAAAATTTTACTTTCGCAATTAATGCATACAATATTATTTAAATATTCTAAGTATATTAGATTAAATTATTTATAATTTATTACTGTAAATAAATAAATAAATTATTAAAGCGTTAATAAATCACAGGGATTAACTTGGCCAGCCATGTACGCAATCGTTGGGCACTGGATACCTCTTGTAGAGCGTTCACGTTTCATGTCTTCTTTTCAAGGTAATTTCAGTCAATTTTTTTCCATACATAATATAAACGTATTTTTCATGTGTTACAGTGAAACTTCAATACTTTTTACATAAATAATTCTAATATATGCTTTTTCTTTTATAGTATATTTTAGTTTCATATTTTTTTAATATAACAGTATAAGATAAACCAAAAATATATTATTTTTCAAAAATAGAAAAGACTGCTGAAAGTGAAAAAACTCTTGATTATTTGATATTTATATTTTATGTGTATTTTATATTACTACACTACTTAATTTATTAAATTTTATTTTTATATGTATAATTTTTATTTCTCTAGAAAAAATTTACATAACATATATTAATTTATAATTTTTTCTTTTAAGACGCGTGTGTACCGATACGTGCATTTCACTCAACTATTTATATATTTATGCACCATTCATTACTCAATTAATTTAAGAAGATTAATAATCTACAAAAATTTTTTCATTCAAAATTTTTTTTAATTTTTTATCGTTTTTGCTTATTGGGGATAGGTATAGGTATACTTTAATATTATAAATATAAATATTTATATTTATAATTTTAAGGTATATTATAATCAAGTAATACAGTTCTTCAAAAAAATTGAAGTTCATATTTTAATTGAATCAAAACTTTCATTAGTATATTGTATATTTAAACAAATTGTCGTCGAAATTATGAAAAATATTTTGAATTTATTTAGATTAATATATGCAATCTATTTATTATGATATTTATTCAAATAAATGTATAGACATCACAATATTTTTAAATATTTAATACTTTTTTCATTATGTAATAATAATAATAAAATTCATGTATCAAGCTTTATTTTTTTCTTTAACTGTATAATTAAATTATTGAAACATGAGAAATTAATAAACTGTGAAAGAATAATTCTGAATATTTAACATAAAATTCAGTATAAAAGTACAGTGAGAAAAATAATCTGAATCAATAAAGACAATTGTCCTTTCTCAATTTATAATTGAACATACGCGTAAATATTTTGTTATTTTATACAATTTTCTCGCTGTATGATTAACAAAATATAAATCAAATTGTTTTTGCGAAAGTTATTGTTAAACGTTTAATATTTATTTATTATTTTTTTTTTTTTTTTTTCATTTCATGGTTTCTATATTTTATACTGAATTAAAGCAAAAACTTTTTAAGCTGATCATCGACACTAAAATTATATAAATAATTAAATTGAATAAATAAAAGCCGCGTGTGTATGTATTTATGTGGTGTGCATGGATTTACGTGTGGGTGTGTTTGCATATGGACATTAAATTTATTGCACCTAATTTTGATGAAAACTTTTATGATAACTTTTATTAGCTAAGTTCAAGTAGCTGGAGTTGAGAGATAAACATCATACAACTTACCAATATTACATAACATTCTTCTAATAATTTAAAACGATTAAGGTATTCATCAGTATACTCGACAGTAACCACTCAACAGCATGAGAACGGCAGAGTATACATTATTAAAAGTAATTTTTAACATATATTTACTATTCAATAAGGCAACATATTAGCTTTATCTTTTAACTACATTTTTACTTAAAGCAAATCGATAAAAATCAAAATACCATATTGTGTTTTTATTGCATCAACATAATCATTCAATTTTTATTTTAACTGTTTATTTAAATCGTTTAGTAATTGATAAAATAGTAAAAAAAATTTACTAAAGCTATATTAAATACAAGTATAGAAGTTTCATTGTCCCACAATTACATTAGTATTCTAAATAATAAATTAATTTAAACATTGATAAAGCATTTGTATAAATTAATAAAATACATTGACAAATGTGTACAAATGTCAAACAATTAAATTTTAAGTTTTACTATCTTTAGAAAAATATCTTAATTACAAATATCGGTTAATGTTAACAATTATCTACAGTAACAATTTATCTACATTTTATTTATAATTCATGTAAAAATGATTAACAATATTGATAAAATTATTTTAAAGTTTAATAAATAAATAATATATAAAAATTTACTGTAAACATTTATAAAATTTAATTAAAAGTGTGGATTTAATTTTTAATATCTTATTCAAAATAAATATTATTTACAATAATTAAAAAATTATAAAATATAAAATGAATAAAATCAAATGCACACTGGACATATTCAAATCACAAACACAATTTAAATCAGTGATATATTTTAATTATTTATAAATGTAGAAAAATAAAAAATTAAATAATTAAATAAACAGCGAGAATTACAAAATTCTTAGTAAAACGTTAAAAAATCGAAAAAAAAATCGAAAATGAAAAAACTCGCATATAATGTTGGATAAAAAATTGTTAAATGATATTAAAAATATTATATTTCCATTGCAAAATCAAATTTCGATCAAAAACTAAGATTTAATAAATAATTTCAAAAACATAAACAAAGTTTCAAAAACAATTAAATCACAAAATTTTTAAATATTTTTGTTAGAAATATTTAATTATAAAAAAATGTTTACTATGTGGGATATTTACGCAATAAATAAATAAAAAGTTTTTTTTTCGTTTCACCTTTATAAAAAAATTGACAATCTGAAATAAAAAAATCGTGAACGAGTTCTATCGATAATTATTCTAAAAAGAAATTTGAATTAAATTACGATTGTTTTAATAATCAATTACACAGTAAATGTTAACAAAATTAATAAATAAAGTGATGAAAAAAAATCATAACTTTTGTTTTTGGCTAAAAAAAAAAAAAAAAACACTCATTTCATACTCATAAATATTTTATTTTCATTACATTTACATATGAATAATTAAAAAAATTGGATGGATTATAAAGCTAAAAATAAGAAAAAAGATTCATGTAAGATTTATTATAAGAAAGTAATAATCTTAGGGACTTCAATCTTTTAATACGTACGTAATTTTTATGCGCCTATCGAGATAGCACATTACACTTATTCCCTTACTCTTTACTATTTGTTATTGGAAAAATACGCTATTGTTTTTTGATTCTTCAGATTTTTTAATTTATTTATTTATTAGCTGTAGCGTTTTTCTTTAAAAAATAATAAAATAAAATTGGCTGGTAAAGACCTTTAAGTTAAAAATCAAAATTGTTCGGACGTATGCCTATATTGGGTGAATTATTTCTCATATTTTTAGTTCTAAAATCCATTTATAAATTTTTCAACAGATTTTAAAGATGTAAAATTATAAAATTATATAAAAGGAAATTTGGAAAGAAAAATAAGAGCGCAGGCAGAGCAAGAGATGAAAAAGTATCACAAAAGACTAATGTAGTTCAATATCATTTTCAATGGCATTGCAGAATTTACACGAGTGTTCGTGGAGACTATCTATTCTCTGTCTCTCAATCACCCACAATCCACAATCCACAATCATCATCGCTTATTGAAATATGAGTAGACGATTGGACAAACTAATGAGCAGCTGATCGGATTTAATGCGGAATGCAAAATCTGGATAATGCGCCTTGCGCCGCGCTTCTTGCGTTATACAACTTACTTCATGCATATGTCGATGTAGAGATGAAAGGGCCGTGTTTCAAATTTGCGGGGTGAGCAACCATCTCATCTCTTAACGCCTAGATATTCTTCTGTCATTGTGCAGGGTTCAGCTTCGGTATTGGAATAACTTATCCTCTGGCTGGCCTTCTCATCGCCAATTTTGGATGGCGCGTAGTATTCTACACGACAGGAGGCATAGGTCTGTGTTGGTGCATCTTCTGGTATTTCTTTGCATTCGACTCTCCGGCATCGCATCCCAGGATATCTACTCAAGAGTTCCAGTACATACAGGGTAGCGTCGGTGCTATTACTTCTGACGCATCGGAGGTATGATTTTAACTTTTAAACTTTTGGTATATTAAATGCGTTTAAATAAATTATTAAAATTTTAATAGCTTTAATAAAATTTTTAAGAAATTGCTTTAATTTAAAAGAGTATTCATTGAAGGAATAAATAATTTAAATTTGCAGAGCGCATCCGTGCCATGGAAATCTATACTGACATCTTGGCCAGCTTGGTCAATAGGCATTACAACTTTTGGCAGAATTTGGGTTCATTATGTTTTTATCATTGCCGGACCCATGTATATAAAAACTGTTTTAGGTCTTAGTATTCAAGCGGTAAGTTCGTACAAGTTTAATGTTTAAATTTGTTGTTATCGTATCATGGACTTGATAATGGAAGAAAAAGAGAGAGGAGAGAGAGAGAGAGAGAGAGAGAGAGACGCAAGTGCAGCCCAGCTCTGACTATATATATGTCATTCACTTTTACATGTTTTGATGAATTTCAATGTTCGAATTTCCGTTAAAGTTCATTTAAGGATAAATTATTTAGTATTCATAATTCATATTTATACAATGGTGTGTGCATATGTGTAGATGTATACACATGTAACTAGAATTTTGACTATGTATATTTTTCTTAATTTTTTATTTTATATAAAAGTATGTAATAATTCATTAATATTATTTTAACAGAATGGAGTTCTTTCTGGTGCACCGTTTATTTGCAGTTACTTTAGTTCAGTTATTTTTTGCTATATTGCTGATTTATTGGTCAGAAAACAAATGATTTCACTTACTAACGTTCGAAAAATTTTTACTGCACTATGTAAGTTAATTTAAAAATATTGTATGAATTTAATAATATAAAGAAAACTGTTTATATTATAACGTTATATTATAATATATTAAATTATTTGTTTTTAATATTACAGCACAAGTCATTCCTGGAATTTTAGTCTTACTTATTGGATATTTAGGTTGTAGTACAGTACTAGCAATTATAGTTTGGTTTATAGCTGTAACTTTGATTACTGCAGCATATGCTGGAGCAATGGCTAATATTGTTGATATTGCACCAAATTTTGCTGGTAAAAAATTTACTTTAAATTCTAACAGTAGTATTTTAACTACTATCTGGTTATTTATGTTTAACAATAATGTTGTTTATTTTAACAGGTCCTGTACTAGCTTTTGCACAAACCATTCACATGACAGCTAGTTTTTTATCTCCAATAGTAGCAGGATTGCTCACTCAAAAAAGTGTAAGTTATTATTTATTCAAAAGAGTAGAAAAAATTAAGTAAAAAATATATAAGTAAAATAAATAAATAAACAATAATTTATTACAAAATCTTAAACTTTTATACTGAAAATTTGATTAAGAAAATTTTAATATAATATTACATGCATAAAATTGTAAATACATCAAATATAAATTTTGCATAAATATTTATTAATTAGTTATTTAAAAGTCAAAAATGAAAAAAAAAAAAAAACTATTCTGCCATTAGTAATATTTTTTACAACTAATTTTCTTAATATTATTTTTAAATTCATAATAATTTGTCATCTAATATTTGTTATAGTTATTAAATATAATATTAAATAGTAAAATATTAACTACTTATTAATGATTGTGCAGCAAACATTAGATGATTGGAGAAAAGTGTTCGGTGTAACAGCTTGCGTTTCTTGTGGTACCTACATCGTCTATCAAATATTTGGTACTGCGGAGATACAACCGTGGAATTATCCAGATCAAAAGTATCCACAATCAGTTGCAGAGGATTCACAGCCACTAAATGACTCACCATCACATAAAGCAAGAATTGTTACCAATCAATCAAGCAATCATTCCGCTGGAGTATAGTATTTTTTTCTAATAATGAAGATACTATAATACACTGATCACTGAATGCAGGATACTATCACTCACACATTCTGTTCTTCCATTCCTGATTTCTGGTATATCCAATTGATTAAAAGTGGACTAAAATTAAATTTTTAAGTGTTTTTTTTTTTTTTTTTTTTTTTTATTTAAGCAATTTTAATCTCTGATACGAGATTATTTTGCATACACCAACAGCACGCGTCACCTATCCAAGTACTAACCGCCCGCCCCCAACGCTGCTTAACTTTGGTGATCGGCCGAGAACCAGTGCGATCAGCGTGGTATGGCCGTTGGCGATATCTTTAAGTGTTATAATCGATTTATATATCAATATGTGAGCGTGAGTATGCGTACGCATTTGTAAACATGTGCACATGTGCATATATAAATCAATTACAATAATGTGCACCGAAAAATAATTATAAATAAAACAAAAAAAAAAAAAAAAAAAAACAAAAAAAATAATCTATTAACTAATGAATAAATGTAAAATGTAAGTTAAGTTTAAATGTAAGTAAAGTTTAAATGAAATTTATATTTTTGAAAAAATACGCATAGTTTTGCATAAATCGTGCTTTATGAATTATTTATCTAATGATTTTATAATTAAAACTTAAAATTAAATTGGAAAATATGAATTTCTTTACAATTATAAAATAATTACCATGAAATATCAAATTTATAATATAATAAGTTGACTATAACTAAAGCTAAAATATTTCAGATATATTAATGAATTTAATTGTTCATACATAATTTGTATAACATTTCCTTACGATACTGTTTATGATTTACGTTATTTGTTTATTAAGTTTAAAATTTAAATTACTGTTAGTTTAATTAATACGGAAGTCCATTGTGTTTCAATTAATCTTAGAGTAATTCACATGACATTGCAATATTAATATTCTTTTTATTATTTATTAGATTTTAAAAATTATTTTGTTGAAGAATAGTTCAAATTTTATAGCTTTAAATCAAAATATCTTATACCTATTATTATTAAGTACTATTAAAATTGTTTACAATGATAAAAATAAATATATTTTTATTATATTTGCATTCATGACCAGATCTCACGTACTCTTTTGTACACTTAATGTCTTATATATATATATGTATTCTTTAATTATACAAGGTAGAAAATCACTTAATTTTTTTTTTAATATAGTAATACGCTATTTTTTTAAAAGACAAATGTACTAAGTTATTTTTAATACTATGCATATATAATAAAAATTAATACTTCTTTTACCAATATTAACCCCTTAACTTGTAAGCTCGAGTTGATTCAAGCGCGCTAAACAGGCTAAACTGTGCACACTCGTGATAATTCGAGCGGCGTTGTTTTTAATGCTCCTATAATTTTTCACACTCAAATATAATCGAGAATTGAAAATAACAATGTGAAAGCAAAGAAAAAAAAATCGTTTTATTGATATTTATCATTTACAATAAAAATTTTGATTATTTTTGTATTTATCAGCCAAGACAATGTTCTAAATTGTGTCTTTTTTATATAAAAAAAAAAAATTAACGTTTTTTGGCCTGTTTTTTAAAAAAAAAACTGTGCGTTAAGGGGTTAAGAAATGTAAGCATGTATAGTGGTCAGTGCCTTGCGTAACATTACAACTGGAAAAATTACACAATTATATTCTACAAGCAAATAAATTTTTAAAATGAAATAGAAAATAATAATAAAGTTCAATTGTAAAAGCGAAAAATCTTTTGTGTGCATACATGTATAAACAAAAAAGTTTGAAAACAGTAAAAGGAAGGAATTGTATATTTCTGTTTCAAAAAATAAAATTAATATAATTGAAAATGAATACGTATGTCTTTATTTTTATTGTTTTATATATATATTTATCTTCTAATCCTGTAATAAGATTTTTTTTAATTTTTATAAAAAAAGAGAAATACTTATTGAATTATAAAACTTTTATCAGATTTGAAAAAAATGAAGTTTAGAATAAGGCATTGCAAAATTCTTTGTGAACGCTAAACCTCTAACTTCGTTTTATAAAATAGTAGTACAAGTATGCGGAGCCCATTATACGCATTATCCGGCACGCAGTATTGTGAAAAAATATTGCTCACATATAATAGTACGCGTATAATGCGAAAGTAGTGAAAGGAATACGCCCTGCAATCCTCTTCATCTTTTTCATCGTCATCATCAGTATTGCAGTTTACAATAAAAGCTTAACATGATCTCTAGAAGTACGTACGTGCGTGTGTGTGTGTGTGTGTGTGTATCTGTGTATGTATGTGTTATACGAGTACTTGACTTGACTGAGATACATAAGTATGTATACATACAACACCCGCTGACATTCCACTTCGATATGTATTTACTTATTACTTATAGTACTTGACACTCAGGATACCACTTTGCAATCTGGTCGCTTTTTAGCTAATCACGTTTTTACGCGTTATACCAACGTGAATTGTACATTGTATTTTATGCTTTCTATGCTTTACACCCACCTTAAATCATTCCTTAATTCTGTTCTTTGTATTATTAGACGCATTAAGCATTACCATTTTAAAAAATAAAATTACAACATCTATTCATTTAAATTTAACTTTCAATATGCATAAATTATATTTGAAAATGAATGTTAGCAACGATTTTTTATTCGTTGATAAATTTTACGTATTGATATTCTAAATGTTCCATTGAAATTATCTTTATTTTTTAAATTCTTTAAGACAAAATAATGTTTAAAAAATCACTTTAATTTTGTATGTATAGGATTTTGCAGTTAAAATTAACAGATTAATATATAATTGAGCTATCTAAATAAAAAACACGAAAAACAACTTAATATCATTAAATATTTCTATATTAAATAAGTAAGAGATGAAATGTTTATTTCACAAAAAAAAATTTATTAGAGATATTCATTAGGAATTGAAAAAACAAATGTAAAATGTAATTTAATTGATTCAATTTGACATTTTCTTTGACAATTATAGATATTATAAGCAATGAAAATAAATGAAAAATTAAAAAATTTTTTAAGTTAAACTATTAAAATTTTACTCGTTATACAATGTTATTCGAGGTAAAATACAAGAAAAATAAAATATTTCCATTAATTTAATATAAACCCTTTCTTCAATACTTGTTTAATTGACTAAGTTTTGAAAGATAATAATAACAAATCAAAGAAACTAATATTTTATTTTTTACAAAAGTAGTAAAAAAAAATGTATGTAATATATTTTTTTTAAAGTAAATTATTTAATTAAATTAAATTGTACTTGATTTATTATAAAATTGATACACTTAAACCTTTCTTGATTCGGAATCCGTGTTCAACAATAATAATAAATTAACAGTGTTATTAAAACTTTTGAAATAATTTCGAATGCATTTTAAATGATATTCATATTCATCATCTTTTCAACTTTTTATCAATTATATTATATGTACAATATATATATAAAAATATCGAATCTTTATTTTTATTAGTATACTCGAATGGTTCATTTGTATGCCGTAAATTAAATTGATTAAATATCTTACTAGTTTTGTTAGTGCAACAAAAAAATGGAACTATATCATGAAAAAATATCTTATCAAGCATGTATATAAATAAAATTACTAAAAATTTTAATTTCTAAATAAATATTAGTTATATAATAATATACTCAAATTTTTAATCCATGAAGAATATTACATTCGATTGGTACTATTCAAATTTACATGTATCTAATCGGCTTCAATAAATTTACAAGTGACTTTTAATAATTATTCCATTTTTATATACAATAAAGGTAATATAAAAAAAAGGGGGGGGGAGGAAATACATAAGATAAATTTGATTATATTTATCTTGTAAGATTAAATTATTAATAAATAAGATGAATTTACATTGCAATTTGAAATTATATTGCACTGGCATTCTTATACTATACATATTAGTGATGAATAGCACCCCCTCCATCTATTTAAGATGCATTTTCCGCGATGTTCCAGCGCTATAAATTCACACGAGATTCACTCAGCAAGCACAATGCATTGACGACATTCTAAGATAGTCAATGTTCATATATTATTTATAAGAAGAACCATATAAAATATTTGCAATCGAACTTTAAATAATTTACGTTTATAAAACGTACTTATTACGATATTATTTAATAAGAAAAAAGAAAAGCTGCAACCACACGCGCTACGATGAATACCATTTTTACGTTTGTAAGTTTGTAAATGTTATATTTCCTTATTTATCTCTTGAAATTTTCTTCTAAATCTGCGGTAATATTTTCTTTTTGCAGTATAATTTTTGATGCTTCAAACCTTATTACAGTCCATAATGCTTGTATATTTGTTATTTGTTAATATTTTGTTTAATTTTAATTGTTAATTATTAATATTTTTATTTTTTTGAGATTATTCTCATAAATTAAGTATTTTACAAACGAAAGTTTTAAGTGTTGTGTAAATTTTAATTTTATAACGTAACGTATATATATATAAAAAAATTAATTTTTATTAAACATAAGTAATTTTATAGTAATAAAAATTTTTTTTAATATTTAAAAATATATTTTGCAAATTTCTTTTTATACTAGCATTATAAACATACATCATTATTAATATTAATGTTGAACTACAAAAATAAAAATAACAATTAGTAAATATAATTTACAAATTTTTATATGGTTTATTTATAAATTTATATCTTGATTAATGAAAATTTGACTAATTATAATTACCTGTACTACTATTCTGGTTACGTAGTTATCTCTTATATAATATATTTCTAATAACAAAGTAAAATAAAATTTATCTTTATAAATTTAACTAATTGTATTTATGTAGTAAAATATCCACATTTTAAAATAGATAATATTCGATTGTATATTAATTTTTACATTATTACATCTAGGTTTTAATATTTTTAATGTTGAACGCGATCGACGCGCAATTTGAGTACAATCCACAATTCCGTGCTAATCCAGATTACTACGGGCGTCGCTATGCTATTTTACGACAAAATCGCGAACAGGACATCGATGGTTCTTATGCATTCAGGTAAAAAAACTTTATATAATGTATTTTTACGTGGTATATGTAAATTTATAAATAAATCAGTGCAAAACTCTAGAACTATTTTTCCAATAATTTATAATTATGTTAAAATTGCAAGTATAATTTTAAATAACAACGTCGTAAATGTCATTATTTTAAATATAAAAATTTGTTATTGTTAAGAACAGCTAAATTCATTGATTATTATGTATAATTTTTAATCGTGTCGTTCTTAATACAGGCTATTATAAACGAACATTTGAGCTCAAAGATGTA
The DNA here is from genome assembly GCA_949987625.1 of Chalcis sispes. NCBI lineage: Eukaryota > Metazoa > Arthropoda > Insecta > Hymenoptera > Chalcididae > Chalcis > Chalcis sispes. The sequence goes on from OX465098.1 coordinate 62,937,156, forward strand.
ATCCTAAGAAACAAATAGGAAGATAAAGAATAAAATAAAAAAAAAAATGTTTAAACGTTTTATAATTGCAGCTACGACACAGAAAATGGTATTTCGGTAGCGGAGCAAGGTAGACCGGTAAACAAGGGTCAGCAACAAGTGGAGGTTGTACAGGGCCAGTACAGTTACACGGCTCCTAATGGCAATCCGATTCAACTGACTTACGTCGCCGATGAAAATGGATTTCAAGCTCGCGGAGCACATCTTCCTACTCCCCCGCCCATACCTTTAGCAATACAGCGCGCCCTTGCTTACAATGCCGCTCATCCCGAAGAAGATCGCGGCTCTTACTCCAGGTCTAGATTCGATATATGATCTACAATTTAATGAACGAATTTTTCTTTTTAACCAAAGCTTATTTATACCGATGTTTCTCGGTTATATTATGCAACTAATAATATATTTTATCAATATTTAATTGTCTTTGTTATCGAAAGCTATTGTCTTATATATTAATGCCAATACTCGGCTTTGCTCCTAATAACGTTTTCTCGGTTCAAGCAATAAAAATAAATTTATCATTTATTAAACACTTTAAAAGTTGTTCGCATAAACATTTGTATTCTATTTATTTATAAAACCTTAAATAAACTTTTCATTTATATAAATAATATAAATGAACTTATAAAATTGTTGTTGCAAATTTTTTTATACTGTCGCAAACACATACACACAGGTGCGCGTCGGAGCGCGTATAGGTACATAATTTGTACGAGTGATTGATGGTAGGACGACCGCAAAGGAAATTTGACGGTAAGCGAAAACACAGACTAATAAATAGGTCAATGTGGCTCATTTTAGTACCACATCTCATAGTTGTCTCGAGTTATAAGAAAATGCATCGTTCGCCTCGTAATCCATTCTACATTCTCAAAGTTACCAATTACAAATAGTATAGATAATGATCCTTCGCACTGAATAGACCTCTTATTCTACAGCAACCACGCGAAACATACAATGGACTTACGTATCTGATTGCAGCAACGCTTACCACACACGAGCGTAAAATCCTTATTGTGAAAGTAACATGTTTATAAACGGACCTCGCCCATTGTCAAGAGTTATATCGTCAATCAAAATCATCTCGAAATCTCCGTCTGCTGCTGTGTATGCGGTTAACACTGCAGTTGCCTTTGCTTATTATTTTCTTCATTATTATTCCGTTGCGTTAACGTTATTTAAACAATATGTTCAATAAGAGAATTAAATATTTTAAATTACTATTAATAAATTTGAAAACTTTTTATAATAATAATAATAATAATAATAATAATAATAATAATAATAATAATAATAATAATAATATATGTTGCGTAAAATAAAAATCGGTACGAAAATTTTGCACATGTGAAAATAAATTTTTCATTTTCAATAAACAAAATCTTTCAATGAAAAAAAAAAAAATTTTTAACTAAAAAAATTAAAGAATTAAAAATTCACGTTGTAGCAATTTGCAAAAAAAAAAAAAAACTTGTATGCGGAAAAAAGTAGTTTTTTTTATTAAAAATCCAGTGTATGAAAAAGATAATTTTACTTATGCCGATCATTTTTTAAAATTTATAGAGATACGGTATACTAGATACATTATAATGTAGATAGGCTTGCGATTTCCTAATTTTTCCTGCCAAGCGCAGCATTAAATATAATAATAACTTTTGATAAAAAATTTTATTTTCATATATTTTGAAAAAATTTTAGCGACGAGTGCATTGTCGATAGATAGTTTAGGACGAAGACTAAGAGCGGCAGAGGTCAGCACCTAGCATATATTTCGGTACGCGAGAGGGCGCAAGCGCTCGGTAAAGCGTGCGTCCAGAAATCCAAAAAGCAAATGGTGGCAGTTGGTCACACGGTGTGCTGTTGGCCGGAGGGCCGCGAATATACGGTTTTACCAGCGTAACTCTTGAATTAACGTCGCCATCCTCGCGCACAGAGGCGACGAATGATGAGCGACGTCGAAAGCTAGCCTCGGAAGACGTTAGCGAAGCGAAGTATAGTTACCAAGTGTCGAGTGTTGAGTCGTCGTCATCGACTCAACCTCGCGACTCAATTTCCTCTGGCGTAGCCCTCTCAACATGTAGAGGATGTGCATCCGAGTGGAGAAGACAGCTTTTCCCTTATCTCATTATAAACAGCAGGTTGTTGTCTGTCGTAGCAACGCACTATGACTAGCGCGTTGCCCGTCAACGGATTCATGAATTCGACAAGTGCTCAGCCAGCTCTTAGTAAGATGCTATCCTTACGCTAATTGAAGCGAAATAATTTTTTCTCTTTCATGAAATTTTTTATTCTTATAATACTAGTCACTATTTATTTATATTATTTTTCTTAGTTTTAAATTAATTATTTTCTAATAGCTTCTTATAGTTACATGCACATCAAACATGTGATGGTTTTTATTTAACATTTGTTTTTACTTAATCGATATATATATATATGTATATAACTATTTTATAATTTATAGCTGAACAAACGACTAGCGGAGGGGTCGTTTCTTCGGATAAGAGCAAAGAATGGCAAATGGAATTATTAATGGAAAAATTACGTTCAAAGGCTTCATCGTTCAAATCTCTTGTCGAAACAGCCAAAAATATACGCATGACTATGCTAGTAAGTAAAATAATAACTTAAATTGAATAATTTACAATAATTATAGTAACATAAATTTTTTAATTTAAGGACAAGAGGTTTGGAATCGATAGCGTAGAAAAGAGTCAGCTTCAAAAATGTTTGGATGCATTACAACATTCTATCAAAGTCACATCCTTACAGTCAATGATTGAACGATTAGAAAGCCTTTCTCGTCAGTTGGGGTAAAATATCATTTTCATTTTATAATTATTTTACTTTTAAAAAGTTTTAACCCATTCATATTAAAACTGGTTGTACAATATATTATTTTATAGATTAAAATTTATGATGTCTGGACCTCCGAACGGTACCAGCACTGAATTATTTATATCATCTGATATGTTTTTCTTAGAAGTTTTATTAGAACCATCAGGTGCAGTTAAAGATGTTAAAATTCATCATGAAGGAAAAGCTGAACAACAGGTAAAAAAATGTTGCATTATTGAATACATACTATTTTACACTACAATTTATTATTATTTATTTATTTGTATTTTAGAGTTGTGAAGAATTAGTTGCTTGTCTTTCAAGAGGAGATTTTGTTGATTTTACAACGCAACTAGAAGGTTTAGCATCTATCTATCAGTTAAATGCAGATAAAAAAGTAAAATGTAAAGCTTTTAGTGCTCTGCAATCTTTAGAAACTGATTTAGGAATTCTAGCTCAATTGCAAACATTCATGAAAGAACCTTTTAATCTTGTACATAAAAGTCCTGTTGGTAAGTTGTTTTTATTTTTATATTTAAAATTTTTGATAATTTAATTATTTCTTGTGCTCATATTAATCTGTTTTTTTGTGTAGGAATTCTTGAGAGAAGAAAAGGAGGTCATGCAATGAAATTGACTTACTTTGTGTCACCTTATGATTTAATAGATCAAGAAAATAAAAGTTGTGAAGCTTTAAGCTTAGAGGCTGTGATATCTAAAAAAGTTGGACATTCCGTTACAGTTTGTATGGAAGGATCTACAGCTCATAAGCTGCCAACTTCAAGTATCATTACTTTAAACAGAAGTGCTACTGGAAAAAGGTACAGTATATTGTATTCATAAATTATTAAAATAGAATAAAGATATTAATTAATAAAATAAATTTTTTAACAGTACACCATCGTATGCTTTATTAACAAGTGCTAATTCGTCGATGCTGCCGGCATGTTTTGTTTTAAAATTAGCTAAGAAAATGCCTATGTGTTTAGAATTAATTCGTAGGATACAAAAGGTTACAGATCTTGAATGTACTGATATATCAGCTCCCTCTCCTCTTTTAAGCATGATTGTTCAGCATGCAAGCGATAAACAATTGGATTGCCAAAATAACCGAGGACTTTCAGTTGTGAGTATATTTTGAAATCTTTAAATTCAATATAAAGTTTCATAAACGTGATGAAATAATAATAAAAAATTAATATGCTTTTTAATAAATAGCATTAAATTTAATTTTAAAAAATATTACAATTCAATTATTTTGATAATTGATTTTTTTTGTGAAATTGCATCACAGAGTATATAATTTTAAATGTATTTTAATATTTTCAGAGTCTTCCAGATCAGCAACATTGTTACTTCATGACAGAAAATAGAAATATGGAAGGAGTATTAGTTGGTAGTATTCCGTTTATGCATCCAGGGCATGTCCCTCAAATTTTAGTCTATCTTCGACAGCAAGCGCTATTTAATACTTTGATTTCAAGTTGCGTAAGGCCAATGGCTAGGCAAGATCCAGAGCACGCCACTATTTTCGAAGTTAGTGCTTTGTCTTGGCAATGTATATCCGTTAGTTTGGAACATCCTTTTGAAGAAACATTAGCGACTGCCGAATTGGATCTGTCTGATATTTCTGCTTTAAAGTGTAAACTTTATGGAGTTAGTATAACGAATACAGAACAAACTTCGGACCTTGCGGGAAAAGTTTTGCAGCGTTGTTTGAGTATTCCACTGACCATGCGAACTCTGATAAAAACTTGGGAGGGCCGAACATTTATGTTAAATCTTATGGGTGGAGGAAATGGAAGTTTCAACAATTTAGGAAGTGGTAGAGAACAAAATAATCATAATGGCTCGAGTGTACCTGAATTCGGTAACGAAGATATTAAGATAAAACAAGAACCTGGTACTACCTTAAATGGTGCAAGTGCTACGGGTCGACAACAGCAACAACAATCACATCAACAAAATCAACAGCAGCAGTCTTTTTTAGATGCCGGAGCGGAGAATAGTATCGGGTTTCCGTCATTTTCCGGCTCATCCGATACACCCAATGCTGCTATGCTAAACCCTTTACAATTAGGTGCGCTCTCGACCACGCCCACGCCTCCTAATGATAGTAAAAGTAAAAAATCTCGTAAACGAAAAACCGCGGATGGATCGTGGAAAAGTCCGAAGCGAAAAAGTGATCCAGACTCTAACGAAATACTTTTGGAAAGTTCTAGTTCAGATTCCACACCGCTTGGAACTCCAACGGGCGGAAAAGACGTCGTCAACGATACACGTACACCAACACCCACATCTGCTGCAAGCATAACAAGCGGAGGTCTCGATCTATCGAATCTAGATCCCTTAGATGTATTAAGCACCGATAAAAGCTCGGATTATGATATAGATAACGACGCGGAAATCATGCAAGTTGAACCAATAACCACGAGCGTTGAAGATGCGCTAAAACGAGAGAGAAAATTTAAAAAACGTGCCGAGGAAAAGCCCAGTTCCGCAAGCGTATTCGAGGATAATAAAACACTGGTATCTCCTTCTGTTAGCATTACTCCAATTTCCAGTGGTAGTTCAGGACAAAATACAAACTACAATTCAATGCTTACGAGTATGGGACTGGAAAGGCGACCTGGCATCGAGATTATACCCATAACTTCGTTATCTCAAACCCCCTTGCCGAGTTCGATAACCATTACAGCAATTTCGAATCCGGCATCAAAATCCTCATCGATGGGGGACGATCGTAAAGAAAAAAAGAGTTCAAAAAACCGCTCGAGTAGTAGCGTCGAGGATAGTAAAAGCAAATTGGAGAAGAAACGGAAGCGCAAGCGAGAGTCGAGTCCAATGGGACCGCCGGAAAAACTGCCACCTAAACAAGATCCACTGTCAAAACCGGTGTCGGTCAGCATAAAACCGACCTCGGAATCTCCGCCAAGCTCGCTCTCTTCGTCATCGTCCCGTCCTTCCTCGCCGGCTACTACTCTGCGTAAATTCAGCCCCTCGCCAACTCGCACAAACCCGCTGGTAATCGTTGGTAAGTCCAGTCCAACGCTTAAACAATCCTCGAGTAGCGGCAGCGGTAATAAACCGGTACCGAGTCCCAAGCACTCGCCGGTTTACAGTAGCCCGAAGCACATTACAGCGATACCACCCAGCAGTAGTGCGAGCCCCAAGCACGGGACGTCTTCTCCAAAACACGGTAACTCAGGTAGTGCGGGCAAACCCAGTATGTCCGCACTGAAATCGGCGGCCAATTCGCCATCGAGTAAAAGCGAGGCTTCCAGCGTTTCTTCCAAAAGCAAGATGTCCTCGTTGACACCGTCCTCTTCGTCGCCATCTTCCTCAGCCATCGCCCTATCAACTCTATCTTCGTCTTCGTCTTCGTCTTCGTCTTCGTCCTCTTCGTCCTCGAGCAGTAAGGAGTCGCGCGATAAAGAACGTAAGACCTCCTCCATGATGTTTGGAAATAGCAGTTCGGGACATCAAAGCCCAAAGTCAAAAAGTACGACGTCGAAGCCCAAATCGATCGAGTCCGATCAACAGTCTTCGCTATCTGGTAATAGCGGAGGAGGTAGCACAACTCCACCTTCGGATCCAAATAAATCAATGAGTAGTCAACAACAAGCACGGAATCGTAAAGGTTCTCTCAGCGCGGTTATCGATAAATTAAAAAATGCTCAGCACTGTACAGACGACGGAGGTACTTCTGGCTCGAATTTAAATTCGAGCACAACTGGCGTTACATCTGGTAGCAAAAATCCATCCGGAGATGTTAAAAATCCTACAGAATATATGGTTAAACCAAGCTCCGATGGAATGAAGCTTACGATTAACAAGACTCGGACCAAGGATCTTAAATCAAATAATAGTAATTTAAAACTTTCGTCGCTGGGTTTGAGCGGTTCGGGCCTCGGTGGCTCTTCCGGTGGCATATCAACCTCCTCTTCGGCTTCCGGAAATGGATCACCGAAAACTTATACAGGATTGAAGTCTGGCTTGATTGCTGGCCCAGGTTTAAGGAAACCGCAGGCGCAAACTTCTCCAAAGGTTTTATTCTATTTTTTATTATTATTATTATTATTATTATTATTTTTAAAAGATTTTTCACTGAAATGCAGAAAAATAAGAATAATAAAATTAATCGTAAATAGTAAATATCGAATACGTATCGTCAATTAATTAATATGGCAATCATAAAAATGACATTTTTTAAAATTCAATAAAATATTTTTATAACAAAGTATTTTGTCTAAAAGATTGTTTAATAATTTGACACATCTTTAGATAATTTATCTAAATTTCTATCGAAAAAAAAAAAAAAAAAAAAATTAATTATAAATAATAAATTAATTTTCAATTTAATTAGCATTTAATTGTTTACATTATACTAAAAACTAATATCGATGTATGTACAATGTAAAGGTTCGTTCAACTTCGCCTTTAACTTCGAGCAGTGGTGTCGGTGGCAGCTCTGGAAGCGGCAAATCAAGTCTGACGTCCGGTCAAAAAATGTCAAGCGGCGGCCTAAAATCCAGCTCAAATTTACTTTCTTCGGGAGGACTTGCGGGAAAAAGCGCCTCTGCTAAATCATTTTCATCGTCCTCATCTGCTGGCGGATCACTGAAGCAAAGTTCCTTAGCTGCAGATCTTGGGCGTGCAAGGGACAAAGCGAGATTCAAGTCGGGAGATAAATCTTTTGGAGGAAAGGCTGGCGATCTGCGAAAAACAAGTCCTTCGTCTATGGAAAGCGATGGCGAAAAGGCTTTTAAATTACTAGCAGCTCATGCATCCTCGATGAGCAATTTATCAAACTTGCCAGGATTACCGGCGCAACTCGTTGTGGAAGGATTGATTAAACAATTGGATACAAATTTTCAAATCCCAAAACTTTCTGCGCGAGCGAATGCCGAAAATGCCGACAAACGATCTGTGGATAAAGTTGATTCTGGTTCAAAATCTTACGATAAATCATCGTCAGATGGATCTAATAGATCTTCTCAGCTTTTATCGAATCCAGCTATATCGTCGAATGTTTCTAAACTAGATGATACTCATTCAGTACTTAGTCATGGATCTTCCAACTCGGTGGTCGGCTACGGCTCAGGGAGTAGTTCGACAGGAACAGCGTCGAGTTCAACAGCAAATGCCTTAAGTGTTCACGATTCGGATGTGCCAACAAATCTGTCTATGCAATCGGATGATAACTTAAAATCTGAATTAAACAGCGGTAGGACGTTTCTTAACCCAGGGGGAGATACAACTTCCAAGGAAAATTTAGATTCACTCGTTACGAATAAACAATCTTCGTATTCATTAGGGAGCGACACCGGCAGTTTAGAAAGCTTAAATCTTGTTACAAAAGCAACGGAAAAGTATAAAACGTCCGATGAGAAGGAACAGCAACACCAAACCTTTCATCGAATTTCACATAATGAAAAAAAATTGGTTAGTTGCTTTTAATATTATGATAGAATGGATCTAATGTGTGATATAATGACTATAGACAGTAATAGTTACGCGCTACTACTGTAATAGTATTTTGATATAGATATAAAAAATTATAGCTTCTTTGTATTTTTTAATAAAAACAACTATCGCTAAAATTATTTTTTTTCTTTTTGTATTTTTATTTTGAAATTTTGTAATTTACATTTGATTTACATTATATAATACAAACTGATGATATATGGAGGCTTCAAAATGTACTGTGAATACGCAGTTATTATTATAACACTTTATTTATACATGTAAACTTGTAAAAAAATTATATCATAGAATATTTTTCTGTTGATTTAACAATAAAATTGTAAAAAACAATTTTTCTTTTTTTTTATTTTTTTATCAATATATAATGAATTAAACATTGAACATTTATTATGGATAACAAAAACAATAACCACTAAATGAATGCTGCTTAAATGATATCGATAGTTGATTTTATCTTGTTTGGCAAAATAACGATTTTTGGATTGGTATTTGGATATACAATCGGTTGCAACAATAGATTATCCGAGTTTTAAAGCTGATGCGTTTGCTTATGTGAGATTAATTTTTAAAAGAAACTTGCTTCTTTCTCGATACAGGTGGAATCGAGTGCTACGGTGTCAGCGAGCGTAACCCTAACTCCCTTAGCGCCGCCTTCCTCTTCCACGAGTGGAACTAACTCTCAGGAAGCAGCGGAAATGTTATTGGATTTTTCTACGCCGAAGGAGACCGGAGGCGGTGCCGGTCTCCCGATGAAAAGCTCGCTAGCTTTTACCGCAGCTTCGTCGCCCCTTCGAAAAAACACGACTCCGCCACCTCCGCCACCGCCTCCTCCGCTTCCACCCCCACCACCACCTTCGACATCGGTACCCGCTGTTCTGGCCGCGCTGCCGCCATCGGTTTCACCGATTTCGAGCTTCCCTCAAAGCCCATCGGTGAGCTTACACATTGTAAAAAGCCCAGCTCCCTCGCCGAGAGTTATTCCGCTTTCACCACATTCTGCCTCGCCTTGTATCACCGACGACGAACTAATGGACGAAGCTCTTGTCGGTAAGCGCCCGTTTATTTTTCCTCGAATTAAATCTGTCGATTGTTCTTTTTAACATTTAATGTCTGAGCATTCCTTCATTAAAAAAAAAAAATAAAAAAAAATAAAAAAATATATATATATATATATATATATATATATATATATATATATATATATATATATATATATAATTTCAGTTAAGAAAAGTACTTCTTAAATTGTTTTAAATTACATAATTAGCGCATAACAAAAATAATTTTTTTTAATTCTAGGTTCTTGAAAATGTGGAATTACAATAGTGTGCAGTTATCGTGCGCTACATTTTACTTTAATTCAAGAAATCGTAATCTAAACAAGAATTATATTTTGAAATTTTAATATTTAAAGAACACTGTATGACTCGAATAATATCCTCAGATTTTCTAATAATACATAACTTGCAGCTGCTTCGTTGATAACCTATAATTTAAATGTAAATGTTTATCAAGAAAATCACATGAAATTCTGTTCGTGACAGATTTGAACACTAATCGACGGACAATCATTTAAAAAAAAAAAAAGCGTACAATGTTTTAGTAAATCATTTTAATTACATCTAAAATACCAACGATTATGACGCCGGAGCAACATTTCGTGCGCATGAATTCGTAACATCTTTAATCATGCTAGTAAATAATTTGTATGTACTATCGTTGTAATATTTGGAGCGAATTTGCTGTACTGTATTCAGTAAGCAAGTCGCAAAAATTCTAAAGCCTTAAACTTAGAAAGTCACATAATGAATTTTTCATTTGGGACTTTCTAAAACCAAAGCGATTCGGCATTTTTTTAAAAAAGCGAACATTTTGATGAATATACTTACTATTTTGCTATTACTAAAATTGTTAACACAATACTTTTTTCTTTTTTATTGTGCAACATGCGTGATTTTTTATTGCAGGTAAATAATGATTCAACGTGAAAATTTGTTATTAAATAAACGTTAAAAAATATCGAATCGCTTTGCCTAAAATAGGTACAAATGTATGGTTTTACGAGTGTAAGAAAATTCGTAATTTAATTTGTATAGAGAAATATATCTGTATATGTACATATATACATACATGCATTCACTCATACATACACATAATTGCTATATTATAAATATTATTATTATTATTATTATTATTATTATTATTATTATTATTACATGTTGTTTGATCTTTATCGTTAGATACATATACGAAAAGAAAGTGTAAATGAAATACCAATAAATTAATTTTCTTTTTTTAGATAAAATAACATTTGTTTAATATTTAATGATCCATTTTCATCAAACCTAAATAGGGTATGTAATTTAATTTGAAAGTTTAATTTCAGTTTGGTGTAGAAAATGATTGAAAAATAAAAACGAGCTATTAAATTCTTATAACAATTTAATGTTTCTATTTTCAAAAACATATACTTATTTTATTTATTATATTGAATTACTTAGTATAAATTTACAAAATTGGTTTTAAAATTATTTACACTTATAAATGATAGTAGAAAATGAAAAAATAATTTAAAACTATGATTATCTATAACAAATATTTAACATATTATTATAAATTCTTTGGAAATAACTGTATATGGTTTTAAAACTCATTGTATTGAAGGCATTAATTAAAATTATTTTCAATATAAATGTTTAAATAGTCGTTTGCCGCTACGTTAATACAAATCTTGTTATAGTTAAGAAAATTTTCGTGCATCAATTATTACATCATTATAACTTTACTATAAAAATTTACAATGAAATTTATCTTTATATTATTTATGAAATAAATTTTACATATCACAATGAAGTATTTTTATCACCAGTTAGTTTTTGTTTATTTTTTTTTTTTTTATTTTTTATTTATTTATTTATTTATTTTTTTATTTTTTTTTTTTTTTTTGTTAATTTGTAATTTAATGACAGATCCAACTTCTCGGCAATAGAAAATCAACAAGTGGATCTTTATGAGGGGGACAATTTAATCTTGCATAATATTCCATTGAATAAAGCGTAAATATAACACCATTGCCAGTGAAAAGAGAAAACCAGATAAAGATATTTCCGTACAATTTAGACCGGTTTGTAACAAAAACTAAAAGTAATCCGATACCACCGAACAGAAACATCATTACGGGGTAAAAGAAACGGAAAGCGAAAGCCAGAATATATTCATGAAATGTTGCAGAAATTAGAAAAACTACCAACGTTGCAAAAGTTTTACTGTGCAGCTTTTCGTACAAATCCTTATAGATGTAAGTGTAAAGCCAGTCGTGAACAATAATGTTCCAAGTTCTATAATAAACATCGTAAGAGTAACAGTTCCACCAATCCTTAAAAAAAATACGATTTTATATTAAAATATATGTTTTAATATTAAAATCAAGTATTATTATCATATGCTAATATGTAATTTGCCTTTTTTTGTCGAATTATGAAAATATGTTTTGATATACGAGTATTTAAAGCAAATTGTATCATCATAAATGACAAATTTCAAAATTTGAGAATTAAAATTGACTTGATTTAAAAATAAAAAGATATTGTTAATGTATTTTTTTTATTAACTTTATGCAAATATAAAACAAAATTTGACTAAAAAAAACAGAATAATAATAAACGTCTCTCATCATAACAAACCTGATAAAATAATCTGTCGGCAAATCTCAACAGCTCAGCCATGCAATTCTGCGAGGAATGTAATACGCAATAAAATCCAAATAGGAACATTATTTGTCCGGGTAATATTATACTGAATAAGGTAAGAACAACAGATTTAGGTTCAAAAATTTTTTGGCCCAGTTTTTCAAAGGGTGGTATAAGGAATCTCTCGAAGATGAAAGCAACGTAAAATATCACCATTACAACTTCGGCAAAATTGTAGAAAACTACCCACCATCGGATTTGTCTTGTCCTAAAAACATTACAAGGATTGTACTTAGTATTTAACTTTGATATTAATTTAAATAAATGTAAATTAAGTAAACCAACCTTGGGTATTCATCTCTATAAATTAAAGTTGGTGCAAACATAAAATACAGAAACTTTGAAAATTCTGGACAGTTTGATTTTTGGTCGTCTTCTTTTTTTAACTTTTCATTTAAAATTCGAGGCGCGGTACTACGCACAAAAGCATAACTTTTCATCAGCATTCGGACCTAAACGACAATACGTTAAATTATTAAAAACAAAGATAATTATATCATATTTTTTGAAACATATTAAATAATATTGAAAAAATAATACTTGTTCCATTAAAAGCATGAGACTCGATGCAGGTGGTAGTTCTTCATCGACAATGTGTTTCGTCGGTAAAATAACAAATGCTATTTGTTGAATTGTGAATGCCATCAGGAAACCGTAGTCCAAAACTTTGAGAAAAAATGCTGCAACAAATTGCATTGAAGATTGAAAAAATGTCAATCGAATAATTTAAATATATAATAAATAAATTTAACGAAGTCAAAAGTTTTTTTTTCTTACATTTTGGAGCGTAATCGATACGTTTGTGAGCCCAAATTGAAAAACCTAAATAAGTAGCGAAAGTTGACAGTAACATAAGAATCCAAATTTGGACGGTGATTGAGAATTTTCCAAAAGCTACTTTTATTGTCCTTATACCTACGTTTGTCCTGCGTTATAAAAATAATGAAAAATTTTAATTTAATCGCCAGTATCTTTATGCAACCGCTCACATTTTCACATTTTCAATTAGTTAATTATAAATAAATACGATAATCGAATTTAAAAGATGATAATTTGCATAATAATACATTTGAAAAATTAATGATTTTACGCGTTTTTATTTCCTTCGATTGTGCTTCCTCAGTATTTAAAATTATTCATTACTGATATGTAATAAAATAATTATAAAAAATTATGTGATAGATTTATGTAAATATTTTTTTTTACTATTCAAATAATGTTAAGAAAAGTAGAAATATAAATAACAATAATATTGTTGAAAAAAAAAAAAAAAAAAAAAAAAAAAAGATAGTGTTAAATGAACGGCGATAAAAAAATTAATTTTTGTTATTTTACGCATAATAAAAAAGGAATAATATTTTACTTTTATTTTATAAATTGGATATAGGCTATTTGAAACCGTGGTTTCATTCATGCATAAGCGATGCACAAAACGGAAAGCTTATTTTCATCCGACGAATTGAATATGAATTAAATAATTTAAGTATAAATGTTATTTTTCAAAGTTTATTGCAGTCATTGATAAATTTGATTTTTATAAAATTTATGCGTAGCCTTAAATTTACATAATCACACAAGATTAAATTTTTCATTTCGATAATTTTGCGATATAGTTAGAAATAATTAATTATTTATTATATATTTATTATGTTAAAATTAATATTGTTGAGGATTTTCATTGCTTAAATTATATCGTCAATTTTTATCACAATTATACTTACGTTCCCGTCTCCAAGAGGTCATGGACTGCTGTATTCAAGAAAAGAATCAGCAACATAACTATAAAGATGTTGTATATAGTCCGTATATGATTTATTTCGAAAAGATCCGTGAGATAGGAATTTCTCGAAACAAACTGTTTCTCCATTAATTTACCGTTCCTTTTTTTTTTACTATTATTAGAATGGAAATATTATTATTTTTATTTTTGTATTAAAAAATGTTTGATCGTTAAAGAGCTTGTCAAGAAAAATCAACACGAAAAACGTTACGTTTATCAGTAATATTATTGATTAGGAAAATGATAATTTTTAATATCGCAATTAAATATTATAAATTTCAAGTATTGTAATGTAATAGTAAAGATTTTTTGCAAACTCTAATAATACAAAATTTATTATTTTTACGAAAATCATATAAAATTCGATTACATAATTCTAATCAATGGTATTTGCATTGATATTTTTCTTTTTTTCAATATCGTATATTTATTGTAAAAGCGTTTACTTTGAGAATAAATTATCTTTGAAGATTAAATAAAATTTTTTATAAAAATTCGTAATATGAAAATGACAATCTCTTTCTTTAATCGAATAACGACAATTGTTATCACCTGTTATCCAAAGGTTCTTTTTGGTAGCCATTTGGTGTCGTATTTACGCGGAATGGTTGAATCACTTCGGACATAATGTCATTCAATCGGTCGTTTAAATCGTTCATGACAGATTGTCGCATTTCCTGCAGATTTATTAACATTTTAACTTTTATTGTATTTCAATAGAACGAAGAATAAAAACTTTCAATTTAACGTTGAGCGAGGCTCGCCTTTAACATTCGTTGATAAATCAATGTTAACCAACGCAACAAACATAACGATATCCAAAATTTGTAGTTATTATTAGTATCGTTTGTACGAAGGCGTTTAATTTTGAATATATACATACTTGCATACGCTCCTGCAATTTCTGAACCATTGCTCCATCTAAAATTATAGCACCGTCCCCTGATTGGAACAATTTTGACGAATCGCTGTCAACTGGAAAACAGGATTGCCAGTTAAGATTGATTCTATCCTATTAATTTTATTGATACGACTATTGTCGCGTAAACTTTAAGCGCGACACGATAAATAAAGGAAATCGATCGCGTGCCGCGGTAGATCGACGCGTTAAAACGAAAATAAAGTAAGTAATAAAATGTCTCGCGTTAATCGGAAATAAAAATTGTTCCTCCTACCTTTTTCCTTACGCATTTCGCTGGAAAAATTTGCGTCGCTAAATTTTTCATCTCTTTTACAGGCACTTGGAACATCTTCGTTCATTGTATATGCGAATGTTGCTCGAATAAGAAGCTTGCCCAGATATTCGAAGAATCTCGAGTGCCGGTTGACCGAGAGTTTATCGAGTAATAGCGCACTCGCGTTAACCGATCGTTAAAACCGCTCGTTGGAGAAAAATAGAAAATCAACGCGCGTAAACGAATATGTAGCTAGATCCGTCTAGTATCGACGCGACTCATACACTGATCGAACGAGCGAGTTGATCGCATCTCTCTCTCTCTCTCTCTCTTTCTATTTCGCTCCTAATATTATAAGGAAGCCCATGGCTTTGGCTGCCCCCACTTGAGCCATCCGCTCCGCGTTTGTCTCTTAACAATCTAGCATTATCTGCGTGAATTTAATACGGGCTCGCGCGAACTACAGAACGAATCGACCCGAGGCTTATCGTCGTAAACTGGTCGCGCAAACGCTGCGCTATCACGCTGCGGTTGCGAACGAGGCTCGCGCTCAACTCACCGACTAGCGGTGAACCGATCGCAAACGCGTACATATGTAAACACGATCTTTGTAAGCGGGAATCGAAATATCCGCCGAAAAATTATCCTCGTTTTACTCAACCGTAGTCTGGCTCTTTGCAACATTATTCTTTGCTTTTTTTTTTTTTTTGGTTTTAATCGATATACTTTGCCGATTAACCGATTATTATCAAACGATGCGTCAAATGAAGGCCCCTCCTTCAGACTCTTCTTCATCGGTGTATTAAATATAATAATAAAGTATACACATTGATATTGATCTATTTAGTGAGAGATCGTTGAACCAATAACATTGAGCCGATTATTAATGATGTACTAGAAATACTGTTAATTTGAAATACCGTCACTTTTTTTTTCTACCTGACGCTCAGTTTTTCAATTCAATCCATTTAATTTTATTCAATTATTACTTTACCGAAAGATATTTTTAATAATAATTTACATAAAAATTTCTAGAAATTTATCAAAAGCAAACAAAGATAATCAAACAGAAATTATTATATAATCTTATCGGGAATAGAATTTTTCATTTTGTTTAGCATTATGATAACTCTAGATTTTTAAGGAAATAGGATAGATAATATTTTTTTGTACATTCTTCTCTATTTTTGTCTATTCATTTTCATTTTCAAATTTAATCAACTGATTTGAATTTTATTGTAAATTAACTATAATTATAAATTTACTACTAAAAGTAATATTCTAAATATATGAATTGGAAAATTAATAAGAAGAGAAAAGTTATTCTGTTTGATTGTCGTATAAATAAGTAATATTATTACATTTTTTATTACCATAAACAAACCTTAAAGTATACGTTTTATAGTGAAGTTAGGTACACTAATATTTTCTAAAAGAAAAAAAAAAGTGGAAAAAAAGTTCGAAGGGGTATCAAAAAGTAAAATTGAATAAATTAAAACGAAAGACTAAAAAAATATTCAAAATCCGTATTGCATCGAAAGAAAAATACATGATTATAAATACGATTATTTGTTAAAAATTGTATATTATCTACAGACAATTTTAATCTCGTATTTTGTCCCGATAACAGTAGTGCGTATGACCTCCCCTCTTCCAAAGATAAAAGAGCAGTCGCTTTTCCGCGGGATCGCGATCTCACCGCGTACGCTTGCACTCGAATGCTCGATGCTTTTGTTTTTTTTTTTTTTTTTTTTCCCTCCCACTTGCGATAGATTCGAATGCGTAAGACTAACTATGAATGATATTCTCATAAAATTCCCGAGGCAAATACGCTGCCGGTGAGTGGCGCTTGAGCACAAAAGGAACGGATTAATACCGGATTGCTCAAAGCGGCTGCTGTGAATCAGCATCGACAAGTGCAATTAGTACACGAGCACTCGGAGAAATTCTTTGTCATTGAGCGGTATCGTGGAACGAGTGACCTTCCTTTCCTTTACTTCATTATTTTCTTTACGATTACGTACGGCGGAAACATTTTTTCAAAAATTTGTCAGATTTACAGCGGTTAGCTTAAACAAATTTTTATGAATGAAATTTTTTATACTTATACGTTGCGTGAGTCAAAATTTAACGCACAAATACGCTAGCGTGACATTTTACAATTCTTTAAAAGCAATGGCACGTAATGTTAAAGTATGCATTTAAAATTAATAAAAGAGATATCGATTCGATGATCATTGACAAAGATCGATAAAAGTGAATGATTAAAAAAAAACATGATGCAATAAATTCTTATTCTTTCAATAATTGAATGAGCAACATACTTGAAATTTTTACCATGAACGTTTAAAAAACAAATACTCTATTCTTTCTATTTTATATTCCTTAATTTTTTAACGATAAAAAAAATTAACACTTTTTATACTTTATTTTATTGATAAAATATTATTATTCTTCTATCTGTATGACGGAAAAATTTTTCATCATTATACCAAAAATAAAGAAAATAGTTTAACGGAAAGTTTTTATAAAATAAAGAAAAAATAATTAGAAACAATTGATTAATCTGTAATGATTACTTAATTACACGACATTTCTTGGATTGGAATTTATAATAAAGGCGATGTGAAAAATTAAAACGTAATGAAAACGCAATTAACTTTATTTTTATTCGATTCTCGGCTTAATTATTTATTTTCCTATTTTATAGACGCAATCCCTTGCGATTGTCTCTCTCTCTTTCTCTACATATATACATTTTTACAAGTTTTTTGATCTTCAAAGTCTACCGATAAATTCACCACAGCCGGGTTTCTGACCTTTGTAATACCGCACTTCATTTGTCAATCATCGAAAGCGATTTCTTCTCATCTCGACGATTTTCGACGTCAAGAAGATATATATACACACACACATATATACACTCTGTCACTCTAAGTAGTTAAAATATTCATAACGCCAGTTGCAGGGAGGAATTTTATAAATAAAAAATCTTGTTACATTAAAATCGGTGAATTAGTTACTATTTAATTAACAACAGATTAACAGTCAATCAGATTTCTTCGCGATCAAGAGAAGAGAAAAAAAAAAAACAAATGGAAAAAAATGACCTTGAGAGAAAAAAAACAAAAATAGACGGGGCTTTCGATTTTCAACTATACATCGATATGCGGCGATGTGTGCGTCGCACTTCTACGCTTGTTTCTCCTCACTCCGTCGCGAATTTTAATTCTGCTCTTTTTATGTCCTGTCATTCGTAACATCTTATTTATTCAAATGATAAATGATTTTATTAATGTAAAAACATTAATTAAAATTCAAATGTCATATTATAACGTAAAAAATGGAAATCATTATTTACATAAAAAATGTTTATAGAAAATCCATTATTTTAATTTTTCTAAAAATAATAACTTCAATGAAAGTACTTTGTGAGTGAATTATAAAAATACTTCAAATTTAATTAAGGAAAAACCGTTACGCGAGTAAATGTTTTAAGTTTGGCATCGTAAATTTTAATATTGCTCATGATTTTCAAACTGTAAATAAATTGATATAAAAATTCAAAATCTGCAATCTATTAAAGGAGATTGAATGTTTTGAAAAATATTTTCATAATGTCTTTAGTTACAATTTTTTACAAAAAATAACATTGATGGTATTCTCGAGTATTTCAAATAAAATTGTTTTAAATTTATATTTTATTGGTAATTATTTTTTAAAGTATTCTTTATTCTTTAATAAAGTATTATAAAATCAATTTGATATACTTTTTAAAATCATTATCCTATTCGAGTCACGTACCAGGAAATTATAAGCGTAAATGAGTTTTTGTTTTTTTAGTTTTCTATTTTTTACGTCATAATATCATATTTGAATTTTAATTAATGTTTGTACATAAATCAATTATCATTTGAATAAATTCGAAGATGTTACGAATAAGAGAACATAAAAAGAGCAGAATTAAAATTCGCGACGGAGTGAGGAGAAACAAGCGTAGAAGTGCGACGCACACGTCGCCGCATATCGATGTATAGTTGAAAATCGAAAGCCCCGTCTATTTTTGTTTTTTTTCTCTCAAGGTCATTTTTTTCCATTTGTTTTTTTTTTTCTCTTCTCTTGATCGCGAAGAAATCTGATAGACTGTTAATCTGTTGTTAATTAAATAGTAACTAATTCACCGATTTTAATGTAACAAGATTTTTTATTTATAAAATTTCTCCCTGCATCCGGCGTTATGAATATTTTAACTACTTAGAAGGACACATTGTATACATATATATATATCAACGTGACCCGGCATTATTGAAGTGAGTCGCTGACTCTGAAGCCTGCGACGGAAAATAAAATTAAATAATGCTTTCAATTTTACAAAGCGACTGGACAAAGTTAAGTAAACTTTTACGTGAAAACTGACCTGTGACATTTGACCCAAGGGATCGGTATAACTAGTACGTTGGGAATAGCTCGTCGACGTGTGACTCGTCGGTTGCGTTATACCCGATGCTATTCCATTTGCCGACGATTTATAACCAGTAACCTGTGTTAATTAAAAAATTAATTACTATCCCGTTATATTTATTTGCAATCAGACCAATAATTTATGGAGCATTTAAATTCTAAAAGATAATATTTTAATTATAAATTTCAAATTCTTTCCAAATTTAATTATTAAATAAAATATTACTTTCCGAAAAAAAGTACTTGACTTAAAAGTATAAATTATTTATTAAATGAATTATTTCATCTCTAAAATAAATCCTTTTATAACGCTAAAAATATTTATCATACATTTTTTATGCATTTATATCCACTCTTCATTAATTTTATTAACAAGATTGAAAAATTTACTCGTCCATCAAATCAAATAATAAGATCGAACGATTTATCCGCACTCAAGCCGCTTGCGGCAAAACCCGCAAGAACAAGCAACAAAAATTACGAACCTTATCGTTGATTTCTGGAAAAATCGTGCTTAGATTAAAATTTGTAAGACTCGTGCCCGACGGATGATGCTGCGTCATGGCCATCGGATTGCTCGAACTTGCAATGCCCTGGCCCCCGGCGACGCTGTTCGAAGCAGCCGCACTCGGGAGTGTCGAGGACGAGGCCGACGCCGCGGCAGCGGAAACCGGCGGAGGCGGCGGTGGAGGTGGCGGTAGCGCCGATTTCGGATAAACGTTCGTCTGATTTTGATACAGCGGATTCGGTGGTGGTAGAAACGTCGACGCGTGATGATAGTCGTCCAGAGGCGACGTGATACCAGATATCGGGAAGTCAAAGTTCTGGACGACTGCGCTGTTGTTACTGCTAGCACTGTTACCGCTTTCCACTTTTCTTTTACTCTTCTTTTGTTGACTTAAGTAGAGGCGCTTGTCGCAATTCTGATGCTTGCTCGGAACGTACGGCTGATGATGATGATGAGGATGAGAGTGGTGATGACTCTTTGCGCCATCGGTCATGCTAGATAGTAACGGTGTAGTTATGGAAGTTGTTGAAACGTTCGGCGGTAAAAGGAAATTATTGCTTTCTAGATAATCCGTTGTGTTCTCGTGTAAAGACATCATGTAATTGGTTGAATTATTAGAGATATTTGTTATGAAATTTGTAGTAGGATAAATATTGGCATTTGATGAATAGGCGTACGAATGATTGAAGTTTTGATTCATAACCTGACCGTATCCGGTGCCTGAATCTTCAACATTGGGAAAATAATTTATGGACATTGGATCTGAACTCAGAGTACTAGAAAATTTATTTTGATTGTAATTGGTCGAAAACTTGGAAAGATTTTTCTCCGAGTGGCTGTTATCCGCATGATTGTTATTGGTACCTATCAAAGCTTCAGCTGTGTAGTTACTCTTGCAATTTCGGCTTCTCCATTGGACGTCATTATTTTGCTGATTATATTTTTGTGCATGCTGTTGCTGCTGCTGCTGTTGTTGTTGCTGTTGATAATTGGTATCGGTATATCCCGGAGCATTAGAACCAGTCTTGGATTCCTCGTGTTGTCTGTGGATATGGTCATTATTGTTATTCGAAGAGTGTTTTTGTCTCATTTCCATTTGTCTCTTGCCACTTGCTCGGGGGCTGTTATTGCTCTTCCGTTGCTTTCGCGACGGTTGTTGCTGCTGCTGTTGTGGCTGCTGATGTTGATGATGACTAGCGTGATGATGATTATTAGAAGTATTATGAGGTTGTTGATGTTGATGTTGGTGTTGATTCTTTTCAACTTTTTCGTGATCAACAAGTTGGCTCACCGATAAAAATGGCATCCCGTGCGAAGAGTGGTGCTGAGCACTTTGTGAATTTATAATGCCTTGATAATCTCGATTAGTTAAGCTTGTCTCCTTATCTTTTAATGAGTCTTTATTAAGATCATTGTTGTTACTTCTAATTGGCATTTGTCCAAATAGAAAATTTTGCTTGTCTGAAATATTAGTACCTAATGAAAGATCACCTACCAATGTCGGCATCGTTGATGATTCTATGCCTTTTAAGCTTTGATTTTGTTCTGCCGCTTGAGATAAATTTTTTGTTGGTGACCAAGAAAACGCCTGCTCCTCTGGGTAATATGTTGTTTCCATATTTCGTTTTGTCTCTCCTTGCAAAACTGGTATGTTGGGGAAGGTGTGGGTCATATCATAATTATTATAAAATTGATGATTTGTACTAGTTTGATTATAACTAGAAGTTTGTGAGAAAATATTATTTTGGCAAAATTCAAGTTCTTTTCCTATTGGAGGTAAAATAATATCGGCAATGTTTGAATTATGTTTAATTTCAGGAGTCATCATCCAATTAACAGGAGGTCTCATTGTGTGTTGTTGATGGATCTGTTGTTGTTGCTGCGTTGATTGAATGTGATTATTTGAATCTGTTTTTGTTTTGTTTTGACTCGATTGAGACTGATGCTGTTGTACATGTTTATTATTGTATAATGAATTTGCTTGATGCAATGTTGATGTTGGTACTTGAGATACCGATTGATATTTAGAATGAATTTGTTGATTCTTTTCTCCATACTTGAAATTTGTACTGGTATAGGTATCATGATTATTGGGATACCTTGGTTGAATATTGCTTGATCCAGAATTGAAATTTATATGTGAATCATAGTCGGGCAGAACATAGTTAGTTTTATCGGGTTTAACAGATTGAAGTGATTGTGCAGATGAATTTTTACTATTTGATGTCTGATGATTTTGATGATTCTGTTGATTTTGCTGTTGATGGTGTTGTTGTTGAGGAGCTAGATCCAATCCATTTGAATAACTATTTTGAACATAATCTACATCCATAGAATATTTATATTTATTTTTGTTATCCATAGAAAATTTAAAATCTGAATTTAATACCGAAGTTTGATTGTGAGAACGAGTAGACTTTTGTGCAGAAATTGTTTGTGTACGCATATTTCTTGATTTATTTAAATCATTATAGGATCTTTTCTGCATATCAACAGACAATTTAGTTTTTGATTTATCAAAATTATGAACCTGTGTATCAATAGTTGAATAAGACGGTTGTGTTAAAGTATTTGGCAAAGATGCACTTTCTTTAGGTACAGAAAGATAATTAAAGTTTTCACAAATATTTTTTGATGTTTCGGTAGATGCTGAAGCTTCATATTGAGTAAAGTTATTATTATTGCTGCTAAGAGGTGAAAATGTTGTCCATGACAATATACTAAAATTTGATGTATTATTTGCAACTGCAGTTGTCGATTTTACAATACTATTGTCTTCGTAGTTTGTGGTAACAATATATCCTTCTGATTGTTGCGAATAGGAATTGGATCTTGTTGAATTAACGATTTTTTGTACAGTATTATTAGATTGTGAAGAAGCAGTTATTGTTTTTTTATTAACTTTAGAATCACAAGTATTAATATAGGAACTTGAATTTGAAATTTCGTTAGTTTTTTTATCAAAAACGTTACTTGCTTCAGAGTTATTGAGAGGTTGCTCTTTGTTTTCGATTTTTTTGATGGATGAAAAAGTATTATTTGAAGGAATATTTTGATTATTATGAATTATAATTTTGGATCTATTCTCTTGATTCATTGGTACTTGAACATTTTTATTCAAAGTTTCAGAATTTGTTGTTTGACCAGGTGCATTTGAAAATGAAATTTCTTTATTTCTTATGGGATATTTATTACTGCGCTCTGAAAAACCTTCTATAGGACAGATTTGAAGTTTACAAAACTCTCTGTCAGTTGAAATGTTATTCGTAGGTTGACATGTGAAATTATATTGACCATTACTTCGATCAGTATTTTCCTTTGCACAATTAGATAAAGATGACTGACAATCTTGTGCTATATAATGTGAGGTAGAATTATATTTACTTGAAGTTTCAGTAACAATTGTGTTTGTTGATAAGGAAGTAGTTGAGATATATTTGTTTAAAATATCATTAGCCATTGAACTTGATATAGAAGTTAAAGGTATATCTTTTGTGTAATTGAAATTAGACTGTGATTTACTTTCTAATGTATAGTTTTCAACATTATTATTAATTACCTGTTCAATATTATTTGTAATTATAGATGGCTGTTCTTCGTTTACAGAAACAACATTAGGATTTTCAGTTTCGTTGGTTGAATTTGTTTGTACTTGTAATGAATTAGTTGTTTCAATATTATGTTGTCTATTTACCTGTTCTGAAGAAACTGGAATAATTTTAAATGATTCTGTAAGAGTTTGGCTACTAATTACCCTTGGCAAAGACTTTGTTGAAGTTGTTATAGACGATGAACTACTAGAAGAAATAATTGACTCAGTTGTTGATTTCATTTGAGATGCCTCATTTAATCCAGATGCTTCTGTATTTTCTATAGTTTCATTTACCGAAGTTCTTGAATTAATTTTAAAATTATTTGGTTCTATAGCTCCTATTTGTAATAACATTGGTGGAGTCTGACTACTATATTTAAAATCATCTTTCATTTCATCATCAAGTACTTCAGTTTTGCCACTCAATGATGAGACAATTGGAAATGCCATCAAAAAAGCAGCAGTTGGAGATATTGACTCTGAATTATTAGAACTAGAAGGTACTTGAAGTGAAGCAAAAATATCATTAGATAAATCAGAATGCAAAGAATCAGTTTTATGACTTATTGGAACAAAACTGTTGCTTGGACTATAAGAAATTGTTTTTATATGTTGATCGTCTTTTATACTATTTTTCAATTTTATAGATTCTTCTTCGGTTGCTATTGCAACAGAGGATGACGTTGATATAGAATCAATTTTATTTTCAGAACCTTCTAATTTCATTGTAGTTGTAGTATTTGTATCTAAATTCAAGAAAATTTTATTATTTTCTGAAGAAATTTGTTCTTCTGCAATTTCATCTTGAGAATTTGTTTGTAATATATTATCTAAATTACAGTTTTGATTTGCTTCATTTGATAGAATAATACTTTCATCAATATTGCAATCTATAGTCGATGATTGAATATCAGTTTTCTGAATTATAGGAGGATTTTTATCAGTTTGTAATTCAGTTGTAAGTTCTGGTGAAGCTGATGTACATTTTTCACTATTATTTTCTTTTATTTCATTACATATCTTTTCTGAAAAGTTAACTTGTAATTTTTCTGCTACATTTGACATATTGGAAATATCTTTCTCCGTTATTACTTTTGAAATATCTGAATTATTTGGAGGGTCATCATTTACAGGAATTTCATTAACAAGACTTGCTTGTTCTTTATGATGAACATCAATAATTAATGATGTATTACTGTCATTTTCTTGTTTTTCAGATATAGAATTTAAATTACTTGTAACAGGATTGCTTAATTGTACTTTTGCATAAGATGTGTCTTCCCCAATTTTTTCAATGACTTGTTTTAAATTTTGAATAGATTTACAAGTTACAGTATTATCTAAGGGGATCTTTGCTTTTATTTGTACATTTTTAATTTCACTTTGTTTCTCATTTAACTTGACTTTTTTTTTTTTTTTTTCATCTGAAGTAAAATTTGAATTTCGTTTTAATGATTGTTTATTAACACTTAACTTAGTTTTTGGTATACTATCATTTTTAATATTTTCTTTAAAATTTTTAGAATCACTTTGAACTTCTGTAGTAGATGGTTGACTGCCTTTTAAGGCTTTTGAAATGTTTTTAATTTTATTTGGTTTTTCATTTATAGAAATTCCTTTATTTTCATTTTTACTATCAGACTTTTCTTTGTGAATTGCTGGTATTGGAACTTTATATGTCATTGTAGTTTCAGTAACTTCACGAATTTTAGGTAAAATTCCTTTCATACCTCCTATTTTACTGGAATTTATTATTGTCTTAACATTTTGTGCCCAATCTCGAGGATTTATCAACATGTTAGTTTGAATATTAGACATTGCATTTAGAGTCATAGTTTGAACTGTACTAACTGTTTGAAAATTAGTTTGTAATGGCTGCACAACAATCATCTGTCCTTGCTGTGTATTATTTAAAATTATCGGATTTGATGGACGAGATTGAGCATTTACAATAATATTTGATGTTAGAGATTGCATTGGTGTTACTACAGGGACTATTTTGCCACCTGAAAATACTAGCGTACCAGTTGGAAGATTATTAATATCAGTTGTAACTTTAAGAGTTGAATTTTTTTGATCAGTTTTTTTTTTCCGTTTAACTTTTTTATGGTTTTCTGAAATATTATATAATATCATAATTTAATAAGTTAATAAAATATTTTAATTTTAAATATTATATTTAATTTTTAAAAACTAAAATATTATCTACTTAGATATATGTGCACATTATAACTTACTTATATCTTGTTTGGGAGGAGTAATTTCTGTTATACTTCTAACTGTCAATTCTTCGCTAGATGAACTAGATGATTTATTATTATCTTCATTTTTTTTACTAGAATCATTACTAACATGATTTTCTTGATCCTCAATAATACATTTAGGTTTTTCAGGACATTTTTTTATTTGGATGGGTTGCTTTTCAGCTTTTTTTAATTTAACTGATTTTTTCTTTATATTTATTTTTAAATTATTAGAATTTCGTTCTTTTTTCTTCTCCCCCCTTTTATCTATACATAAATGTGTAATTAATACTTGGAATACAATAGTTTTATGATTGCTAAAAACATTTTTGTGATTCATTTTTTCTTACTTGTTTCAATTTTATTAATAAGTTTAGACCCAGAAACAACATTAATTTTATTTGACCACTTAAGTGGTGAAATTTTCTCCAATGCAGGTTCCGCAGGTACAGTAATGCCTGCATTTTTTAACAAGTCAGAAAGTAGTTGTGTTCGAGATAATAATTGAGTTACAAGTCTCTTTAAACGTGCTAATTCTTCTTCTAATAAATAATAATAAATATAAGTTATTTTTTAAATCACTTTTAAAAATAATATACTTACTATGAGCATCTGATGCTCTAGCATGAAATAATTCATCAGTACGATTATGTAGATCTTTTATATATTTGGAAGCATGAATAAGAATATCTATTTTATTTCGTTTTCGTCCTTCTAACTGTGGAGGTAAAAGATCTGATAAATTTTTGAAATATCCATTCATACGCTTTCTTCTGTCTCTTTCCCATGTTTTAGCTTTTCTAAAATATTATTAATTAATCATTTTTTATTTATTGATGAAACAATTAATGTATTTTAATCCCTCTAATTAGTTAATTTTTTTTAAACTTACGTATTTTCTTTACGAGGCATAATAAGTTACCCTTTTCTCAACATTCTTATTCTTTTCATTTTGGAATTTGAGTTATTATTAACATTTGAATATCAGTCTGAATAATCCAAGACATATTGAATATTTATAAATTCAATTTTTAATCATAAAATAAAAAAAAAAATAAATTATTTAAGGTTTATTTAACTCTAACTACTTGATGTTACAGAAATGTTGTGACCATGGTCGTATATAAAGGTCCAGATAGATATACTCACAAATTATTGGTGGTAGGGGTATTACGATTTTGTGGAAAAATATTAGTTCCGAAATCCGTCATCCATAGCACTAAAATCTAGTTTACCAGGTATAATGCGTATTTTATGAAAAACCCTAGTGTACGAAAAATTAAATAAAAAACTTAATTTTATAACAAAATACTATGTTTTTCTATATTTTTTGAGATATTTTTACATTTGTTTTTTTTTTTTTATATTTCATTTATATCTTATTGCAGTTATTTTTTTATTAATTATTTTCCTACGGTTAATATTAAAAATTTTTATTTATATTTGCAAATAGGTATTTTTAATATTTTGAACATTTTTTTTTAAATTAATTTTTGTATTTATTTTGAATAGGACACGCAATATAGTAAGCATACAAGTTGTACCTGGTAAACTATATTGTAACGTCACAAGTGGTGGATTTAGTAACTAACATTTTTTTTTGCAAAATCGAAACATCTCCCAGCAGGAGAGTCTCTGGAACGTGTATAGGCGATTGGGTTGTAATCTTATCGCACAAATTTACTAGGGATTTTTATATTAACGTACGGAAAATTTATTTTATTTCACGGTTTATCAGACTTTGATAATTTTATACATATACTAAAAATTAAAAGTATATATAAAAAAAATGGTGGCAATAAATAAATAATATAGATTAAAAGCTATTCAATAATTTATATATATAAATATGGAACTGCATCGATTATCTATGATTTTAACTTGACAGATAACTTTTTTTTTAATACAGTGGTTGAGTATAACTATTTAAATATTTTGTGTTTTACTTCAAACATTAATTAATTTATCAAAATTAAATGTTTATAATTAAAATAATTTCTTTTTTTTTATAATAACAATATAAGGAAAATAATAAAAAGTTATGTAAACTTTTATTAATTTACATTGTTTATATATTCCAAATAACTAAATATTAATAAATGTGCATAGTATAATAAAGAATTTTTTGTTCTGATCAAGCATCGATTCACTAGGGTGATGTTGAATCAGTTGCTTTACACGAATGTATATGTATTATTGCAACACATCAGATAATATGTAATTGTCACTGTATATAAACTATATACGCGTGACACACATATACGTGAGCAGGTAGTATTATTAATTATTAATAGAGCAGATATATATTCATCATCTGGAAAAATCGCACATGCGATATATAATAATTTAATTTCTTCATAAAAAAAATTATGTGCAATTAAATGAGGGATGATAAGGGGAGTTGGGGTTGCCTGTAACAAGTGGCAAGTGGGTGGAGCTTTATTATTACACATCAAGCACTGGACTAATAGAAATTTATTAGAATCTCTGTGTGTTAATTTAATCTGAAAAGTTACAACAATCATTACTTTTGACCTTACAATGTACAATATCGTAAATGGCTCGCAAAGCAAATTATTTTGATATCTATAATTCAATCATTGCAACGTCACTTTTTGAGGTTAGTTTACTCTTCTACTATCACGTCAAAATGTTTTGTATTTTTTGCGTTCTAAATGTAAATATTGATATTCGTTTGGACACATCTTTGATTTTTCCAAGTTCTGAAACGCATTGTTCTTAAAAGTTGAAACGATTATTATGATGTTTAATTATATCTAAAGATTTTCTGTTCTTTTATTAATGTTAAATTAAAATTTTTTTTTCAGATTAGCATCAAATTTCAAAAGAAAAAGCGTACAAATCGAAATGACTGACGAATTGGAAACCACGCAACAAAATAATGAAGTACTAGATTATGGTGACATTGGAGCAGATGATGACGAAGGTTCAGATGGTGTAATTGTATCTGAACTCCAAGGAAATTTATCAAAGTGGACCAACTATATACATGGATGGCAGACACGATTCATTGTATTAAAAGACGGTACACTGTCTTATTATAAATCTGAACAAGACAGTGGTTTTGGATGTCGAGGTTCTATTAGTCTTTATAAAGCAGACATAAAGGTGATTAATAAATATTTTATCGCAATATTTAAATTTTTTATTACATATTGGTAGTAAATAAAAATATCAATTCAATTTTGTCTTTTATTAATATAAATATAAACATTTTAGGCTCATGAATTTGATGAATGCAGATTTGATGTATCTGTAAACGATTGTTTAGTATGGTATTTGAGAGCTGACAATCCAGAAGAAAGACAACGTTGGGTAGATGTTTTAAAATCATATAAGGTACTGTTTTTTAAATAAAATGTTTTCATAGTTTAAATAATTGAATTTATTGAAGATAATTATTATTAACAGGCTGAATCTGGATATGGCAGTGAAAATAGTTTAAAACGTCACGGTAGTGCCATATCTTTAGTGTCTAATACACAATCAACAGCTAGTGCTGGTAGTTTTAGTAAAAGAGGAGTTAAAGGGTTAAAAGAAAAGTTAGCAGAAATAGAAACATTTAAAGACATATTGGTACAACAAGTTGATACACTTCAAAAATATTTTGATGATTATGCAGAAAATGCAAAATACTCACAGGGTAAAGGTCAAATATCTGATGATAAAATTGATGACGTTTCTTTTAATCCAGCTGAACAGGCAATTGATTTCAAAGGTGAAGCTATCTCTTTCAAAGCAACAAGTGAAGGAGTGATAGCTACATTACAACATTGTGTTGATTTAATGATACAACGTGAAGAAGCTTGGCGTAAGCGTTGGGAAAAAGAAATGGAGAAAAGAAAAAAATTACAAGAGATTTGTAAATCACTAAAAGATCAAGTTACCCAAAATGGAGGTGTTTCTGGAAGACCAAGGCTAGTCATTCATGGTGGGCCTGATTATGAAGTAAGTTGTTCATATTTCTTATGCAACATTCATATTTTATGATTTGTCAATTATTAAATTTGAAAGTGAATTAAGAATTTCATTTTGAAAAACTTGCAAAATATTTCATCATGTTTTTGTATGCAGATTTTGTCTGCTAAGAGAGTATGTCTAGAATTTTAATGTTGTTGCATAACACAAGGTCTGAGAATACTTTCAAAAAATATTTTTAACTTTTTAACGTCAGTTTATAAGAACTAGCCAGAGTAATAGGTCTTCTATTGATTTGATATAAATCATTTAATTTTGCAATATAAAAATGCGTATGATTTTAAAAAAACATGATTTTTTTTACAATCACAAGGAGGGACCACACAGTGCTCTATGTGATGAAGAATTTTATGATGCTATGGAAACAGGGCTTGATAAAATTGATGAAGAAAACCAAATAAAAGATCGGTTAAAGCAAAAGTTAGTTGCAATTCCGTCAACTCCTACAACTCCAGCTGCAAAGCATAGGCTTTGGCCTGAGGTACGTACTTAAAATTTTTTCAATCATTATTTCAATAAAATCTTATTAATAATTAAATAATTATATTTTTAGATAAATAGGATAACTTTAGAACAGTTACATTATGCTCGATTAGGAGTAGGTGCTGGTGGTTGGCAATTGTTTGCTGAGGATGGAGATATGAGAATGTATAGACGAGAAGAAGAAGCTGATGGGTTAGTTGTTGATCCCTTAAAAGCATGTCATGTTGTTAAAGGAGTTACTGGTCAAGAAGTTTGTAAAATATTCTTTAGTCCTGAGTATCGCAGTGGATGGGAAGCTACTTTAGAAGACATGACAGTAATTGAAAATATATCTAAAGATACTTTAGTTTTTTTACAAACTCATAAACGAATTTGGCCTGCAAGTCAAAGAGATGCATTGTTTTGGTCACATATGCGTAAAGTACCAGATGATCAAGATCCAGATGCACAAGATTTATGGATTGTTTGTAATCATAGTACAGAACATCCAGATTATCCAGTAAGATAAATTTACATTCATAAAAATCAATACTTGTTATGATTGTTTGAAAAAAAAATGTATAGTAAAATATATGTAATTGTGATGCAAATAATGAAAATTATATTTGTATTTCAGCCCAATGTTGGAAAATGCGTTAGAGTATATTTGACAGTATGCCTTGTTTGTCAAACACTTATTGATCCACCAAAACAAAATGAAGAAATTAAACGAGAAGATATTACTTGCAAAATAACATATTGTTCAGTTGGTTGGTACTAAAATAAAAAATTTAAGAATAATTATTGTAATAAAACTATATGTTAATGGACTTTAAAATTTTTTAGTGAACCCTGGTGGATGGGCTCCAGCATCAGTTCTTCGTGCTGTTTATAAGAGAGAGTATCCCAAATTTTTAAAGCGCTTTACTAATTTTTGTATTGATCAATGCAAAGATAAGCCAATTGTATTCTAAAGGATACTCCTGATACTTTTCAATCCTTCCGCGCCACGAGAAAGCGCAATATTGCATTAGCAGAACGCCTACATGTTACAATAAGCTAATTATTTTATGCGCACGTTATCATTCATATTTTTAAATTTCCTTTCTGGTTTGTTATAATATTATAAAAGTTGTACGTACAATTAATGGTTATGTGAAGTATGATTGACATTTATAAACGATGCACCAGTTATACACATTTGATGGCGAATTTGCCGTTTTTGTACATAAGCAGACGCGCAGAGTTCTCTGTCGTTGACTGTTGCAACTTTTTCATGTGAAACGTCAGTATGACGTCCAGTTGTACAAATTTTCTGATTGAAGCATACATGCACTATGTGTACCTATTGTTACACTTTGCCATACACGACAAATTGTATTATAACATATTGCGAATTGTTATTTTTATTTATATATATAAAAAAAAAAAAAAAAAAAAAAAATATGTATATCGGTATGAAGAACAGATCGAAAATATGGAACATAATAAAGACTGTTAGCGTATTGCTTACTTTTACATAGAAAACTTTATTATAATATATAAATTTAATTATTTACATAGAATGAAAGGTGAAAATTTTAAAATCACTAAAATGCATTTTTATATCAAGTTATGGATAAAGTACCTCCATTTTTAGAAAGTTTTGCTATTTCTTCTTTAAATTTTGCTATTGTCTCTTTTGCTAAAGTAAGTTTTTCTTTATATTCTGCCACTTCATTCCTAATTTTAGTTCTAGCATCTATTATTGCTTTAAGTGTCTGCTCTTTTTTAGCTTCAACTAAAATTTTGATTTCATTAATATTTTATTATATTTTTGAAAAAAAGTTTTTAATTTCAATTTAAATACATTTATTTTATATTAAACTTACAATCTGTATCATGGCGCCAAACACCTGTTGTTAATGGCTTTGCTGAATTTAATAAATGTTGCATTAAAGCTGTGGGATCTTGAAATATAATTTCATCATAAAATTCAGAAACTAAAATTTTCTTTCCAACTTGTAACTCAGGTGAAGTTTGAAACAATTTTAAAATATGATAAATAGTGACCTGTATGAAATATAAACTTTTTAATATAGACTTTATTGAATAACAATAATTTTATTTTAATTACTCACTGGTCTTTCATTTGGATCATGAAAATAAATCTTTATGACTATTTCAAATTCACCCCATCCAGTTTCGGTTAATTCATATGGTGGTTTTGTAATTATTCTATTTTGATTATTATAACTCTCATGGAGTTTAAAATGTACTTTTTTAACATATGCTGACATATCTTCATTATGATAAGGTTTTACATATACAGTCCATTGGTGAGTGTGACCATCTTCTTCTCTTTTTTTACCAAAATATCGAGCTACATTACCATATACAATAGGTTTAACAATAGTCACTCCCTAAATACAAATACTATTATTAATATAATTTCAAATTTCCATGTTTAGAAAACATAAGTATAAAAATGTATTTTAAATAATAATAATATTAGTAAAAAATAAAAAATGTTTAACCTTTAATCTCCCTCCAGAATCAGGACCAAACTCAGTTGTGCATGCCATTTGTATGACACTATTGAATAAAATAGAAGAAATGTTTTAAAGATTGAATTTATCTTAGAAAAATATTTACGTAAACAAATATTTTTCGCTTAGTAGTTGAGAGTACGCATTCAGACATTATGTTTTTGTGAAAATTAGTATTCTAACCTCAAATAGTTGACATTTCGATACTTGACATGCGTCAAATTTCGTTTGTATAGTGAAGAAACAGAGAAGGGGAAAAGGAACTAATTAGTTATTTAAAAATAAATATTTTATGTGGTAAGTACTTAAATAAAAATATTTGAATTGAATTATGAATAATGTTTAAATCATTCGTATAATTTTGCATATGGATATTGAAAATTAAATAATATACTCAGTGCCACAAACATAAGTTAGAATAACGTCATAATTAATTAAAAATTTCTTTGTTGAATGAAATTTTATATAATTACAATTATTTTAGCATTAGAAAACTACACTATTTAATAATATTATATTTAATTAAAATTTATTTCATTTATGTCTTGTATCTACTTGGAATACAAATACAAATTAAATGTATTTAAATTTGCATTTTTCTCTGATTAAATAGAAAATATCAATAATTAAAAGTATAAAAAATGTGTTGTATTAGGAATATTATATTATTTTTTGAAATCAATTTTATTAAGAAAGTGAAAATTGATTTTATTATATTATTTATAATTCTATTAAGTCATTAGTGAATATGGAAAAAAGTCAATTTATTTTTGAGGTCGAAAATTTTGTATTTATTTGAAAAAATATTCGTAATGTCATTTAAAAAATTAAAACTATATACGATATAACACGCCTGAATTCTTCTGTCGCTTGAATTAGCGCATGCGCATATTATTACTAGCGTTTGGTAGACATAGTGTTTTGATTTATTCGTTATGGAGTTCATAACCTTTAATTTTATATAATTAAAAAAAGTGAATATTAAAAAGAATAATGGGCAAAACATCGAAAGATAAACGCGATATATATTACCGGAGAGCAAAAGAAGAAGGTTGGCGAGCAAGAAGTGCTTTCAAGTTACTTCAAATAGATGATGAATTCAATATTTTTCATGGCAAGTATATTTTCATTTATGAATAATTTTACTGATAATAATTTTTATTTTTTTTTTGTTTTCAATTTATATTCAAATATTTTTTTTAATGCTTATAGGAGTTACAAAAGCAGTAGATTTATGTGCTGCACCAGGAAGTTGGAGCCAAGTATTGTCTCGAAGACTAAAGTAAAAATTTTATAATTATAAAATAATATAATTGCCTTAGTATTTATCACAATAATTATTTTTTAGTCAAAACTATGAAAAACTTAAAGAAACTTCGAGTAATATAATTGCTCCAAAAATTATTGCTGTTGACCTCCAAGCAATGGCTCCAATAGAAGGAGTAGTACAAATTCAAGGTGATATTACAAATATCAAAACAGCAGAACAAATTATTTCTCATTTTGGTAATGAACATGCAGATCTAGTTGTTTGCGATGGAGCACCTGATGGTAAGTTTTTAAATTTTATAAATTTGTACTCAAGATAAATATGTATCTTAAAAAATACTATTTAACAGTTACTGGCCTCCATGACATGGATATTTACATTCAATCTCAGTTGTTATTAGCTGCATTAAAAATTACTACTCAAGTATTAAAACCCAAAGGCACTTTTGTAGCAAAAATTTTCAGAGCCAAAGATGTTTCATTATTGTACTCACAACTAAAAATATTTTTTACATCTGTATCATGTGCTAAACCACGTAGTTCTAGAAATTCAAGTTTCGAAGCATTTGTAGTTTGTAAAGATTTTTCTCCCCCGGAAGGTTTTAATCCATCTTCACTTGATCCTTCGTTAATAGATTTTAATGAGTTAACTGGAATAAATAGATATATTGCTCCATTTGTAATATGTGGAGATCTTAGTCAACCTGATTCTGACACAACTTATCCACTTGATGTAAGACATTATCATTAAAAATATATTTAAAACTATGTATATTTTACACATAATTTGCTTTTAGTTTGAAGGAAAAAAGTTTCAATATCACGAGCCAACACAAAGTCCTATACATCCACCCTATGAAGAAGCAATGGCACTTTTAAGTATTACCAATCTTGGCAAAGAACCTGCTAGTGTTACATTGAAAGGAACTACAATGAATATTGCAGAATTCAAATCGAAGAAAATGTCAAAAAAAGAATCTTAATATTTAAAAGTTGTACAAATTTTTTATATGTTTCATTTTTATAAATAATAAATGTTTTTGTTAAGAAAAAAAAAACACGTCTAAAAAAGTTTATTTAATCGTATTTTTGTGTCGAAATTTTTGTTGATAAAAAGGGACTTTGAGATCCTTATCTAAAGATGTGCACGAAAAATAATGTTTGAACATTATACCTTTCTCAAGTACATGTATACAAGTTTTGGGCAACTATCCTACGCATAAGAGGGAAGTACAGTCGGCGTTTGTAACTGCATCGTGCAGTAGCTTTGAAACTTGCCAAAGGAAGGGAAACTTTACGTCGACTATCACGTGTGTACAGGGCGGTATCGAGCCACAAGATTAATTCTATCGAAACTTTTACTTGGCTCGAGCGTAAGCTAGTCACGTTCTTTTCTTGTCGTATTCTTCGAGGTATTTTCGTTATAATATACGAAATAAAGGACGGTATTAAAATTCTTCTAAATCTTGCGTTTCGTCTATTTTTTCCGCATCGAGAATTTTCGTAAAGGATAAAAAATTTTTATCGCAAATGGAAAAAAATGCTAAGCTTGATTTTTCAAGAAAATCCTTTTGACGCAGAAAAAGGAATGCAAAAATGCTGGAAAATGGACGTATCCAGTGTTTTTGAATTATTAATACGACTTTACAAGGGAAATATTGGGCGAAACGACGATTCGTAAACGTATCACGCCTGTATGTATGTGTATATATATATATATTGCTGGCTAAGCTTTCTGAGAGTCTCTTCTCCAGAGCAGAATGCACACATGTATAGTCAGTTGGCTTTTTCTCTTTCCTTAAAGCATGAATATTGAATGAAGTTTACTATATATATATATATATATATATATCTGCAGCTATCGTATCTGCGATTTTTGCGGTGCCAAAGATTAATTCATGAATAATACCAATAGTCATATCAATTCAACCGAAGTGCATTGCTTTGACAAGCGTAATCTCCCAATTCTATAAATGATAAAGAGAATTTGTAGTTGATTTATTAAATTCTTTTTTTTCACAAATGATTAATTCCTTAACAAAAAACAAAAATAATTAAATTTTTTTTGAAAATTAAGCAGTAAATCGTTCAATTTTTGTAACGAATAAATTAAAATTACCTTTAATAATTTTTATCAATTGAATTTTTAAAAATAGTTTTCAAAAAATTAAAAATACAAAAAAAATATATATATATGTATATGTAAATTAATAATAAAATTCTTTATATAGATTAAAAATTAATGTATGCTACAAATATAAATTTAACTCAAAAGCTTATTTAAAAAGTATTTTAAGTTTTTTATCTTTGTGAAGCGAATGCGAATTCATAAAATGATTGTGTATGCAACCTACTAAAATGTAATATATTTACAAGCAGTAATTATCATAAATTAAAAATACAATCTAATAGTATAATATAAGCACTCATAATTATATTGCGTTGTTGAGAAGTCAAGCACGCAAAGAAACTTTAGATTTGTTACACCTAAAGTAAAATGTGTTTAAAAAGGTTGAACGACAATTTTTTTTTACAAATATTGTGTGCTGGAATTATAAAAATTATTTATTTATATGAGATAATTCAATACATATTTACTGTTCAATTTAATTAATTTTAAATCATTTATTATTCATTCACATTTGAAATATAATTTTAAATGTTTTATAATATAGTACATAAACTAGTGAGCAGAGAAACATTTTTTAAGTACTGCCAAAATTATGGAAATTCAAAGGCACTATTATTACTGTTAGTAATTATGTAAGAACAATGAATACTCTTAATTAAGAGCCAAGTTAATTTAATATGCTTTTATTAAACGTAAAAAGCTTTTAAAACTAACAATTAACCCCGCCCAACTGCCACTCACCAAACCAAATGAAACTTTGCACACTGGTAAAAAATGGAAAAATACGAGACACGTATTTTTTTTTACAGCGGCCCAATTTTATTTTTTGAAGTATAAATTACCTCTGAAAGGTGTAAAATAGTGAACATTTATGGTAAAATAATCAAAGCTAAATGCTTTTGTTTCCACCACACAAATGGATGGTCTTATAAAAAAGATTATCATTTTCATAAATTTTTGGGGTAGATAAAACCGAATCTGACCCGTTTGACCTAAACAGCTCAAGGTCAAATTAAAGTTAAATCTTGAGAATTAGCTTTAAAACGAGTAATGTAATGTATGTGTAACTGTAATGAAATATTTCATGAAATATATTTATATATTATTGGGTGAAATGCATTATACCTTTTATAATTATTCAAATATATGATTTTATTTTAAATAAGCTTCGTTTCAAACATAGTTGACGATTATTAGTTGATTATTTGGAAAGCAATAATAATTCTGAATTTTATTTCATTAAGCCAAGTAATATTTTATGGCAACAAAGATCGAGTAAATTTTTTTTTCACTTTTACGCATTATTTTTCATTTTATCATAATAATTCATATCATCGTAAAATTGCAGTTAATTTTCATTTAAGTAATTGAAATAACGATAATATAAATATGCCTTTAAAATAAAATTTATGATAATTTATGTTCAATATAATTTTTCGGGAATTTTCAGTTTAAATTTAATGGTGATTTAATAATCATTAAGAAACAGCAGGAGAGAGAGAGAGAGAGAGAGAGAGCTGAAGGGAGGATGATAAGGTCACTAGTAGCGAGCTTAATGCACTCGAGCTAATTTGCATGGGTGTGCAGAGTACAAAGCGCTATAGCAAGCTTCTTTCGAGTCCTTGCCCAGGAACAATTGGACGATGGCGCGAGAGCTTCGGCATCGAAGGGTCGGTACGCGCAAAAGCACGGCAGGAGCATTAAGCTCCGAAGGGCCTAAAGCGAGAGGAGAGCGGCTGCTCGACCGGCCGGGAACGATAACGGAATTAGCGCCGCGCGGAGAGCGAGCGGCCTGTTTACTGCGCCGGCCGGCCATGCGCGCCTAACCGTTTTAACCGCGGCGGTAACTCGCAGCGGCCGGCTCTCCGCTTACGGACTCTCGGCTTCAGCATTCTTGACCGTTCGATAAGTCCTGGATTTATGCGTGGATACATGGACAGACTGGTTTTCTTCACCCCTTCATCTTCTCTCTCTCTCTCTTTCTTTCACTCAATCGTTGATGCCTGGCTGGACTGGGAAGGGATGATTATATTTTTTTCCTTAATTTTGATGCGATATAACATATTAAAAAAAATCATATTTCACAAATTCAGAACTTTTGTATATCAAGATATAATATTATGCTGAAACTTTAAAATATTATAATAGTTTTAATCTTGGCATTACAAAAACAATGCTATTTAAAGCAACATTTACTTTTCGCAAAAATTTTTATGAACGTCTTAAAATTTTTTAGGATTTTTAAAGCTTATTTTCCACGTTTAATAATATAAAAACACATTTAGTAGAAATAATAATAAAAACGACTGGTAATTTTAAACCATTAAAAGCAAACGAAATAAAAACTTGTATTTACACATTGCCGTTTATATTACACATCAGAAGCCAGCAGTAGTTTATGAGAATCCTTAAATTTTCTTTTGTAACATTAGATCATTGCTAGGGTATTTGAGTAGATTAAACAATTGGTATAAGCATTACAGGTGTAAAGCAATAATAAGACCTTAAATAATGAAAAATTTTAAATGTCAAAGCTGCAAAATGCGATTAAAACAATAGTTTATCGCGCGTGGAAAATCTTAAAGCATTAGGATGCAGAAAGGAAATTGAAAAAGGAAAGTCGCTATTGCGCGCGCTCGCGGAATTGTTTATTCCAAAGGGAAATTTTAATCTTAATTTATTCTCGGCTGCAGCCTCGGCGCGCGAGTATACATTCGTTCTGGATATGAGATTCTCCGCGTGCGATAGCCGTGCGCGTGTATACACGCGCGTAATTAGAGAGAAAAAGAGAGAGAGAGAGAGAGAGAAAAGGGCAAGCACGATACACGTACAGCGCGGATATACATAGGTGCACACAAGTACCGGGAGGGGGGGGGGAGGAGGGAAGGGAGCCGTGCAAAGAGAGAGAAAGAGAGAGAGAAAGAGAGGGTGAGTACAACGAAGAACGCGAGAGAACATCGATCCTCGTTTATTCAACGTTGCGTCCGCCCGTCTAACCGTTGTATTTCATTCGAGACCCTCTCCCACTCGGCGAAGTGTATAAATGTAGGACCTCGATAAATTCTGGCGGTTTTCCGGGGGTACGCCGCTAACCTCCGGAGCGCGTGTGCGACCTCCAACCTTGCAACCTCTTATTCGCGTTCATTACATACCGACCTCTTCTCCCTCTCCTCCTCGGCTTTTCTTTTTTTAACCACTCTTAATATTCCGGGCTCTTTCACTCTACACCCAAGCTCTTTCTCTACTCTACAACCGTTCTTACTCTCTCTCTCTCTCTCTCTCACTCTTCGTTTATTCTTCCCACATTTCTCTTTACCTACACGCGTAGTTGACGCAATGTATGCGCAACTCTCAACCCGTATGTTGCGGTTATCGATTACAGTTTCAATATTTATCAAACGAGCGGATCTCCTTCTTTTGCTTTTTCTTTGACCCGCAAATTCCGCACATATATTTTGGAAGCTCTCTCGGTGACGAGTGAGCGGGTATAATTCAAGAACGTAGTTCCGTGGCTTATCCACCGGCTTTAGGTCGAATTTAGTTTTTCGCTTTTTACGCGAAACGCGCGCCCGTACACGACTCGCTTTATGCATGCGGAAGTTTAACCGCGGACTTTTATACGTACACATTCACCCACAGAAGAGCGCCCACGCGAGCGAGTTTCCTGTACTGCATATATACATATTCAGCGATCGTTGGATTAGTCGCGCGCGCGATCCGAAATATTTATAACGCGCTCCCGAGTTCGACGAGCTTTTTACTATCTGTTGCCGCAGCTGCTCTTTTATCTTTGAATTATTGAGCCGCTTTCGGGGCATTCTTCGATACTCGTCCGCTCACGATATTTGACACGTGTCTTTCAAATAATACGTCAGCGCAGATTTCTTTCTCGTCCTTTTTTTGGTACAAGAGGTCTTTGACAAAAAAAAATAGAAAGGACAATTTATCAGTATTTTCGCATGTATCGATGCTCTTTTGGTTAGTTTCGCTCCATAAATTACTAATAATGTGCCTTTTATGATAAATATTTTCGAGATGATGAGAGATAGGTGAAAAATAATGCCCAAAGGGCACGAAGTTTTCCACTCCGAGAGGAAAACTACATAACCCGCACTCCATAATTTTTAGCATAAATTTTCACGAGTGCAAAAAAAAAAGCAAAAATGAAATATTTTACCTCGTAAATTTTAGAATGTTTTAAGAAAAGTTTTAAAAATAAATGGATAAATTATTTTTTACCGTCTCGATAGCTACAATATAACTTCATTAATGCTATTCCAAACGTTACGCCCGACCAAGCGCGTCTATTACTACTTGTTTATAAATTTGCTTGAATATGAATGTAGGAAAGAGGTTGAAATAGGTTGCTGCGAATTTATTACGCATTCATCATTAAAAACTACACGATTTATTAAACAACAAACCCTTACATTGTTAAACAGTTGAAAATACATTTTTCAAATTTATGAAAATTTAAAAGAAACTTTTTTTGTATTACCTTGTGTTATTCTTACGATGTACACGGTCCTGTAACTTTTCACGAGTTGTTATGAAATTCACAATTAAGTAAAGTTTCAACAAGCATAACTGTAAATCATGAGAAAGTATAAATTATACTTGTAAATTTTCAAGCAGTTTCATCTCGAGAGACGTTTAAGTTATTTTAAATTTTTCAACGGGATCGACGATTAATCGAACTTTTTCTTTATAAATATTTCATTTATAATTAAAATAAATCCAATCGACAACGATTGGAATATTTGCAATTCTCGATGCGTCGAACGGATTAATTGTAATATTAAGATACCTTTTCATTAACATCACTAATTAATACGTAAGTGTACTACAACATTTTTATTTTGTCTTTCGATAAGATTGTTTGAATAATCGGTTTTCGTAAGAAAAGATTACTTCTTGCAATTCTGCTTGTTCGTTCATACGACGTCTCAAAAACAACCAATTTCTACGATGAAATTTCGTTTACGCGAACTTTAACGCATTTAAGTCTCCTTGACCGCACAATTAAAGCAGCCGAGTTGGTTAACTGAAAATAAAATGTAAATTTTTTCCAGCGCCAGAAAGAGAAGAGGGAGGGGGATGGGGGCGATGGGAAAGGAGGAAAGAAAGGAGAAGAAATCTCTCGCGAGCGAGACGAAAATAAGTATATAAAGTATTTTTCATTGAAGTGGAGGCCGTCAAGTGCTTCCCTAACGAGGTAAATGTCAAGCCGCGTTTTTTCAGGTCATTCAGGCGGGAAGCTACACAGCGGGTAATCCCGCTGCGGGCGAATTCTCTCTCTCTTTCTCTCTCTCTCACTCTCTCTTTCTCTTTATCTCTTTGGAAAACGGTGCGCGGCTTAACATACACGACTTTAAAAAATTTCAAAACGATATAACGCTCCGTGCGTAAACACATAATCGCGAATCCGCGGTATAACTGTATATGTCTGAATAAACTTGCGGTCGAAGAAGAGAAAAGCTCGTCGGGCGCAACGTCCACTTTTTCTCTCTCGCTTCGTTTTCCCCGCGCCTCGTTACCCCTCCTTCGGCATCCATAGAAAGTTTTATCGTTTCTGGTTTTATTATCGATACAGCCGCGAGAGCTCGAAAGAACCGTCGGCCGAGATGTGCGCACGCGGAAATCGGAAAAGCTCTCTCTCCCTTCTCATCCTCTGCGCTATATTTTTTTCTTCACGGACGCGCGATGGCTACGAGACCGAGACTACGTAACTCGTTGCGTATATATAAACTTTCTTCGAGCGTTGGCCATTGTCGAGCGTCCAAGGCAGAGTGTTAATTATACGTCGCGCTATTCCGAGTTCAACTTTGCACAACGTCTGCTCGGTAGCTACACGAGCTCGTTGAGGACGTTCTATCTTTTCCGACTTTTACTTTACGACATACTTTTTTAAGTTGCCGTTCTTTTCTCGCTGTGTCTATTACTTACGCTCGCCGGATTCGAGAGATCGTTGGCTAGATTTTTCTTTAGAATGTTTGAAAAGACAATAAACGTTGAATTGCAACGCCATCATTGTGACAAGTTTGTAACAATTTCAAATATAGAAGGCGAAAATTAACTCGCTAATGTAACGTAGAAGAAATGCTTAATTGTGCAATTTCAACCATGAAAGCAACATTCCTTTTATTTCCTTTTTTTTATCTTTTATCATGCCGTAATCCTCACAATTACGATGATATACTAGGGGAACATAAATAAAAGATATTTAGAAAGAATTAATGCTTTCACGTGGAGGAACATTTAGTGGCTTGTTGGCAATAAATCATTTTCCCAAGATATTATCTGACTATAAATTATTATAAAAATTTTGGAGAACTTCATTAAATTTAATACTTTATAAATTTTAAAAAGCGCGCTCGTGAGTAACTTACTTACATAAGATAAACGATCGTATACAAATACGTATAACGTATAATAATCGTCGTTGCAAAACATACACCGGCGACGCGACCTTTATTTTATATTATCTTTACGCAAAATAAAAGCGAAATTTTGTTTTTCTCGTTTTGTTCCTTTTTTTTTTTTTATTCTATTTTTAAAAAACTCGAACGTCGAAATGATATACCGAATGAGTAACGATGCATTTTTTTTTTAAAATAGGTAATAAAAAAAAGCTAAAAAAATGCAAAAAGTTTAACAATGGCTCAACGCTTTTAGAGAAAGAGAGAGAGAGAGAGAGAGAGATTGAGAGAGAGAGAAAGGAAGAGGTTGCAACGAAGGGAAAGAGGAGAGGGTGCGAATAAGCGCAGAGTGATATCGTATGATTAAGTAGGGCGTGTTATCTCTCTCTCTCTCTCTCTCTCTCACTCATTTACTGTCTCTCTCTTTCTCTTTCCATCTCGCTTGCTCTGATGTGGTCTTTGACTTCGGGTGCTTTATAACGTGGAAGCAGGCCGTAATCAAAGCTTTACCCTCTCACTTTCTCCCATTCTCGCTCGCTCTCTAAACCAGAGAAGAGGAAGAGAGGAGAGATATCTACCGCATGGGCCTCGACAAGCTCTTCTATCTCCCTCTCTCTGTCTCTCTCGTCGGATGTAGCGCGAGAGCGCGTCAAGCTTTCGGAGTAGCTGCGAGTGGCAAATCCTTCCGGTGCGGCCGCAACGCCTGCCGCGAGGGACCAAAGACGAGATTGCCGTTGCCCAAAGACTCGGCTCTCTCTCCCTCGTGTCACAGCTTACTCTATCTCTCTCTCTCTCTCTCTCTCTCTTGCTCCCTCTTTCCGGAGAAACCAATCCTCCCGTGTGCACACGTTGCCTTTGACCCGGGTTATATGTATCTTTATTTTTGCTCTTCGTGGTGAGCACCTATCGGCTGCTATTGGGTTTGCCAGACACGACTTTATAGCCTCTGCTTCCATCCAGCCACTTATTTGTGCATTTTTATTGACGTGCAACTTGTCCGCCCTTCTGTATTTCAAAGACTTTTATGTAAACAATTTGAACAAAATAAATACAATAGTTTATATTTTTTGAAAATAACAATAACAATCTACAAATTTTTGTTTATTTGCAAATACTTTGCTAAAATATTTTTAAATCTGTAATTCATTGTATAACGTTTATTTATTTACTAATGAAAAAAAATTTTCTTTATATATGCTCCATAAAGTATTTGTAAATTTTATACAACAATTTTAAATTTTATTGTCAATTAAAATACATAAAAGTTATATTATATACAAATAACAAGCTCTTTCAAACTAAATATTTTACATAAAAAAATGCTTTACACCATTTTCAGTTGAAAAAGAAAAAGAAAATGAATTTTAATTATAATTTGTAGCTAAGCTTAACGTAATATAGAAATATAATTATTGGATAATTAAAACTTGACAAAGTAATAAAGATTTTCATTACCCAAAATTTTACAAAGCCTATAAATTAATTCACTAATTTATCATCAAATTAAATATAAATCAACGTGCTTTTTACAGAAAAATAGTAATTTCTTAAATATGATACATGCATTTCGTGACAAATACGAGGTAAATCAATATTTTTGTATAAAATAATAATATGGGCTTTATAGGTATCGATTAATTAGCGCGAAGCCGTTTATCTCAACGGTATTGTTTATTACAACCAATGAAATGAACAAATTTATTCAATTGAATAACAATATTGAAAAATAATTCAGACGATGCGCAATATCACGCAATTTTTTTAATCATGCCGTACAACATTGTTCATAATATATATCAACATTCATCGGCGCTTCGGTTATCGTAACGCGATCGTTATTTCTCTTAAAGATTTACATCGATACGGTAATAATTTGTTTCGTCAAAGCTCGCGGCTTCTCGAGATTTTCGCGCTGCTTGTGTGCGGAGTTCGGTTTAGCAGTCAGTTAGTTCTTTAAGGTGTATATCATTCGATAGCGGTACAATAGTAAGAAAGAGAGAGAGAGAGAGAGAGAG
Source organism: Chalcis sispes (assembly GCA_949987625.1). Lineage (NCBI taxonomy): Eukaryota > Metazoa > Arthropoda > Insecta > Hymenoptera > Chalcididae > Chalcis > Chalcis sispes. The sequence goes on from OX465098.1 coordinate 62,981,851, forward strand.
AGAGATCGCAAACATCACGCAAAGTCGCCATAAGCTTCGCTATCGTTCGGCCGCGGTGGCGCAATCTTTGGTGCAAGTTCTCTCCTAACTCGAGCTCGGCACTTTTCTTTTTCCTTCTCCCTCCATTTTCTTTTTCTATTTTTATTTTCTTCTCATTCTTTCGTTTCGTTCGCTCGTGGCCGGCAAAGTACTGCGGCGCACGAGGTATAACGGGGCTATACACACACCTCCGGCAGGTACGCGCATTAGAGGCGGGTTATTGCACGCCCGCTCCGATCGTTATTTATTCACTTATATGATAGTTAAAAATTATAGCCGAGCGGGCACGTTGCCGTACGTACATAGGCGATATCGGTGTGGCCGACTCGGAGCAGCTCGCGCCGGGCGCCGAGCAGACTCCCGCTCCTCTCTCGCGCTTCTGCACTTTGCCGCTTCTCTCTCTCTCTCTCTCTACACTTTCCTACTCTTATGGCAACGTAAATCACTTATTTTGTCCTCTGAGAATTACATCGAACGCCGAGTGTACGTGTGTACATGTTTATGTATAAGCGCGTGTGTACATAAGGCGGTAATTGTTATTCACGATCGTTGGATTCGTGTTTTCAACGCGAGGATATCGCTGCTTTTTTTATTTTATTTCCTTCTCTTCTTTTTTTTTTTTTTTTTTTTTTTTTTGTTTTTCTCGTAACGCGCTTTATAACAAGCGATGGCGCATTCGTATTTTCTTTTTTCGCGTAATTGCATTAAATTCTTTGTTTTTCTTCTTCTACTTATAAAAGTAGTTGTACTTTTTTAACTTCGTCCTTGATTACTCTTATGCAGTCTTGCATGATAGCACGAAAACGACTTTTTCACATTTTGTATTAAGCTACATCGCATAAATAAAACTTTGATAAATGCTTAAGTTGACGCAGACAGTTAAAAAAGAATTTCACGCCACATACATATATACAATCGCTCAATCTTTCTCAGTTTGCGATCGATAACAAATAAAGCGAAAAAATTGAAATAAATAATTAAATCTTTGTTGTCTTCTCAAACTTGTAAACTCGATACATGGGAGAATACGGAGAAACTTCTCCTTCGCTGTCTCCTTCATCTCCAGATGGATCATCTTTATTCGGCTTTGATGACCGATAGATCTGGCTTTTCTCGTAAACCTCTTCGTTTGCTAATTAAATTAATAATTTGTTAATTAACTGATTATCGATTGATAATTAATATTTGTTTTATCTTTCGAACATAAATTAAATAACGTTTAATTTGTAAAAATTCATTTTAATTAATTATACTTTATCGTTAGCGACGTTAGTTAATTATTACGTCATTCGATATTTATACAGGAAATATAAATATTTGATTGCAAGGCGTGGTATGCATGTAGAAAAAAGAAGTCAAAGATAAAGTAAAAATATATAGGGAATAAAATATCTCAACGCACGCAAATTTGCCATTTTCTTTATTCGCTTTTCTTTTTCCGATATTAAGAAGGATCACCACCTTGTGAACTTCCAAAAATATAATAAAGTATAAGTATATATAATAAGTAAAGTATAAGTAATATATATATATATATATATTCCACGGTTATTGGTAATTTTCGTTTCTTGTAAAATTTTTTGCGCGTTGAAAAAAGATTTTTCAATAAAAATTTAAATTTTAATTTAATTAATGTAGTTAAAAAAATTTGAAGATATTTCTTCCATTTGAAAAGTAAGCCGAGCTTTTGAAAAGTCATTTCAAAGATTAATTTTCAATTTTAATAAAAAATCATTTTAAAGAAATAAAGTTTGTTAAATTTAAAAAGTAATTTGCAACGATTAAAATTCTCTTAAATAAAAAAGAAAGCTTTATGTATAAATAAACGACGAGATTTATATATACATTGATTAAAATTTCACCGTCGCGGGGGGCTTGAATTATAAAAATCTGATAAATTATGAAATAAAGAGTAAGATACTTACGCAGCGAAGCGGTAAGCCCGTTGACAGGAGAGTCCTCGCGCTCGGCAAGGGCTTCGTCCTCGTAATTCTTGAGGGGTACCGTACCGACGATGATGCTCGTCCTGATCTTAAGATTCTTTTGGAGCATGCGGTAATACCACTCGCCAAAGTCGACGCAGGCCTCGACTTTAAGGGCGTAGCGAACGTCGATAATGCTACAAAAGTTCATTCCGCTCGGGGATATCGAGGGCAGGTCGAACTCCTCGTTCAAGATCTGCTCTTTGCTCGATACCGGCAGCTCGATTTCCACGACGATCTCCTTGTGTCTTCTCGACTTTTCTTTCGCGTGGTACATAACGACCTGCGGGCAAAGATGCGTTTGCATATTTATCTATATATATATATATATACACACACACACACACATACGCTTTTTCATGTAGTCGTGACTCGATCTAACAATGGACAACGTCGTTAAGCGAGCTGCGCGTATGCCTCGACGCTTTTATTCAACCAGCTTTCCTTGTATTCTTTTACTCGTTCTATTTTTTTAACATTAATATTTTTCAATCATCTATTATATAAAGCCCGCCCATTATTATAATTTGAGTTTATTCAACATTTATAACAAAAGCAAAAAAAAAAAAAAAAACAAAGTAATAGATGAATAAATCTATTCTATATATTATTGAAATCTTTATTAAAAATATAAACAATTTACTAAATAATCGATAATTTTTCAATGAATTAAAGTCTACTTGAGCACGCACAAAAGCAATATACTTCTGGTTATTTTCGTCGAACGTTTTCTTTTCTTATAAGGTAAAAGCATAAGGGAGAGCGCAACTTATAAATAATTACCTTCTTGAGGACGATCCGTATCTTGGCAACGCGGACGTTAGACTCGTTCTTGAGAGTTATCTTCATGGGCACGGTCTGGCCGGGCACGAAGCCACGCACCGGCAAGGAGAGCTCCATCCTCAAAGGTTCTTTTTGACCGATGAAGGTCTTTGACTGGCTCTCGCTAATGGGCAACTAAGATCATTTGCAATATGAAAAATGCGCGCAGTTCGATGATTGCGAGGGTAGCGGCGCGGCAGAACGACTGAGAGAGAGAGAGAGAGAGAGAGAGAAAATGGGGAAACGCAGCTAAGGAAAGGAGAAAAATGATTCGCTCCTATCTCGTATTTTCCTTTCGTAAAAAAATGTACACAATATTCTAGACCCCCTTGTGTATTACTCGAGCAATCCTACCTACAAGAGTTTGCCGTGATACAAGTGTGCGAGCTAGTTTAGACGGCTAGACCTATATATTACTTAAAAACTATTTAATTTTCTAATATGCATTCGCTCACGTACGAACATTCTGTTACTTTTCGTAATATGAATTTGCGTGTACCGGTCTGTTAAAAGGATTGCCCAGAGGACGCGTTGTATTTTCAGAGCCGTGAGGGAATTTGTGTTATTTATAAAGACGCTCGTAGAGCGCAAGAAATATAAATTAGAAAAAAAAAAAAAAAAAAATGTCAATTTGATCATGAAATATCAAGCGAGATGAGGAAAGGTTGATAAAAGAAAAATATAAATCGGGTCAAAGCTCAAAGAATAAATTATGAATATTTCAGCTACCTTTTTTGAATTATTATACGTAAAATACTTTCGAGCACATTTCATTGTATCATTTTTTTTTTAAAGCATTCGCTTTACTTACCACAATTTTCCGTCCTTTTTACATAACGATCAATTTTATTTGAGAAAAGTATGAATACATACAGCACGCTCGAAGCACTGCGAAAAAACCTTTCGGTACACTATTCGGTAATACATTTCTCTTGTGAGTGAGTGAGTGAGTGAGTGAGAGAGAGAGAGAGAGAGAGAGAGAAAGAGAGAAAAAGAGAGAGAGAAAAGGCTAGCAGAGCGTTTTAAAAGGAAAAATTTTTTATTACAATATTTTCCTTCGCTCGTTGTTGGATGTAAGCAAATATTAAAAAAGTGCTTCGTCTATTGAAATTTTCTTCCACGTTAATAAGCCGACAGGACGATCGAATCGATTTAATTGCGCGGCAATTAAAGCATGCTTTAACTCGAACGTTTAAAGCTTTGAAAAATTTAGTCCGTCCTGTATCGATATAGTTAATCATATGGAAGACTAATTACGACATTCATTGTGCGCGCGGGGAGAATAAACGATCTCGTATAGAAATGCCGAGAGACGACGCGACGACGGCGTCGACGAGCTACGCAGAAGCGGAGAGAGAGGCTAGAGAGGGAGGCTGCGTTACACTATAGTATATACAACAATAAAGCAAGACAACGACGAAGACGACGACGACGACGACTCACCGGCGCCAGAGAATCCTCGTTGAGGTCGTAGATCGAGGCGAGGGTGAAGGGGAGAGGGTTCGAGGAGAAAGCCACGTCCTCCGCTATGACGAGACTCGCCTTCAGCGAGTAGAGAATCCGCCCGTAGAGGCCGGCGAAACTGCAGGGCGTCTTTTCCGGCAGCTTCATGCTGAACGGGTAAACTCCACCGGCCACTTGACTCCTCGAGCCGCCGTCTGTATACGTTCAACCGGGTAGTTGTAGCACAAAAGCTCGACAGTGACACACGATCGTTGCGAGGATGTAGAGAGCGAGCGCGTGTGTGCCGCTTAATATATGGGATACGTGTATGTATACGCGTATATATATATATATATATATATATATATATATATGTATGTATGTATGTGTACTTACCGCCGACGAGATAAGACTCCAGTTGGAAGTAGCTCTCCTCGGCGGCGTATTTCCGACGGATGCCCATCGATCGATCGGTGAAGCGAACTCGCGCCTCGGCTTTACATCTGATCCGCAGTCCTGCGTGCACGATCAATCATGAAGTATCGCTACGTATAGCATAACGGACCTGACATTATGCATACTTTTAAAGCTCGTCAATTTTTATTATTTTACAAATCAATCGGCAGACTTTTGATAAATTACCGATCGATGAACCGGCGTTAAATAAATCGAGGTATCGAGCGAACGCTACGTGAAATATCGCCAACAAAACAGTGGCATTTTTCTTGTCAATTTTGCGCTCGTAAATCGTCGCATCATAAACGCGCGAAGCAATCCGCGCGCACGCGTCCTTTTTTTTTCTTCGACGCGATCGATGCGCTTTTTCGGAGCATTCGGTATACTTAGCGACGTAACCGGTAGCGGCGCACGGACATCGGCTTGCGCGCCAGAAATCGAGAGTTAAATTCCAAGAGGATAGGCGCGCGATGCGGCGTGCCTCCGCGTGTCTCGCTCGCTCATCGATCCCCTCTTCGTGCACACCTGCACGCCCGCGATCTTAATAGCCTATACCTGCGCCAACCGCATTGCTCGCGATAACCGCAAGTGCTCGCAAGCTATCCCTTTCTTTTTCTCAACTTACCGCGCTTGATACGCGTTCGATGTCCGCATTGTGCGCGAGAGCGCGGAGGGAGACATTGGCGTGTTATTATGACCGCGTAATCAACGGGTGAACGAAATCTATAATTAAACTCGGTTGAGATTTTCGTCACTCGCGATGTTTCTTTTTTTCATTTCTTTCGTTTGTTTGTTTGTTTGTTTTTTTTTTGCAATGTGGACTTTTTAATTAATTACGACGAAACAAAGTGAAGAATTACACGTTTTTTTTATTTCTTTTTACGAATTTTAATTTTGATATTTGTTTAATATATCGAAGTCAAGTTAGTAATTCAAGCTTCTTTTTATTCTACTTAATCGCATAATTAAATAAATAATGTAATGTATAAATATTGTAAAAAATGTTCGTGCTCTAGATAAAAATTATTCGATAAAAATATTAAATAAACTTAATTTTATATTAAAAATAATGATCTATTTTTAGTATAATTTGTTTTATGTTCTACATAGTCTAAAAAAGAGAAATATTTAATAAGTTGGCAAAATAATCAACGGTTTAAATAAAAAATAAAAAAATCAGTATCGCGTTACATTTATAGTATAAAAGTCATGTAAAATTAATGCATTTGTAACATGTTAAATTCCAACGACTTTCCGTATATTTCAATCAAATTTAACATAAATTTTCGCTCGATAAATTATAAAATTATAATATAGTATAAAAGAAATTTAATTGCATGAATTTCATAGGAAGAGTTGTATATTGCTTTATCCTATATTTACGTTTGACCTCAACCCGTTTGCGTTTGTTGGATCTTTTTCAAGTCACGAAATCCGAGACCCTAACATAAATTTGTTTTTTTTTTTTGTTTTTTTTTTTTTTTGTTTTACACCGGTAACAACTAGAAAACCGTCATTTAAATTGCAAACAATCTCATTATGCTGATGAACATTTTAATTAAAATTTTTTGATAACATAAAACATTCTACGAATAATTATTTAAATGTATATAGCTTAATACGTATACTTAAATTAAATTACACAACGAGTATTTAACATATTAAAATCTTAACAAACTAAATGGAATGTTTATGATATTCACTCGTAAAAAAAATTTTAACAAACTCGAATGTTTAACATACCCAGAGCGTCGAGCGGTGCGGCAAGATTCAGAAAGACTTTTCCAACCAAAATTTGTCCAGACATGAAAACGGCATCGTCCCTTTCCAGGACGACTTCAATGTGCTCGATGCCATAACTAAAAGAAAAAAAAAAAAATAAATAAATAAATAAAAAATAACAATTGTTACACTTTACAATGAAAATGAAAAGCAAGCGGAATTCAATGGTCAAAGCGAAACACCGAATTAGATTGAATTTATACACCTCCCGGGATCCAACGCCGCGTTGGTAATCTCCTGCTCCGTCTTCATAACGTCCTTGATTATTCTTTCTCTCGGCTCGCGAAAAACGGCGATTCCTTTTCGGCTTCGTTATCACTGAGTGAGCCGCTCAGAAAGAAGAAAAGGCCAGTAGGGCGCGGATAAGCGGAACTAGAAGCTAGTAGAGTTTGTTGACAAGAATCCAAAATTTTCGCGATGATGTTAGCGCGGTTAGCGCAGGCGCGACATGTGCCCTCGCGTACTCGCGTTGCTCGGCTCCGCGGAACCCTCCTCGCCAATATTCCGTGGCGACGTCGAGACGCCGGGAGATCGACTCCATCGACGCGACACACACTCGTACGCGCGCTCCCTTATCCCCTTATCTATGGATATATATACATATATATATATATATATATATATGTATGTGTGTACAGACAGACCATTCGTGGAAGGGAGGAGGACACAATGCACGAGTCATCTCACTCGCTTACATGTGTACATTAGAACTTGCGCGTTTCTCTTTGTACGTGTGTGAGTGTGAAACCACAAGAGGCTTAACAAATAATTTTGTTTTCTTTCTTTTAGTGTAAACAAGAATATATACATTTTTTTTCCTTTTTTTTTTTCTTTCTATTGAACCGTTCTATTGAGCCGTACTATTTGATTATGAGTAAATAAAATTATTTTAATAATAAAGTAAATTATTTATTGCAACATATTGTTAAATATAAGGAAATTAAGAATTATTCCAAACTTATTTATGACGAATATCAAACAAAATTTAAATAATATTTGTAAATTTGACTTTTGTATGATAAAAATTTTTATTTTAAAAATATCTGTCAAATTTTATTTCAAAAGAAAATTATTAGCTTTGAAAAAATAAATTCATTTATAACTTTTCAGATATTTTTGACGTTTTAAAAAACGCATAAGCTATGTACGTTTAAATCGTGTACATTTCGAAGTTTGTAAAAGAAAGTTAAATAAAAATTTAATCTTTCATTCGAATATATTTATTTTCTTATTCACGCCAAGTCGAGATGTTTGTATGGAAAATAATAGAATAGGTAAAGTAAAGAATTTTTTTTTTTTTTGTCGATTATTCGTAGAAACGATTCGACGGATTTAGTAGTATATGTATTGTTAGAGGTTTGCGCGGTCTTTTAACGCTGCTGTATATAGCGAAACATTTTGATTCTTAGACTTAGTACATACGGGAGCTGTTTATTCTCCTACGGTGTGTTTCTCCAAAGTTTACGATACTCGAACGAAAACGACTTGTTAGCTAACTCCAACATACTCGCGCTAACTTTCCCTCGTATATATGCGTGAACTTTTTAATCGATATAGCTCTACCCGCCAATTTCTCATTTCAAAGCTTTTGTATTTTAAGATTTTGTCAAAGTACAGATATATATATATATATATATATATATATATATATATATTCAGTCAACGAAAATAACAACCTTTATCCGGAAATCTCAAAAGTCTCGCGCGTCTCATGGGTTACGAGAGAGTCGCGGTGCATTCACCGCGAGCACAAAACAAAGCTTACTTATTTCACTGGAATTTTTTTTTCTTTTTACTTTGAAAAAAAGATAAACGTTTGAAATTCTTTACATTGTTTTCGTTATCTTTTTTTTTTTTTTTTTTAATAATTTTTTGTACTTTCAAAACATAACCGAATTAAATCTGAATTAATTATTGAAAACTATTAAATTACTCGATAATTTTAAAATGAATTATTTTCAAGTAATTTTTTTAACATCCGCAAAAAAGTTGTAAGTTAATTTTTTTGAATATTCGCGCGTAAATTAATATTTAAAATATTTAAGAGTATTTAATTTTTTAAGCGACATAATTTTTTTAAAAAATAATTTAATCATTCGCTTAGTTTTGAAAATTTATCACGTGCATTATTTTTAGAAAGAGAAGTACAAGAGAAGAGTGATAAAATTATATTTTATTTTAATTTTTAATTTTCGTTATTCTTTTCTTAAAGTATATAAATAAAAAAACAAAAAAGAAAAAAACAAAAAAAATAGAGCATTCATTTAAATAAATAAAACACGATAAAAATATAATATCTACGAGGATAATTTACGAGCTCATGAAAAGACGATTTTTATTTATAAATATTAACAATTTTTTGCATTTACTCTTTACTGCTTAACTTGCCAACCATCGATAATTTTCAATTGTAAAAATTAACGAATCCGAGTAGCATCGAGCACCACGATTATAGATATTCTGGAATTATTTAATTCTATGTGTATCGCGTTTACATTTTATAAATACATTTTATAAATAAAACAAAAACTTCTTTCTAAATAATATTAATTGAACGTTTTGAAACAATATCTTTATTTATTAACTCTCACGAAATAATTAACCGTGAAAATAACAACTCATGAAACTTATATTAACCGTATAAGACTACGAGCCGTAATGACACATTGAATATTCAGAAATATAAATATTAAATGCGAATATTATTATTTGCAAAAGGCAGAGCATATGTGCAAATCTTAAATATGTAAATTTTAAATAACCCAAATTATAATTAATTAGCAATTCAATGAAACGATTTATATATTTCAATATGAAGATTCTATATGCCGAACGCTCGACTGAATTTTCGTCGTGTAAAAAAAGAAGAAAAATTATAATATATATATATATGTGTGTGTGTGTGTGTGTGTGTGTGTATGTATGTAGGTCAATTTTGTATTAGAAAAGAAAGAAAAATTGCGGTAATCAATTTAAATAAATTAAATATAAGGATTGTTTTTATCATGGCATCGGCGTTCGCTTCGAAAATTGCGAGCGAATAAATTGCAAGTTAAAATACAAATGAACTCGGTCTGCTTTGAATAATTAAATATACTCGAAATAATCCTTGCAAATTACTACGGCTCGACGTGCATCCATCGGAGCGAAATCATTTAAAGAGACGTTTTTCGATTTCCCGCGAAGGCGAGTACAGAGCGAGGATGGGTGGGGTAGGTGGTCTGAGTTGGTTAAGGGTTATATATATATATATATATGTATATATGTATGTATATATGTATATGTATATACGTTCGCAATGTACGCATAATATAGAGGGTCGAGGATATAACGTAATCGCTTCTAATCGCGTAAAATCGCCCGAGCGATTTTCTAGTTTCGGCACGATGGCGCTTGTACATAATACGCGAGCGAGCGAGAGGCAGTTTCGATGAATATTGAATAATGAGAGCAAATTCGGCGCTTGCCGCCCCGCCGACGCTTTGTACGCATGTATACGCGGGCATCCGCTTTTACCTAACTATCCAAACTATATATATATATATATATATATATATATATATGCGGGTATGCGTATATGAGTGTATGAGTGTGTATGTAGAGGCGACCGTTTCCGTGAGAACCTCAGAGTAAACATGTGTGTTGGGATCTCGAAAGTGCACAGGCGCGCGTACGCGCGTAATAATGCACGCGGGTACGGTTGGAAAGGGGAGGGAGTATATCGTAGTATATCGTAAGCCGCCGAAGACTAATAGAGAAATTAATTGCGCGCTCGCGCACACTCTTGTTCCCCGTTGGATCGCGCGCGTCTATATGTGTATAATAACGGGAGTAAGAGAGAGAGAGAGAGAGAGAGAAAGGGAGATATTGTACCTTTACGCGCGTGCATGTATATTCGCTGATGTATGCGTATAGTTACATATTAATATATTGCGCATTGTCATATCATTGTCGTGAACTGAATTATTATCATTATCATTATCATTATCATTATCATTATCATTATCATTATCATTATTATTATACATTTTATTGTGCACTTTCATTGCTTTTGTGCGTACGCGCAATGGATCGCGAAAATTCTCTTATGGAATGAGGACGTTAGCGTATAGAAAATATGCTGAAGCAACGGCCGTAATTAACTTAATTAAAGCGCCTAATAAGAAAAAGAAACCCTCGGCCCTTTTTTACTCGTATACTTTTTTTGCGTAAAATTAACATTCCGTGAAATATAAAATTAAAGGTAAAAAGAAAAGAAAGAAAGTAAGCGGGCAGAGTAAGCCTCGCCGGGTACGGGCATGTTTATTAGCTAATTTTAATTATCTTGCCACATCCAATAATACACTAGCTTGCATTTATTGCAGCTACAAGGCTATCCGCGGTTTAGCCAGCATAAACCATGATATAGAAAATTAACGAGTTCAACCAGTAAGATCAATAGTTCTTAACCACATCCATTAACTTGAGCCAGAAACTCCACTATACCTTGTTGGCTATTCAATCGTTAATTTCTAATAAATTATTACCAAATAATAATAAAAAAAAAAAAAATTAAATAATAAAACTTGTTCTTCGTATCTCTAAATAACTTGAACTAAATAAAATCTGAAAATAGTAATAGAAAGAGAAAAAGACGGTCGATATTATCGCAACTTTTGTTTTTTCCGTTTTTCTTATCCAATGCAGTGAAACAAACATCTGTTTATAGAAACCCGCGATCTCGGGATATTTCGGCTTAAACGTGCGTTTATGCACCGCGTAAGGATATATCACACATACGCACACACACACACACACACACACACACACGTACGCGGACACGACGTTAGTTAATATATAGATATAGAAGTTGTGGCGGAGTAAGAGGTACGACTTTAAGTCCATTGTTATCGGTCTCTTGAGAGACCTCTAAACGAGGCATTAAACGATACTTCACTTATATTCAGAAAATACCTTGTTGCTTTGTTATCAGAAGTTATACGTTACTTACGAAAAGGTTTACAGCTAAATTATTCGTCGAAATTAATTAATACAATTTACGTTGCCCATGTTTATTTTAAATAATACTCTCAGTAACGAGAAAATGATAACGAGTGTTTATTTTCTAATGAATTGTTATTTTCTTCCTTGACTAACGATTTTAAGAAAATTGATCTACAAAGCTTTTATAGCGATTAAATAACGTGCGAAGGTTCGGGAAAATCAAGCGATGACGATATCGAAAGAGAGAATATTGAAAACAAAAAGGGAATTATTTAAATAAAGCAACGATAGGAGTTTATAAAAAAAAAAAAAAAAAAAAAAAAATAATAATAATAATAAAGGAAAGTGAATATTCTATGGTTTAAATTGCAGAAAATATAAATAAAGCATTCGGAAGTGAAATGGACACAATAATTGACAATGCAATAAATCGAGGATTTATTTAAAAAAAATAAAATAAAAAAATTAGGAGGCTTGTAAGTGCCATAAGTTGTTATTTCGTCGTATATCGACAACGGAGCCGGTTCCTTTATCTTTTGTTACTCAAAAAAACATTCTACCCCATTTTAATGAGCCAGTCGTAAATTCCCCCTCTCCAGTGGATTTACGAGCGGCGCGCGACGAGCCAAAATTCGAGGACTTAAAATCTAGAGCATCGGCGCAATGCACTACTAGCCCTGTATGCAGTACTAGCCAAATTGGCTAGTAATTTGTCAGGATGGCGAGAAGAGAGAAAGAGAGAGAGAGAGAGAGAGAGAGAGAGAGAGAAAATGAAAAAGAAAGAAAAAAAATAAACGTGGCCGAACGAGAAACGGAAGGGAGGAAGAGTAGGATGGAGGAAGAATTCGGAAGAAAGAAGAAAACGTATGTACGCGCCGGAGAGCCAAGTCTTGGACAGATCTGAAGCAAGAGCTCCTGGGGTCTTCGTATAATTTTGCCGCGCTCGTTCTTCCGCTTTTTCTCCGGTACTCAAGCTCACACTCTCCTCTCTCCCTCTTCCTCCCTCTCTCTCTCTCTCTCTCTCTCTCTCTCTCTCTCTCTCTCTCTCTCTCTCTCTCTCTCTCTCTCTCTCTCTCTCTCTCTCTTTCTCTCTTTCTCTCTCTTACTCTTATGCTCTGTCCAAAGCGCGGGTCGCCGCTCTTCTCCTGATTTATGGCCGGTGCGATGTTCTCCCGGGAGGAGACAAACTGCACGCGCAAAACAACAACGCCACCGGAGTAATAATAGTTTCTTGTAGTTTCGCTGCGCCGGCGCTCTCTGCTGGACAACGATACTCTACCAGCCTGAGCAAAAGAGGGAGAGAGAAAGGAAGGGAGGGGGGAGGAAGAGGTAATCCCCTCGTTTCCCATAAATTCCAATGACAATAATTATTTGCTCCCCTTGGTTCCGTCTCTTCTATTTCGCTCTCTTTCTATTTCGCTCTCTGCTCAATTTGCTACAGACACGAGTCACGTCAACTTCACGTGAAGTTGTAGATTCATGATTTTCAGTTTTTTTGAATTTTACATGTCGCATCCAAGCACGCAAATCTACTTTTTCACTCCCAGTACGCAATATATTATTTTATTTAAACTTGTCATGAATTTATTTGTTAAATTTCATTTTTTTTTTTTTTTTTTATATTTGTGCTCATCGAATATTTAGCTTTTATTTCAAGGCATTTTTAATTCAAGTTTATACAGCCCTCTCTTAGAGAGCTGAAAATCGTTGAGCTTTGCGTAAATACACATTCGAATACGAATAAAGTACTCGAGTAGCGTAGGTGCGCACACTAGCCAAAGTAAATTCGATTTCGAAGGGTCCAAGATATAATAATGCGGTCTGCTTGGCTTTACCGTGTCGCATGGTTCAAAGAGAGAGGGAGAGAGAGAGAGAGAGAGAGGAACCTTCCTTTCCACGTTGTATATAACGCGGCTGGTACGCGGTTGTCACGTAATTCGATTATGTGCAGACGTCCTTTCCCGCTTCATTATATCTATTTTCTTAATGCAAACATAAACAACTGCTAGCTCTATCTGCACGCAACATTAAATAGTTTGAAAATTTAATTGAACATTTTACATACATGTTCATTGAGATAAAAGTAATTATTATTATTATTATTATTATTTTTTTTTTTTTTTAAATAATTTTATTTTATGTATTTTGAGGCTAATAATAATTTTTTAAATCCTAAACAAAAAAAAAAATAACTTCTTTAATTGAGAGATATACTACTAGTAACAATATCTTAATTTTTTGATAATATATTAGAATAATATTAAGTCATTTGTTTATGTACAAAATTTATCCGATACATTTGAATACTTCTGTTATTCTTTAAAATACCAATTATGTGTTTTCATGATCTTTCAAAATACTAAAGTATGGTTATAATCTTCTTTATTTATTATCCGAAATAAGCTATTACTAATTGCTTTCATTAGAATATTATGAATATGAAATTTTAGAGATAGCATGTATATGATTGCGGGAGAATCGCTGTTTCACTCCCTTCGTTAGCATTTTAATTTTTATGTAATACTGAATAATAAATTAAAAATTAAAATAAAATATTTATTAATTGTTAATTATATGTATTTTAAAATAACCGACAAAAAAATTATTTATTTAAAACGCTTAATATTATTTTTTATTCAGTTATTTAAATCACTAGCGAGTAAAAGCTTAATGTGATTTTTTTTTAATTAAAATAAAAAAAAGTTGATGACTTTAAAAGCAATCTGATCGATAACTGAAGTTGAGAAGTTTAAACTATAAATATCGTTGTGTGCAGTTTCTAATAAATAAGGCATAACTTTTCTAATGAATACAGACGACGAGATAATTTAGTTAATCATTACAATTTAAATAATTGAGTCAATAACGGTGAAAAGTTGTACTTTATAAGAGTCTTATTAAAATATTTTTATTTTTTTATGAATGAGCATAAATTGATGATAAAAAATTAAATAGGCGAAATGATTTTGTAAAAAAATGTTTATGCAATTAGAACGGAACAAATCGAAGAAAGTATACAACAAGTTGAACGGAAACAATATGCATGATCGATCAATTGTCAGGCCATGTGTAACGAGTAGCATCAATTGCCAGGCGTCAATCGCCGGGCTAAAACGTCCTGCAGTTTTGGATTATTCGCGAACGCGCCTCGCTCTCGGGCGCTAATTATCTCATCGGGACAAACGGGGAAATGTTAACGAAGCGGACAACGAATAGTCATGCTTCGTTAGATACTCAACGACCAAATAATTAGCAGCGGGTCTCGACTCACTCGCTATACTCTCGCCCTCTCACTCCCTCTCTCTCTCTCTCTCTCTCTCTCTCTCTCTCTCTCGCGCTCGCCTCGTTGCATAGATTTTGTCTCGTGTACGCGCGTATGACCACCGCGTCACACGACACCGATGACCACCCCTCAAGCAAGCTCCAACTTCGTTAAGGGATATGGACCTTTTACAAATTGCCTATCATTTATTCTATTCTTTAAAGTGGCTTTAAACTTTGCTTACTTTTTTTTTTTTTTTTTTTTTTTTTTTCAATAGTTTAAAAGCTTTTTATTTTAGCCCAAAGAAAATTATCACCTGTTAATTAAAATATAAATTATTACTTAATCGTTAATAAGTTGTAAAAATTTATATTTTTTGAAAAAGAAACTCGAGTAAATAATATATTTAAAAGCAAATTACTAGTTTACATAAATTAACAATGATAAATGTTACATAAAACATAAAAAAAAATAATTTTACTTTCATTAAATATTAATTAAATTATTCGTTAAAAATTTAAAGTCAAAAGTTGTATAACGAAGAGCATCACGATTACAATTTTACATATAGATGAGTTTGTAAATATTTTAACGGAGAAAAATGCAAGTTTTTAAAATTAACTTTTAAATGAAAAAAAAAATTTTATCAATTTTTTTCCCTTTAGCGAAATGCGTTTAACAGCGTGTAGTTAAGCCGAATAGAAAAAGAACGAAAAAGCACGCGCGATACATTTTTATAAAAGAAAAGCAGTCGTTAAATTGTCATGTCTTAGGTAGCGAACATCTCGCTTAGTAGCAGGTAACGGGGGGCCTGCTGGCAAATTGGAGAACGCTGTACACTGTCGCAGCCGGCGTCGCCGCTGCAGCGCGCGCGAAAGTTGCGAAAACGCCAGGGAGTCGCCTCGGCTTTCACTAAATCAAGCCTAATGGAAATTTAGTCGTCGCGCGGCGTTTTAACGGGCAAACTTGCAAGCTCGCGCACGCACACGAACCCGCGATTCCTTTTTCCCTCACGGTTTCTCTCTTTATCTGTCGCTCGCTAAAAACAAAGAACAGTGTAACAAGACGGAGACAAAATTAAAGCGACCGTAGCCCTCCTAGTGAACGAGTTGTATCTCGGCTGCGTGAAAAAGACAAACTGAAGAGGACGAGGAGCAATGAAAGAGGTAAAAGCGGTATACCGGGACTGTAACAATGGTGCCAACAAGTAGATAAAAGGAGATGACGGGGACTTAGGTTTGTGCACGCGTTATAAAAACTGTATAACTTTTGTCATTTTCTTTAATAAAGTACGCTTTATTAAAATGAGTATAATTTCTGAGCGAGAACCTTTGGTTTTCTGTAACGTCATTCTTATCTATCTAAAAACTTTTGAGAAATTATTTGTACTTTCAACGCTTTTATCTTTACAGGTATAAAACGCTTTTTACATTTATAAAATTATTGTCGTGCAGTAATAAAATAACACAATACACATTTTTCCTTAATATACTTGTAACTTAATTAAAATTACATGCTGTTGTTGTTTTTTTTAATAATCTTAATATTTTTATAAATAATTGCTACTAATTTAGTAGGCAGTACGATATTGTGCACAATTATTATTATTCTCATTGTGTTACTAAAAAGAGTTTACTTTTAATAAAAATGTTATAAGAATCTTACTTATAGTCATATAAAAAATAATAAAACACGATTTCAGATATACATTCACGTTAATCTTACATTTAAAATAAATCAATAAAAAATGCTCAATGATTTGATTCCTTTAAATACTTCAAATTTAATACAGCATCTAATAAATCAAAATCTATTTGGCTAAAGAAAGCTCTTTGTTGTTCATTACTTGTAATTAAATTTTGATTGCAAACTTGAATATCATTATTATTTAAATTTTCATTAATAATATCACAATTTTTAATATAATTATTTTCAATAAATTCTTTATAATTAAAATTTATCATATCAGACAAATATTTTCTTTGTGTTAATTTTCCAAATCTTTTTTTTAATGGTAAATGCCTAACAGGAGTTGTATCAATTTTCAGAAAATTAGATGCATCCTCGTTTAAAGTTTTCATCTCTTCACATTGAAAATTTGGTGTTGTTATAACATTTTTTTTGCAATCTACATTTGCACTATAATTTTCTTTATTATCTTCAACATTATGTTTCTCGTTTTTATATTTAAAATTATTTAGAATATTTGGTTTATTTGAACTGATTGAAATTTCACTTACACTTTGCTCCTTTAAAACTGGTTTTTCACATAATGAAATAAATTGTGTTGAAGATTTTAACCTTGTTACTTTGTTAAAATTAATCGACTGATTATACAATTCAGTGACTTTGTTATTTCTAGCAGATTTGCATAAAAATTTTCCAATTTTATGTTTTTCTTTAGTGACATAATATGAATTTCGCAAGTGAGGATGTGCAATTACACAATGTTCATAATAATCTCCTTTTGTTGAAAAAAGATGCCCTGTAATAAATAACGTTTATTAAAATAAATTAAAATTTTAATTAATCTTTAATCAAGTATATAAAATATATAAAGAATTGGGAGAACATGAAAATTTATATGAATGTGATTGAATTGACAGTCAGCAAATTTACTGAAACGTAAAAAAATGAGAGTAAAGACAGCGAAGATAGACGAACATTAATTGTATAACGTCGCTTGAAGAAGCGGGTAGAATAAAGTTGTTATAACGAGAAGCTCGTTTACTTTTTAACTGACTGCATTGTCAAGTTCGTCAGAGATGTTTACTCGATAGAAACGCGAGGCACGTACACCCATTTACCAAGCTATGAATTTTTCTCTTTTTATGCGAATTCAAATTATTTTCGTTTGATTTTCACTCACCGCATATACAAGTTTTGCATTTCGTCAATGCGCAGTGAATTCTTCCGAAATGGCGTAGAACATTTGACTTTCTCTCACTAACGTAACCGCATCCCGTGCATTCGAAGAGTTTAGTAGACCAACCTTTAGTCCGTTTTCTCCATCTCACTCTACACACCTCGATCTTTTGGTCTGAATCGACTACGGGTTTGTTACTGAACAAAAAATGTACCTCATTAGCTAATATAATGAAGCTAATGCAAAGAAACCTGATATGCTTCAAAATTTCTAAAATTACGAATAAGGAGCTTTGATTGGTATTTATTGGCACAAAAGAAAAACACGATAGAATTTTAAAATTTAGTTCAAGTAGATATTTTAACTGAAGTAATTGAAAATTAAAAAAAATGTTTAATCTTTATTTACAAATAGTTGTATTTTAATTACAATTTAGTATATGATTTATAAAAAATGTTTTTAAACAAAAATATTGATATTTACTTAACCAAAGCATTGTTTGAAAAATTACTCGAGTAATTAAAAGATTCTGTAAAGTACATTTATTTAATTTGTAAAGTTACACCAAAAATATTTTTAATTCATATTTAATAAAAAAGAGTAAATATAAATTTACTTACTGATGCATATTTGCCACTAACATGTAAGTGCTTCTACCGAAGAATCATGCATTGAAATTTTCGTGCTCTGGAGAGGAAGAAGAAACTCCTCGTTGGAAATCAAAAAGCTACATCGAGATGCGTTGGAAAGCACACATTTTGTTAAAAAAAAAAAAAAAAAAATTATGGAGCATTGGTTCACAAACTTATAGGAAAATTCCGTCGATCTAGCGCGTCGCCCGTGACCAAATCGAAGACACGCGAAGTGTGTAACGTGCACTTTTCGAGAAACAAAACTAATCGCGCCACCAAGAAGCAATTAACACTGCGTTTTAGACAAGAGGACCCGCTGTTGTTTTTCGTTTCCCCTCCCCATACGAGTTTTGGTCTTCGTTTTTCGCCGGCCGGCGTTCGGATTTCTTCGCGTGTCGCAACGGTACTAAGTACTATTTTTTCTTTCTCTACTTCTCTCTCTTTTCCGAACGCGCTAGAATATAAACAAACAAGTTCGTATCGTTAAAACAACTACTCCACCATAGCCGCTTTGATGCGTGTATATTGGTACGTGTTTGATACTACAAAAGAAAAGATTGTATAATATTGAACAACACGAGCCATGGCTCACGTTACTTTTGTAACACACTACTGCCGATTTTTGTTCTCTAATGTCTTGTGTACTGTATACATACATAAAAGAATACGTTGCTTTTCAAATGTAGTCACATGTATATGTTTAGAGATCATAGAGATATAAATTACGATTTCCACGTATTTCATATGAAAAGGGCCAGTCTCCAACTTTGCGAATGAAAGCTACTAAAATTACATAACCTCTGAAGAATAGAAAAAAAACTTCGATTTGAAAAAATGGAAAATACTTATTCGTGAATATTATGTAAGTAATAATTTTTAATTTTCTTAATTTTCATACTTATATTAATAAATTCATGGTCTGCATGATCATCTAATAATATAAAGTTTTTTAAAGATTGAGATTAATAAGAACAAATTCAAATACATTATCTATTACGGCCATTTGTAAAAAATAAATTTAGATATTTTATAACTGGAATAATCTTAAAATTATAATCGCAACTTAACAGATTTTTATAAGAATAATTTCATTACATATTTAAAACAGTGAGCATTTTTTTTTATAACACAATTAATATCCTTTGTGCGGGATAGACGCCATTGTTTTTAACAGCCTTTGGCAATTCAAGTATTGAGACTTATTAAAATAAGAACTATATAAATTAGATTAAAATCAGCAATTCATTTATGCTTATAAAGATAATTTAAAAAAATAAAGATTAATTTTATGGTTAAATTTCACTAAAAAATTTTAAATGATCGGTGGATGCAACGTATGGCAGGTAAAATGGGAAGGAATCCAGAGCAAAACCGGGGAAATATCGTTCCTGAAGCTTGCAATTAAGCCCGGGGCTGTAAAAGGCCCGTGAAAGTTTCAAGGGTTGCAGAGCTGAGAAGCAACGCGAAAGAGACCCGTGTAAAAATGTACAATCGCGATCGGGGAGTCGAGGCGAACCAGACACGTGCGCAGGTGCGCACTTTCGGCGGTACTAAAGCTCGGATTGGAAAGTTGCCTTCGTTTTCTTTCCGTGGCCCGGGCTGTGTGTTACCTCTACACGGGGATGCGTTTATCGAGCTCGCGGCGAACTAGCTCCCCTCTGACCCGAGAGGCGCATCCCAGGCTGACACTTTGATGTTCTATGTGTCTCGGGCGAAAGGGGATTTAGTTTTTTTATCCAGAAGCACTGCTTTTCTGTAGAGTAATTGACTTTTTTTATTAAGTCTCTTTGTTGAGATAATAGAATAAATACGTGATAAAATCAAATGGCTTTTTCTAACAGAATTTTGCCATTAGTTCTAAAGTGTAATCAGAAAAATCGAATATTTTCATTGTCACGTAGGATAATATTAAGATTATTCAAAGAAAGTCACTGAACTTTTTTTAATAACATTAGAAATAAAAAAAAAAAAATATCGAGAGTAACGTAACTGTATATCTTAGTAAATATTTAATAATGTTGTGTTTCAATTTTTTTCATACCATTATTTGATATTACTTTTTGTTCATTTTAAAATTATTTTGATATTTAAAATATCATAAACATTGTATAAAATTTATAAAGTATATATTTACAAAGCAACAATTATGCAATATCGAAAAGTTTAAAACATTTTCAGTTATACCGAAAATTGAAACAATTTCATCGTAATTACTAAAGTTCGACATCACTATATATTAGCGCTTCTGCGAACAACGTAATTTACATTGTACTTTTATTATGCTTAATAAATTTGATCATTATCATTAGTAAAAATTAAAAAATTTAATTAAAGTTGCGCACGCATATACAGGAGTACAAGTTACAACATTCAAAATTAATAGAAATTAGTCAATGGGTATGAAAAATTTTTTCGCAATATCGCCTCGTAATGAGTGGTTATCATAACAACATTTTTAAATTCTAAAAATTCTTTTTATAAATTTGACAATATTAAATTCATTTTTCGTAAAATTTCACCCGTTTTTCAAACATTTCCGGAAATGAAGAGATGAAAGTTAAGAAGCTTAAAAATTTATGTAAGCTGCACCTTTGAATTACACAGAACATTTATTTCAAAATTGATAATGCGATTATTTAAAATCTCGCCGTCGTTCGAAAATATTGGCTCGTAAGTTAACAGGAAATTCAATGCATATGAATTTATATGTCCAAAATATACACGGACGCGTACGGAAATGATTAAAAGGGACATAGTTTAATCCCTACAATGTTACGTATCGTTCTTTATGAATAATAATATCATCTCGTCGTATTTCATTTTTGTCGACGTATTCCTACACATACGTACGCGTTATTATATTTATTGTGCGTACGAGTACGGGCATAGGGAAACAACACGCGTACCGTCGGATCTTTTATCGCGCTTGATTACAGCTTATAGGATAAATAGTAAGCTCGTTCTCTCTTTCACTCTCTCGTTTTCTCCTTCCGTCCCCTCTCTCCTCTCCCCCTCCTCTTTCGACGGATGTCAGCGAACTAGCGTAACGAGTGTAACGAGCAATTGGAATCCCATCGAGGCCCTTTGCTTCGCAAAACTCACCCGCACCTCGCAAAGCTGCCAACGCATTTATCGAGTCGCAGTATCTTTCTGTCTCTTTCCCTCCCTATATATATACGCGTATGCATCAATATAGGCGCGTTGGTGGGTATGTATATAGAGGTAACTGCGCGCACGAGTGCGAAACGCACCTGATTTCCCTAGCGGCTTTTGCCTCTCTCATTCTCACTTATCCGAGTTCTCTCTTTTTCCTCGTCTCTCTTACTATAGCCAACGTACCTGCAACAATATTATACTCATGTATGTATACATATACGTGATATATACACTTATATAATACATATACGTGATATACGCGTATGTGAAAAGCCGCGCAGAGGTGCGACACGCGATTTCAACCATACGACTATATGGGCGCATCGTTGATGCAAGCCAACCAATCGGGACTTCGCTTTATTTACTCATAACGGCCACTCGTTCTACTCTTTGTCTGCGTGTTCAACTAGCTCTGTTTCTCTCTCTCTCTCTCTCTCTCTCTCGTCTCTTTCTACTCTTTTTTCCGATACCAATGTATATTGAGCGTGAATATGAAAAATTCGAATTTTACTCATATATGCAAACACACCGGTAATCTCGACTACATCCATGACGCGCTGGAGTTGCCTCTCTACGTGTTAAAGCATAAAAAATAAAAGCACAGATTTTTTTTTTTTTTTTTTTTTTTTTTATTTTATTTACATTGATTTCGAAATACCTCTGTATTGTGAGCTTTTTTTTTTTTTAAATATTTTTACGCCCAGTGTGTCAAAAATTATCTCGGAATTTCACGATACGTTATATTTTATAGAACGCTTCGTAGGGTTTGTTTATTGAAATTTTTTAGATCTATATTTTTCAATAAATATTGCCTATTCGTTATGTTTCCGCATAGACAATTTTTATTTTAATATCGCAATTTTTACACTTCATTTTTTCTAACTTTTCAAATTTAACCACAAATATAACTTTATTAATATTAAGCGACAATGATTAACATATTATGATTTTAATATTGATATAATATCTTTAAAATGGTGACAATGACATGTCTACTTATGCATAAAATAATTTATGGAACATTTAAATTTACATGAAGATATAAGTAAAATAAATATTTAATTTGTAGCAAATTAATCTTCTTTTTTGTAATCGCTTTCAAATAAGTTCTTATTACTGCGTTAAACGTACTATAAAATCATGAACCAATATTTTGATTCTATTTATAAAAAATGTTCAACAAGGTTTGTTAATAATATTAAATTTTTTTAAGCGAATATTATCTTAAAATTTTAAATTGAAATTTTAATTGAAAAACGTACATTTAAAGCGTTGAAATTATTCTAGAGAATATTCGTGTTTTTATATTTTATTTAAATAATAAAAATGTATTCGCAAATTAACGCAATAATGTTTAATAGTCAAGAATTAATATTAACAATTTGAATCCTTTCTCTAAATTTGGGAATTTCTTTTTGGTAAAGGACTTGGATTGAATAACCCCGTAATCGTACGGTATACAGAGTTCGTTTGAAGAGCTCATGCACACTCGACACGTTGGGGATATAAACTCAAAAGCATATACACGCACGCACACACCTTCGATGAAGTTCGTGGGCTACGTAAGTAAGAGCAGAGTGTGAAATATCGGCGTTGACCGAGCCGGTCGTTGGCTTCGTTTTCCTTTATCTCTCTTTCTCTGTTTCTCTCTCTCTCTCTCTCTCTCTCTCTCTCTCTCTCTCTCTTTCTCGCTCTCTTTTTTTCTCTTTCTTTCTTCTCTTTTGCGCGAGATTCGCTTTGTCAGGGGGAGGATTATTATGCGAAAAGTTTCTCCGGCGCTTCTCGTTTTTTCCCTGATGGACGATTAAAACTTCCGGCGCGCGCGAGTAAGAGAAAAAGAAAGAAGAGAGAGAGAGAGAGAGAGAGAGAGAGAGAGAGAGAGAGCTCGGAAAACCCGTCTGGTGCGCGGCGCCCGTCGAATTTACAAATTCCTCGGGGCTGCACCGCAGCCGCGGGTAAGAGGAAGTAGCATTTAACCATGAGTCGTAGGGAGTCGTCCCGAGGACTCGACAGCGGGGGCCAGACGCCAAATTATACTTCGGATTTGCAAGTAGAAGACGTGCACCTTTGTTACCTGCGCGGACTCCGCGGAATCGGGACTTTAATCGAGCACCGAGTCTTATGTATGCGCTTGTTTCCTTGACAAGTTTTATCTACTCTTGAAAATGTCGTTTCCGCGCGAGGAAAGGAGAGGAAAGAGAAATTACTATGAATATTCGAAATTTTCTCGAGTTCAAGTTTATATTGGAAAACTGTAAAACATATATATTGTAAATTAAGTTTTATAAATTGTAATTCCTCTTGTCGAATGTAGACATATTCAGATTTTCTATTGTTACGTTCAATACGAAACGATTAATAGTAACGATTAATATTATTAACGGTTATAGCGAGACTGAACAAATGACGTCATCAATGCCGAGCTAACCAACGTTGAGGGGGCATTGGACCGTATTAGGTGATAAGATATGGACAAAGGGTTTGTTTATATAAACAAATGATTTGTTTACATAAACAAGTAATAAAAAGGCAATTAACAAGTAATAACGCTACTTTGTTTATATAAACAAACAATAAAAAATCAATTAACAACTGGTTAAAATAAAATAAACAATAATACGGTAAATAAATAAACAATAATAAACAATACAAAATTTTTAACAACCTTCACAAAGTCATTTAAAAAATGTAACGATCTTATAGATGCACAGGTCAATGACCTTCGAGACCTTCATTTAATAAATGAATACGTAGATATTTTACAAATTTTTACGTTTCAAACATAAAAATATAAATATCTTAAGCTAATATAGGTAAACAATATGCATATAATTCTTCGTAAATCATAATTAATAGTTCTTGATCATTTTTATAATTAGCAAAAAATTGCTTAAAAACTAAACAAGTCTTTGAGAATACTTTTTCCTTTTTCGGTAGTTCCTTTACTGATTTTATTTTTCACAAAATCAATTATGCAGTCTACAATACGATTCGCGAATCCCGCATACTCTTTGAAATGTTTCATGCGCGTAGTGAGTGATACACTCACGCATTTCTCGGAGCCCCTAAAAAGTTGTAGCCTGTATTACGATGGATGGCAGATTGTCGATGTTTTGCTTTTTTATGCAAGACTGTGTAATACTTAAATAATTATCACTTGGTAGCTTGTTTTCGTTGTCTTCCCCTTTCATCTTCTTCTTCAGCCTCGTATACGTTTTCTCTTAAATACTTTGCTTGCTCAACGCTAGGTCTTTCACTTATGGCAATCGCTTTTACACCGTAGGCCGTCGTTAGATGTATGTCATGAAGTGATAAAAATATTTATGAAGTGTTTCCAAATTTGGTTGATCAATTGATAGAAATATTATTAAAAAATCGTGATTTATAATCGTTTTTGCACAGAATCATTCAAAATTGTAATAAACTAATGATTTTTCGATTTATCGATAATTTATTCATTGTCGCTTTTGAAAAAGAACTCGTAATATATTCTTATTAAGTAACGCACTATAAAAATAATGTAATAATCTTACACAGAAATCATGCATATGTATGTACGTAAAATGATTATTCAAATTTCATAGGCGTACAAGTAAATTAAATTTTCTAGCGCCGAAGTTATTAAATTTTCAGCGATAAAAATTTTCAATTAAAAAGACTGATATTCGAAAACTAATTTCTGCTGAATCAAAATTTCCTTAATTCCTCGATATGAAAAGAATTTTTTTGGCTTTTCAAAATAAATATTCTTTGATATATAAAATTCATTTGCGGACGAATAATAAAAATTCTGAAATAAAATTTTCTTTTTCTACTCATTATCATTTTAGCGCGAATATTTGTTTTTAACATAAAGAAAAAAAAAAAACTATTAGAATCCGCACATATTTGTAAATATAAGATATAAAGAAGAAAAAGTCAGAATCGCCAATTTGAGAAATATCTGTAAAATGAAAATAAATGCAGCAACAACATCTTTTCGGGCGCGATTAAGTAAGGAAAATCGACGATTATCACGTATATTTCGTGAGAGGAAAACATAATTTGGAAAAGCACGTGTGCGCGTGTTTTTTATTTGATTCTTTTCACTCCTAATATCACAAATCGATGCTTTGTGATATATGAATGTATGTTTTTAGATTTTAGGAGTATGTACTATGTGTGAGGTATTAAAAATGTTATTTTTGCTCTCGAATATGAAATTATTTTACGCGATACAAATGATAAATTTTCAATAGTATTTACTTTTTATTATAAAAAAGTTTATATTTAAAATAGTTTTATTTTTTTTTTTTTTAGGAAGTTTAAAAAACATTTTTAATGACTTACAATACATTTTACAAATAAAAAATTCCTGCTTTCATCCTTTTGTCGTTGGTTCTTTGTCTGTGTTTATCTTACTATTTTTCGCAAACATTTCAAAAATTTAAAAAAACATA
Source organism: Chalcis sispes (assembly GCA_949987625.1). Lineage (NCBI taxonomy): Eukaryota > Metazoa > Arthropoda > Insecta > Hymenoptera > Chalcididae > Chalcis > Chalcis sispes. Next base: position 63,007,713 of record OX465098.1, read on the forward strand.
AAATTTTATTGTACATTTTTTATCTGTCTGATAAAATAAGAAGATATAAAATGATATTTTATAAAATAATTTAAAGTATTTTTAATTGTTATTTGGCTTAATACTTATATATTTATAACAATCGACTTTAGATATTTATATTTTTCTGTTTGAAACGTAAAAATTTGTAAAATATCTATGTAGCCATTTATTAAATGGCCTCGAAAGTCATTGGCTTGCGCATATTTAAGGTCGTTAAATTTTTTAAATGATCTTGTGAAAGTCGTTAAAAATTTTTTATTATTGTTTATTTTATTTTAACTAGTTGTTAAATGATTTTTTATTGTTTGTTTACGTAAACAAAGTAGCATTATCGCTTGTTAATTGCCTTTTTATTACTTGTTTATGTAAACAAATCATTTGTTTCTATAAACAAACCCTTTGTCGGTATCTTATTACCTAATACGGTCCAATGTCCCCCTCAATGTTGGTTAGCTCGAAATTTTTTTCTCTGCAACACTAATTGCGCACAAATATAGTTCAGTTAGAAATGATTCATAAAATATTATAATTATTAAATTCTTAGCTCGAGATTCAACATATTTGTTACAACATCAATTATTTATTATTATTCTTATATTAATTAATAAAAAAATGAATCTTTTTTCATACTTTATCTTCTTCGATGTATTTAAAATAAGGTAACTCGATAAAAAAAAATATATTATCATAGTACATATAGATTCTAAAGACCTGATAGTCAGTACTATTAAACTTCTTTAACATGTAATTAAATTTTAACAATGCTATTGTAGTGTTGTACTCGTTATAATTATTATGAAAATTGGTCACCAGAGAATTATTTTAAAATTTTTTTTTATGCGCTTGTTATATGTATATACTTGTATTCCATTTTATTTTAAATGAATTAATTTAATTAGTGATATCCTGTTAAAAAATTATCGAGCTATTACATTTAAACGTTTAATACGTTCGAGTTCAGTATGATGGAAAAAAAAAAAATAAAAAAAAAAAACATAACTAATTAAACAAAATAGATAAGATAAGATCAAAATATTATTATTTCTTTAATATCGTAATATGCAAATGATAAATAAACAAAGCAGATTGTACAATATTAAACGAATATATTAGGTTTAAATTTTTACTTGCAAATGAATTAGGACATTTATGTCGTTTTATTACTGACTTTAATATTTAAAAAAATTTTAAAGTTTTTTTTAGACTACACTGTTTAAACGATTAATATGTAAGATTATTTAAATGAATTTTTGTAAAAGAGATATTAAAATTACGTCATTACGCGCGTCATTACACAGCTGTTCAATTTCGTATTAATGATTGATTTCAGGTGTATCGAAATCGTTAAATTTCACTCGACTAAATTATTTACACATGATCGATTGCTCGATTCTAAGTTTTTTTTTTTTTATTAACTTTTTAATTATTGCTTTATCTTAAAGCTTTTAAAAATTACTGGCTGCTATATCAAAGACATTGTAATTTTTGTGAAAAAGAAGTAATATTAAGGTGATTGCTAGCGATAGGAATAGTTTTAAAATTATTAAATTAAAATTATTGTAAATATTAGATTATAGAAGACAGAAAAATTTCGAAAATTACAAAAAAATGTACGTGTACGTGTACATCACGTCGCGTTTGTAACGATATGAAAAAATGACATGCGGCACGATTGCGATTTGCGAGTTTTCGTTATCTTCATATCGTATAAACATTTAAACACGGAATACATTATTTTTTACATACCCACCGTATAATAAGCTTATAAAGAGGAGTCCAGCTTAAAGAACATGAAAAAAAAAAAAAAAACATAAAAAAAAAAAAAGAATTAAAAAAAGCTAACCGTGAGGCAATTCATATAATATATAATATACAATATAACGGAGCAGCGCTCGCGGTGCAATTCAAGCTGAAAATAACCTTTCTCCAAAGCATTAACTCGGCTAACTCCATCGAGCAATCATCTTTCTCTCTCTATCTTTCTCTTTCTCTCTCTCTCGCTCTTTCTTCCTCCGCTGCAAATTAAAGTCCATAATCCCTCCTTTCCGTTTACGCAGCAATCTTCGCGCTCGTGTGTATCATCGCACACACAAAGTTTTCTCTCTCTCTCTTTCTCTTTCTCTTTCTCTTTCTCTTTCTCTTTCTCTCTATTTCTCTTGTTCACACGTCCGCGCATTCAAGAAAGAAAACTCTCAGGAAGGTTCTCCCCTAACATATATACCTACACTTGGAAAAAGGAAGATCGAGCAAGCAGCAAGATAAAGATAGGGGGAGGGAAGGAAAGAAAGACGTATCTCGGCCTCCTTTGCAAGAGAGAAGGTCGACGGTGCAGTGCCGAGAAAAAGGAAACGACGCACTCGAGGGTAGCGCGGGCCAACTTTACTTTTTCACAAGATATACCCAAAGAATAAAATATACGAGAGGAAAGGAGAGAGAGAGAGAGAGAGGCCGTGAATAGACCGAGAGGTGAAAGAGCGAGAGAGCGGTAATCATTGGAGGACGCGGCACCGGTGGGTGCCTTACCGGCGGGTGGGGGCGGCGTACTTCGGCAGTCGTCGGCCAACTCCGCGCCCGAGTCCCGCTCGCTCGTGTGGGTGGCTGCAGCAACGCGCGCCTTTCGGCCAGCATTCTTCGGAGCATACGAGCACCGGCAGAGGGCCCGCTGCGCCGTCTACGTACACGTATACTATACGCGCGCGTCGTTGACAGCGCGCGACGGCGGCGGCGGTGGTACCGCGGAGCGAGACTAACGGCGAGTGAGGAAAGAGAGAGAGAGAGAGAGAGAGAGGAAGAGAGAGAGATAGATAGATAGAGAGAGAGAGAGAGAGGGGGAGCGCGTGTCCGCTCCCGCGCACGACGGCACAAGCTTCGGCTCAGTCTGCTTGAGGAACCGCTCGAGGCCGGGCGGACTTGGCTGCGCGCGTTACCGCTCTCCTTCGTCGTACGCGCACGTTACGGTGACTCTTTCCGCTCGGCGCACGGTCCTCTCTCGGGCACCTGTTCGACGAGCCGTTCGGCGTATTTTTTTCTCCTCTTAATTTTGGCGCATTCCGAATCCGCCGCCACGGGGCCTCGGCCTTCGCTCAGCTCCTCGCGCGCACCTTTCTATCCGCTTTGACCTCGCTCTTTGGCGCGCGCGTGTCTCGTTTTTTTAATCCCGTCTCTTACTCGCTCTTCGCTCCTTTATTCGTTTCTTTTAGTTTCCCATTCTGCCTAAGATCCAATAAGTGTCATTCGCTCTCGGCGTGTTAACCTCTACGAGTTTTCATTTCGCCGCGAGTACGTCGAAACTTTGAAGAGATTGTTCTGGTGATTTGTTGTCCCGAAAGCGAAAACGCTTAACGCGACTGGCGTGTCGCAAGATCGGAGAAAGGAGAAACTTCTGCAGGATACCGACATCGCGCTGCACCAAAACGTGAGTTGACGCAAAAATTTTTCTTTAGCATTCTCTCGAGCTTAATAAAACTCAACGAAAGAGGCGAAAACAAAGAGGAAAAAAATGAGAGAAAGGAGGAAAAAAATAAATTTAAAAGAAAAAGAGTGTAGAAAAAGAATATCCGACTTCGATTTAAGACGGACATTAACGCGGAGGTACAGAGGAATTCCGCGCGTCGCCATCGACCTTCCGAAGCGTAATCAAAATTCCGCGCAAGGCGGAATCCTGCTCCGCTATGCCCAATTAAAAATCCGGAGCACGCGGAGCGAGGATACGTGTGTGCGCGCGTGTTGCGCCAGCGGCTTCTCTCCGTCCGCTGCGACGATCCTCGCTCTCTTTTCCTCTCTCGCTCTTTATTTCCCGGTCGGTCTCGTTGTAACCGCGCGCGCTCGCGCGACTTTTAATCCGCGCACGGCAATTAAAGCCTCGCTCTCTCTAATTTCATTGTACGTGAGCGGGCTCGTGGGATAGAGAAGCGCGGACGGAGGCGGAGGGTGGGAGAATTACTCGGGGCTCAGGAGCTAACGTATACGTACGAAGGTCTGCGGGCGCGGGCGGACAGTAACCCTGATCGCCTCCGCCGCTGGACGCTATACGCGTCGAGTGTACTAGAGCTACTTTCGCGTCGTGTCCGTCCGCGGCAGCGCGCTCCGAGACGGGCTTACGAGTGTTAGCTGGTACACCGAGCAAGAGAGATAGACGAGGAGGAGAAAGAGGGAAAGCTCGTACAACACGCACGAGCCTTTCTACCTGCTGCTCGAGTTAATACTTCTACCAGTCCCGTCTCTCTCTCTCTCTCTCTCTCTCTCTCTCTCTCTCTCTCTCTCTCTCTCTCTCTCTCTCTCTCTCTCTCTCTCTCTCTCTCCTTCTTCTTCTTCTTCGTCGACTTATCGAAATTCCACGTAGGTTATTACTTTATCGATTTACCGCTCAGTGTAATGTTTTTATCGAAAGCGTGCACGCTTTTTCCCTTCGTGTAATAGTATATATTTTTATTCGAGTTTTTCGCTCGCGTATCGCCGGCACCTGTACGCGTGTCGTTTGTTAAAGCTTATAAGTTTTATCAAAAAGAGATGTCTGGTTTTTTAACTTTTAGATGGTATCTTGTTGCCTATGGTGCGTCAGTCGATTAACGATAAGCTTAAAATTGATATGGACAAGTTTAAAATTGTCGATGAAAATTTATTTGACGAAATGAAAAAATGTTTTGCCAGTGATATAAAAAAGTAACCGTCGCTTTAATCGTTCACTCGGATTAAAACAATATCTTTTAAAAACAGTTCGCCAAAGCGATATTCATCGCAAAACATCAATGTTTCCATTACAACTAGGAGAAGAGACAATTACAGAATCAGCATTCTAGTAACGTTCTAACAATATTGATACCGCGTGAAATAATATTCTCCGAAATATTATCAACGATATGAAAGCCGATCCCTTATTTCAATTACAGCGCACGATCTGATTCATGGGATAGATAAATAAATATACGTGTATGTATATCCCGGGTAAAGGAAAGAGAAAGAGAAAAAGATACACACATTGACAGGCGGAAGAAGAAAATTGCTTTGGAAAAAAGTAACAGTCGGTCGAATGGGACGCGCGCTGTTGCGGTTCTCCGACCGCTTCTCGTTTATCCGTGTATACATACACACACACAGAGACACACACCCATATATACAAGTTTACAATCGTGGACGTATATAAGGATAAAGACAGAGAGAGAGAGAGAGAGAGAGAGAGAGAGAGAGAAAGAGGGACACGCGAAGAATAATGTTTATAGCCGTCGTTTGACTTTCCTGCGCGCACTCGTCGTGTAACGACACTGCAATTACATCGTAATCAATCTCAGCTATTGTAATTACGAGTGCCGAGGTTTTGCTCGTGATCGCGCGAGCACGTATTACTTACGAGAGGACCTTCTAAAATTTAGTAGCTGATAATTAACGTTGAAAGTAGCTTTATTTGCGCCTCTTTTTTTTTTTTACATTTGGCTCGTATCTCTAAACGAGTGCAGTCGAAATTTGTTATCAATGTCACTCTATCTCCTTGATCGAGCGTCGAAAGATTAGAACCAATGAATCATTTTGTTTTTAATTTTTTATAGTGCTTTTTAAGATTCCATGTTGGAATTTACGCTATAATCTAACGAACTTTTTGTACTTCTCTCTCTCTCTCTCTCTCTCTCGCTCTCTCTCTCTTTCTCTCTTTCCTCTCCCACTCTCTTTCCTCTCCCACTCTCTTTTTCTCCCGATGTGAAGACGCAGCCTTATGAATTTAAATGAATGTTCGTTTTGTTTAACTTTTTTATTTATAGGCGAGAAAGCGTTGAGAAAGAAAATTGATTTTTCATTAAACGCGTCTTAACGAACGTTTCTGTATTTTTATTTAAAAAGCCTTTGAACACTGAATTAATTTAACGATGCGAGAATTTAATTTCATAACTGTTTTTTTGACCTGTTAATAATTTTATTATTTCTTAATTAGGTTTTGTAATTTTTAAAGAAAATCGATATCGCGATAATTTCGAATAAAGTGTTTTTTTTTTTTTTTTTTTATTTATTATTTAATATTATTATTTATTAATAAATAAACAGAATAGAAGTCATCGGCACGTATTACAATAGAAATTTAAATCCAATTAGAAGAGAATCACATCTCCGGGTCATAGAGTTTAATCAAACTCTGGGAGGTGTTTTATAATGCAACGTAATAATGAAATACGTTATTCAAAATTGATCACAATAACTTTTCATTACTCGCTCGGGGCGTCTAGTGAATGTCATTTACAAAATATATTAAAATCGATTATCATTGTGCAGGTGTATTAAAAATTAATATCCTATCATGTAATAGAAACTTGTTAATAGATAAAAATTTAAATTGTCAGAAATTTTAAATGATAAATTATAGTTAAAAGTCTGTTGAATCAATAATTAAGCAAAAAGTAACATCGATGTTTTGCTTAATTTATGCTAAAACCAAATATTTTTTTAACGATGCATTTCATATATATATACATCATATATATACGGTTTCAAAGTAAATTAAGTTTTAATTTTTTTGAATCTCTAGAAAGTCTCAATTTAAAGAATAAACTTTCTACTTTCATTCTTTCTGAAAAGATGTTTGAGTATGCATTTAACAAATATACACGAGTCTATCTGCCACAAAAAATGCTATAATAAACTAACTTGTTTTCAAAATCATTAAAATGAATTTGTTATCTTAAATACCTTTAAAATTTATTATCTTTGATACCTTATCAAATAATTCGGTCAAATTGTTACCAAGATATCTTATTACGCCGATACGAACGGAATGAGTTATTCGTTAAAATTTTAAAAATATCGTTTGATCGTGGCACGCGATTTTTATTTTCTAACTTAACAAAGAAATGATATTGAACTTGTTTTTGAATAAAAATGATATCAATTTTTTTATAAAGAAGTAAATTTTTACTTCCGAAATAAAAAGCATTAACTTTTTATATTTTGTTTTTCTTTTTTTTTTTTTTATTTTTCATCAAAATTAAATAATGAAGTTTGCTTTTTATTAAAAAAATAAAAAAAATTGTTATCATTAAAAGAATATAAACTTTAGTTTTTAATAGAATAATTTAGTATTCGATAAAATGTGTACGTAATCATTACTATAATTACAAGCAAATAAGTTACGAGTTTTTAAAAGTAAAAAAAGGATTAAAGGCTGTAATTTATATAAAAAAGGGAATATTTTAGATAAAAGTGAATAGTCTGGAAAAATAAAATTCTACGTCAAAGAATTTAGTGAGTAGATTGCTTCTATTTCAAAGCTTCACTGTATTGCAAAATATATATATTCACACACACTCACACGTACACACGTACACGTCTATATATATATAAAGGAACGTAAGAAAAAAGGTAGAGAGACCAAATTGATTCGAAGCGAGCAAATTTTTAGTATGAAGAATTTCAAGTGAATTTTTGAAATTTTCATCAAATTTATCCAGCGCGTAACGAACAAGCTCCGTGCGTAATGCCTCTGTGCTGCTGCTGCATATATGATAAAGTGCCCTTTTCAATCATCCACTTGCACACAGTCGAGTGAGAGAGATAGAGAGATAAAGAGAGAGAGAGAGAGAGAGAGAGAGAAAGGGGTGAGACTCTCTTTCATGTTCTGCAAGTCGGTCAGTTATAAATTTCAAATGTACGTTTTAGTTACTCTTCAGCGCGTACTCTCTTTACTGTATTCTTTCACTTTTGACACTATATACAGTGAGATATATAGACATTACACATATATATATATATATATATATATATATATATATATATATATATATATATATATATAGTCGCCTTTTTCGATAGGGATCACGACACTGCATTATTCGCGAATCGCTGGATAATTAAGCGGCTCCTTAGCGCGCGAGAGGAGATCTCGAGAAATCTCTCGAGCGCGAAAGAAGAAGAAAAAGAAAGACAGAGAGAAAAAGAGAGGAGGGCGAGAGGGAAGGGGAGCGGCAAGGATAAAAGAAGGAAGAAAAAAAATAGGAGCCGATCGATTTCCTTATCAAACTTTGTCTTTTCGCATCGGGCGACTCGCGAACGACTTGATTAGAATCCGAGCTCCGGAAAGAAAGAGAGCGAAAGAGAGAGAGAGAGAGAGAGAGAGAGAGAGAGAGAGAGAAAGAGAGAGAAAGAGAGAAAAAGCAGACATTGTTCGGAAATCGATCAGAGCTAGTACCTCGACGAGATTTGCCTGTAAAACAACTCGTTAGCTTTTTTATACATTATAAAACAGCGGTACGCGCGCCGCAACGGGTAAAACGGCAATTAAGAAGAAAAAGCGCACACCTGCTTCTTTAATTAGCTCGGAATATCTGGATAACGACTGGCTCATGGATTACCGATAACCAAAAGACTATTAAACTCCTGTCAAAATATTCTCGATCGCTTATTTATTATCTGCGTATCGCTACAGCTCTCAATTAGTACACACCAAGCTCGTAATTTTTCCACGTGATAAACTTTGTTTTCACGTTCCAAAAATTTGGTTCGTTTTTCGTTTTTTTTTTTTTTTATTTTTTTTTTTTTTCGTTGACGCAAATTGTTCTTTACGAAAAATTTGGTAAACATAAAATAATAAACAAGTTACATACGAGGTACATTTTTGAAATATCACACTCGATTATTTTTATCATCTTCCAATCATTTTTCTGTTTTACTAACTGCGAGCTTCGCGCGCCAAACCCCTATTTTGTTATTCATTTTTATGCAAGTATCATTTATTTTTTATACCAAGTAAATTTTTTCAAACGTGGTTTTTAATCTTTTTTTGTTTGTACTTGATTTCCTAGATATATTTTAATTAAATCCCATGATCTTACTCTGAACAAAGCTATGTAAAGTTGTCTATGATTAAATACATCTCTTCTAAGATCAATAGTTACTTTTTAAAACGTTTGACCTTGTACTTCGTTAATAGTCATGGCGAAAGCTAATTTAATTGGAAATTGTCTTCTTTTAAATAAAAACGAAAAGTTATTGTCACTATATAAAGTAATGCGATTTAAAAAGACGTTATCGTTTGCTTTGTCACCTATTAAAATTTAACATTTTAGTAAATGAATAGACAAATCTATAATTTTTAGCGTTCGTTGTAATAATCTTCAATAAATTTATGATCCACTATTTTACACCAGCCTTTTATTTACTAATATTTTACACTATTTTAAAAACACATCAAATTTGTAAATCTATTGTTAGGTATATTACAATCTTCGATATATTTATTTTCCATTTTTAATTTTAGCATTACTTTTTTAAAACATTTTAAAACATTCAAATGCATCTAACCTACAATCTAGAATGACTTCTGTTTTGTAAACGATAAATTCAAATTCAAAAAATTCTCTATGATTAGCTGATTACATATTTGCGTTATAACCAATTTCACTATTTCTTTCTTGTATACCAAACCAATTAGAATGTCGGAAGTTTGTCGACAATTTTCCGTCATCATTTTTTTAAAGTAGGATATACAAATATTAAAATGTCCATTTCTCCATTATTTTTTTTACATATTCAGAGAATGTTCAAAGGCAATAAAAATTATGAAACAAAAATGCACAGATGTGTTAGAAATTATTACTGCAATATTACGAGTACTAAACATGACTTTGTTGGAAAACTTTTGTGAAAATTGTTTTTCCATCGATTAGAACTAATTTGATTTTATAAATAATGATTAAATGGTAAATAATGGCGGATGAGAATTGTTTATTCGATTCATTATTTAACTATTAATATCTTTCATCAAGCGTTGATAAATTGATTATAAATTTTGTTATTGATTAAATTTTTTTTTTTTTTGTTACAGAATATAATTTTATAAAATTTCCATTCTAATTTTTTGACATGATTTTATTTGCTGGCAAATAGAATAAAAATCGAAATTTTGATGCAATAAGTCACATTTAAATATTATTTTCCAAACGTTGAACGTTATAGACGTGCCATTGATAGGAATTTTTTTATTTTTAAATTCATATTTCAAAATATATTTTCCGAATTTTTTGTTTTATACATTTTATATATAATATTTTTTTTTTTTTTTTAATTTCTTTCAAAAATTTTAAGTTTATATTAAAAAAAAAAAAAAACAACAAAAAATATTGGTAAAAATGTGAAAGTATTGCGTTGTGTATAAAAATGAAATGCAGCATTAAAAATAACGGTAAATTTTATAAAATTTCAAAACTCAAATCGTAAAAACTAATATTTCCTTCGAAAGGAAGCTTTCAACGTTTTAAAAGTTCCAATATAAAATTTGTTATGATCTTGCGTAAACTAGATTTCAGCGATTACGCGCAATCCATAAAAGACATGTTTGCGCTCGCGCGATACACGCCGAGCATTGCATTAGTCTTCCAAGTGTGCCGTGACGTGATCGATTCCATGCACATATTTTTTCGTCGACTGCTCCGACGATTCTCCTGCCTAGCGCTACTCGCACCTCGACCTCGTATGAATTCCGAGATATAATAAACCTCAGCGAGGTAAGTGAATAAACTGCAAATAAAAAAACGATAGAGCAATTTTCGTATGTACCTTTATATTGTTTGCATTCTTCTTGTTTTTTACCTCCAACCTTAGATAGCTCTTAATTAAGTCGTACGAGCGACAATAGTAGAGAATTACGATGAAAGTAATCACCCCTTAGGTGGCAAAATAAAAATGAAATAAGTACGATGCTCAAAGTAGAGCTCATAAATACGGGGCGCGAGTCAATCCGGTTGATTCGCGTCAACGTCGGTTTTCAAGAACCGCCCGAGAGATGCGAAATGCAATGCATCTTTAATTAAATCTTTCTCTCCCTCGCGCTCGCGTGTATCTCTCGGTGAAACCAACCGAGCGCCACGGGGTTAGCACTGGATAGCCAAAATTTATTCCGTGCATTTCAATCTGGCCGCTCGCGCGTATGTATTTTGCTTTCGTACCTCCTCTAGCCTTAATTCTCTAGCTCTCGCTTCCTGGTCCTTGTCCCTCCTCTATCCATCCCTCCCCCCTCCCCCCACCTCTTTCCCACGGGCTGATACGTATGTTTTCGCGTAGACGAGAGCGGGGACGCGACCTCCGGAATAAATAGAAGACGAGCTCGCAACTTCGGGAGAGATTACGCCGAGCATTGTAGACGATCCAAAGGTGAAAGCCCGCGCGAGCGCGAGCTATGAAAATTAACGAAGAGCGCAACCAGCGCTCCCGAGAGAGAGAGAGAGATTACAGAGGCTGCGAATTACAAAAATTGCCCATGGTCGTTGAATAATTTCGATTTTGCAATTGTAATTACACGGCTGCGAGCGGCTACTACGATGAACGAACGTTGCGGTGTTCTTTTTATTTATTTATTTATTTTTTTTTCACTTTTTTGTTTGAACTATCGCGCACTTTCTAGGATGAATTAATCTCATTTTCTCTCTTTCAATCGTGCATACTGTTGAGAATTTGTTTCGAAATTTAAATTAAAATGCTGTCTCTTGACTTGTCTTGAGGCAAGAGATAGATTTTTTTTAAATGTAAATTATACAGCTATTATCATAGTTATCCTGTTATCTAGCTTAATATCGATATTTATCTAATTATCACCTCAATTTATTGTACGTTCTTTAATTAAAATTAAATTCTAATTAAAGGCTCATAAATTTATCGTAAAATTATTTACAAATATTTTGCATTCGCGATATTTAATTTATTTATAAAAAAAAAAAAAAAAAAAAAAATTTCTTTCACGCAAACAAATTTGATGATTAGTTTGATAATAAAATGATAAATGTAAAACTGATAATTTGTTGTGTCTATACACGGAAGAGAGCGACGATATATCTCATAAAAAATATAATCATATTTGGTTTTATGCAGCGTTTCATGCGATAACGAGCGCGCGACAAACAGCAGCCACGTACGAGCGATTTTGCGCCGCGATTAAAAAATAATGGGCTTAGCGATTTATCGAGCATTAAATGTATATTTTTACATAACAAGAAGCATTCCGGTGCACTCTCGGTTCGGGAATCGTCGTTTTATTTAGACAGCGCATAGCTGCGTGACTGGATTCCAGAAGAACGTTGCACGATCGGCATTCGTGCTCTCGGTAATAAGTTTTCTCCTCTCCGAGGAGGAGGGGGGGGGGGAAAGGAGGAATACCTTAAAAGTAGGATAATTTTTCAACTTCCCCGAGTCGTGCGCGTTCATATCCAAGTCGTTGGCTCGTCGAATACGTACAGAGAAGAGTAGTAAGAGAAGGGGAAGAGACTGGGAGAGATGGAGAGATGGAGAACGATCTAGCGATCGTATACGAATGTGTCCCGCGAAGCTGTACAGCTGAACGGATTCTCGTCTCGTACCGATGTGCGACGTCCTAACCTCGTTTTCCTTATTTTCGCGTTGTTCGCTCGCGCGTTTGTGTGTGTACATGAGCTCGAGAGAGCGTTGCTGCCGTTGCTCCTGTTGCTACCGTTGCTCTTGCTGCTGCTGCTGTTGCTATTGCTACTATTGCTGCTCCCGTTCGCTCGCTCGTCTCCGGCACCTTAATTCGATATAGCCTTGAGCGGGCAATTACGTATCTCGCATACGTGGATACATGTACGCTTGGATGTCCTTTTATCGCGCTACGGTCTCTTTTCTTTCTTTTTATAACCTCTTTTTTTTTTTATCTCCTTTCCATTTTGAGACTTGATGCGAGATTTGCGCTCGTCGACTTACAGATACAAGTGTCTTTATAGAAAAGTACTTGAACTCGATAGACTTACATCTATAGATGATTCCGAATTTCATGAATTATTGGTCTTTCTGTTTCCCAATAAAAAAAAATAACGAATATTGATTTTTAAGCAATATTATTTTTAAAGTACGTTTAAATCAAGCTTAATCAACGCATGAAAATAATAAAAATGAGAATTTTGCCTTAATTTGTAATAAAAAGATACTTATCAATCAAGCGATAAGATTTACACAGTTGTTGATAAAGGAGATAACATAGATAACTTTTAAAGTTTTAAATACATAGAGAACTATCATAAGATTTAGGAGTAATAAATTTTGTCGTTGTTGACTGAAAGAAAAAGAATAAAGAAGAAGAAGAAGAAGACGTGATCGCACGTTTTCACGCCTTTCGTTGCGCAAATACACTCTTACAAAGCAAAGTGAAAGAGTAAGAAAGGTAGGAATAGAGAGAGAGAGAGAGAGAGAGAAGAAAAGAAAGAGAAAAAGAGAGAGAGGTATGGGAGAGAAGAAGGGGGAAAGCAATGGTGTAGAGTCAGAGTTATCGAGTTCCTTGCATATTGATAGTCCGCGCGTCGGCTGATTAATTACCAGCTCGCGAGAGCCTCGGCACCGAGCTCATGCATATTCCGCACCGAGCGAGAAACTCTATGTATACCCGTTCTCTTCCCTTATATAGGCTCGAGCCTCGAAAGTGTAGAAGATTACGCGCGAGTACGAATCAAGGGACAAAAGAACGCGGCGTAGTGCTATAGAGTTGCGACTTTTTCTTTATTCTTTCTCTCTCTCTCTCTCTATATATATATATATATATATATATATATATATATATATATATATATATATATATTTCTTCTCTCGCATTCCTTTTGCTTTATTTTTTCGCGGACGATATTCTTGATTTCTTTGATTTTGACGGTGCGCTCGTGCATTATTTACGATCTGATTTTACTTTCAAATCACGCGTCCCTCCGTCGAATGAGTAACGTTCGAAAATCCTCGTTCGTCGTTGGCGAATCAAATCCAGTATAAATATTTGTCTCTCGGACGCGGCCGCGAGCTTCAAAGATGAGATTCGAAGTGCGAGCTGGTCCACCGGTACCTGAAATCTAAATACTTTTAGCCTACTCTTTCCAATTCTCGATCCTTCTTTCTCGAATCTGCATTCCCAACATTGTCTATAATTTTACTTTTGATACGAGTACGCGGTCCACAATTTTTACTTTCGTTATTGCGGAAGATGCGATTGTTTAATTCATTCGTATTTCAAGCTAATGCTACAGGAATTTAGAAAGTTTTCCCTGAGTAATGAAGAAAGTTCTGGCGTTGTATTTTTTTTCTCTTTTGTTTTATTTACGTTTTTCCACTATCAGCGCGCTAGTGAGAAATAACGGGAAAATTTATTGAAATTAACATTTTCATTCGAATCGCGGTCAAAACTTTCATTAAAACATTTATTATTTTTATTCGTCGAGTCTAATCGAAAATTTACTGTTCTTCAAAAATACATCGGGTATACGCCGATATAACCATCCTTCTATCTGTGTATACGTGTAGGAAACGACGTTACCGCGTATCTTATCGGACTCGAAATCGGTAAATCCAACAAGACTGTAAAATACAACGAGCCAAAAAAGTCGGAGCTGCGCGAAAATCAGCGAGGCCGCAGAGAGACGCAATGGAACGGGAAGAGATATACGTAGGTGGAAGGTCGAGCGAACGAGAACGGTAGAGATATTTCGAAGACGTACAGCGTACATGTACAGATGATACGTAAAGGCGCACACAGAGAGCCGTGAGCGTGCGACGCGTAATGGGTAGCCATTTAAATTTTAAATGGCCGGGAGAAGCAGCAGCGGCAACTACGGCAACTACGGCAGTCGGTCGAATCGCTCGGGGCACCGCCGGCGACGAACCGTTGCGCGCTCCTTCTCCTTCTCCCTGCCCGCGCCGTCGTGCACATCGGGTCAGATAGCTGTAATTCGTTGCTTCCTCCGTCTACTCACCTCTCTATCTCTCACTCTCTCGTTTGCTCGTACGCTTGGTGTTTTATTTACCTTCGTTCTCTCTCATTTTTCGCCGAATGCTGCAACTTTGATGCATCGCGTTGCTACGAAGCTATTCCTGTTTTCCACGGTACTCTACTACTCGGTAACGCTCTCGTCGTAGGAAGAGTGGAGTAAATAGGAGTACGGAGGGCTCGTCCTTGTCGTCGATTCGCGCGCTTATTTACACGATTGTACATATGAGGAGAAGGGACCAGCCGTTGGCTCACGGTATCTTCGTGTTTCTGCCTCTATCGGTTCATTCGAACTCGCGGCCTCCGCTGCAATTGCTTTTTGAAACTCGATGGACGGGAGTCCGTTCGAGGCCTCCTCTGTCTTCGTCGTCGTTTGCCTCGTTTCTCGTCGTTCTCCTCCACTCGTGCGTCGTGTCGTCGCGGTCGAGTCCAAAAACTCGGATCGATGCGTCGTGTCCGAAAAACCAATATGTCGCCTCTATATTGCTGCAGTTACTTCTATTTTTGCTTGTCGGTAGCGGTATCCAATTCGTTAATACAAATATTTGTCCGATAAAGTTTTTTAAAAACTCCAGCATGACGAATCGATGTAATTTTTTTTTTTTTAAATATTATACCGCTTGTTTCCATTTACTTTTTTTTTTTCTTTTTTTATTTTAATTTTCAAACGACTATAATAATTCATAAAATTTTAGGTAGTATAATTTGATTTCTAACACGAAATATTCATTTAATTATTTAATTTTTGCATTTCGAGAATACAAATTTTCAGATAATTTAATTGAAACGTATCGTTTATTTTTGGCAAAGTATTACATTACATGTATAACTTTGCACATTTCTAAAAATTTTTAACTCAAAGGCAAAGAAAGATTGAAACACAAGTAGTTTTTATTCTCTCGAAGAAAAACTTTACTACTTCGAAAAATTTAGATACCATCGTTCTATAAAAGTATGAAAAAAAAATTTGCATCTAGTGTAGACTAAAAAAAGTGAGGTAAAAGAAAAGAAAAACATACAAGTTTCGAAATTCTTTCGAAATAGTATATTCCGCTTCTTAGGAAAACTCTTTCCTGCGCTATACTTACCGAAACTTTGCTTTAAAAATGGAGAACGGCCACTTTTTCCCATATCTATCTACGTATAGAAAAGTATTTAGATAAAAGCGAGAGAGACGCGGAGAGCCTGCGTGATCTAGTCTCGGATGCAGATCGTAACTTTACCATCAAAGATTACTACTTTTTTTGCACACACATATATATATATATGGGTGAGATGCGATATCGTCGCGGACACGTGCGAGTCAACGAAGTTTGGAGTTGTGCTAGCCGCAAGCTTGTGTACGATGGCGTATCGTTCTTCGGAGCGACTGGAGTCCGCGTCGAAAAATCGCGCACCGCGGAGAGGAGAGTTTTTCTCCCGGGCGATGATCGCGCGCGATAATCTCGATTAAGCCGAACAGTGTGAACGCGGCCTAACGGAGAAGTTGCTTACGGTGCCGAGAATAAAAGAAGATGCGCTCGCTCATCCAACGTATGCAGAGAGAGAGAGAGAGAGAGCGAGTGCGCTCAGCAACAAACATGTGGTTAAACCGGTCGAGGAAAAGAAGCTCTACCCTTTTATCTTTCTCTTTCTCTTCTGGGACCGTTCCTTCTCCTCGTTCGTTTTTCATCGTCCTACAAGCGTATGATGCACCTCTACCTTTCGCGAGTCGCGTTCACCTCGAAAAGTCGATGCTATCGTAACTAAGGTGCATCGGCTTATTTGGAAAATTCGTCGACGACGTCTCTTTGCCGAGTATTCGCCGTGTGTACGTTGCTCTCTCCTCGTGTTTGTATCTATGCGCCTCGTCTGTTTGAGTTGTAAGAGAGGGGCAAAGTTGTGTCGGAGGCTCTCGAGAGTCCGTATAATATATAAACTTTCGAAGAAGGAGGAGGGACGTCTTCGGTACTCGTCTTCTTAGAGTACCATACTTGCCGATTCAGGTAAAGTTTAATTGTTAACAAAAAAAAAAAAAAAAAAAAAAAAAAAAAAAATGCATAAAGGCTCTCTTTCTCTTTCTTTCTTTTTGCGGTGACTCGCGGTAAAAAAAGATTTTCCTTTTTTTCTTCATTGAGACAATTTTTACTCGGATCAATCAATCATTTAGTATTCGTCATTTATTAATATTTTGTTTTATTTTATTTGTATATCGAGAGAAAATATATAGAACGATTTTTATTTTCAAAGCAAATTTTTCGTGCTTTGTTTTTTCATATCTTTCCGTCGTCATTGAATTTTCACAAAAAAAAAAAATAATAATAATAAAAAATTAAAAATAAAAATTCAATTTACAATTCGATTGTTCAAATTAATTTTAGAAATTAAATAAAAATATTAAAGCGTGTCCTAAAATTTACAAAAATGTCCATATAACTTCAAAGACCTAGTGGCGTTACGTTAAATGACATTATTTAGACCCTTGTTTTTTCCTTATTTGCGCTAAAATTTATCATCGCAGTTGTAGTTATACGCGTACTACATAACGTTGACTGCTCTTGGAGAGCCATAAAGAGCAAAGAGGTCGAGTCAGTGTCGAAGAGGCGGAGATTCTCGATAATCCGAGTCGAATCCACACACTTGGATATTCGACGTGGTTTTTGCTTTTGAAAAGGACTCGATTCTCTCGCGATCTTGCAACGTCACGCATGAATTGACGATTCTCCGTTTCCGTTCTTCCTTTAAATATCTTGTTGCGCTTATATATGGACGCAAGCATTGTTGTGTAGCTTTGGAACGTTGGAGCAAGTTACTCCTCGACTCAAATTTTATTTTATTAAAGAAAGAGAAATAAGTGAAAGTTTTCGAGATAATCTCATAGTCGTTTTACTACACTTTATATTTGTATGTGGATACTCGCTGTAAATAACTAAAACTATTTTTATCTCTTCTATATAATCTTGTTGGAGAAAATTTTTTGCATTAATTGGTATTCAAAACGATGACGCAACGAGTGCTCGTTTGCTCCATAGCAGGAAGCATCAATAATTCGCGTTCTCTAAATTTGAACCGCTTAATATTTATTGATCGACAGTGAATAGTCGCTATTTCAAACAATTACGAGTATAATTATAATCATACAACTGTTGGTAAATAGTTACCGATCAAAAGCTATAATTTTAGAATTCATTGCTTTGGATTAGGAAAAAATGTTATTTAATGTATACCAAAATATCTGAAAATTTATTATTTAAATATAATTCTATGAATATTATATCGAATTTAATATTTTACATAGTTGAAAGTTTGTTCAATTTTAATTATCTGTTCCGCATATAAAATTAAAATAAATGAACAAGTATATTGTCTATATTTGGAAACGACATTATTAATTAAGGTTATTACCTTATGTATACCATTTTATTCACAATTCAATATATACAATTTTATAAGAACATTCTTGAATAAAGGGGAAAATGTTGAGTTCTCCAATATTTAACATTATTCAGATTCGTATTCAACATTTTTTTCATATACTGCTATAAATCTACTAATAATTTCGTACGGTAAATTTATATACATAAACAAAGAAACATTTAAAGTTAATTTGAACTTTTATTATAATTAGAATTTAACGATAGCATTTGTAATATTCAAGAAATATTTCCAATTAAAATATTTATCAAAATTCTTTGTATATATATATAATTATATATGATTCAATAGTAATCAAACCATTGATATTCGGTGTAAAAAATAATTAGAGGTTGATTATCTGCAACATTATACCAAGATAATACTTAAAGATTTTATCTGTAATAATTTCTGTAATCAACCATTACGCATTTTAAATTGCCGATAAAAAAGATATTTATTCGGTAAATAAAGAAAAGTAAAGTTATTTATTTTAGTAAACAACAGCATATGTGGCTTATTAAAAATTCCACGTATTAATAATACAGAGTATTGTATATAATTAAGTTTTTATTATTTTTTTGGAATTTGTTACAACAAGTAATACTATGTATTTTAAAGTTTTAAAACATTATTGCCAATGCTACAAGTTTACGACAGCTCTAAATATATATATATTAAAATTTAACTTTCTCAAAAATGTTTGCTTTGGACATTAAAAATTTTATAGTTTACATGAAATAATAGCTAGGATTCGTGGAACTTTGTTTTAACGTATTCAAAAATATGTATGAATATCTTGAAGAACGATATCGGGCTTACTCTCATCTGCCTCATTCCATTTTGAAAATTAAAAATTTATATATATATATATACATAAGTTTATTCGGATGCCAATAGGCAAGGCAAGCTCGAGCTGGCGTCCTAAAATTCGATGGTTTAACTGAAAAAGTAAGAATCCGCGCGAAAAATCTTCCTTGGAAAGCAGCCGGGATATTTGTCTGCTCGTTCTCAACTCGCATAGAGGAGAGGGAGAGAGTGAGAGAGAGAAAGAAGGAGTGCTTCACTTCTTTTAAAAAACCTCGAGTGATTGTTAAGAATTTTGCAATTCATACTCTGACGAAAAGTGCATTTACCGTGGCTTTTAATAATACTCGAAGAAAGCCAACGCGTATATTTGCATCTTTTACCCGCGTGGATCTCGTGCACCGGCACATTGTGCGATCTGTCCGCTATCTGCGACCTTACCAAATATTTCCGAAATTGCTCGGAGGCGAAGTAAGTCTACCATAAAACACAGCTTTTGCGCAAATACCGAATAAAAAAGGAAGATGAATAAACGAAGCCAGATTTCACGATATCTCGATCTCTCGCGTTACGCAAGAAAATACCGCGCAAACTCTTTCCTTACGCGACGCTCGCTCTAACTCGGCTTCCCGGTCGAGGCGAACAACCGTCACAGATCGAATCCCTGCCCGAGTCGTGAAGCAAAAAAAAAGAAAAAAAAAAAAAAGAAAAAAAGAAAGAAAGAAAGAAATCTCGCGACGTCTTCGACGTTTGCAGGTGACGTTCGAGTCATTTCGGGCGCGCGACTCGCCGTCTCTCGCGTTATTCCATACGCAGAAGCCGCGAAAATCTGGCGCGCTATGCGTGTAAGCGAGCGTGTGCGCTCTCGTATGGGTTAGTCCCGTGTGTGTATTCATAGGTAGAAGAAGCTAGTATAGACGTATAAGCGCGCGGGTAGAGACTCGGGGCTTTTACGATGTCGTATCTCGTATCTACTTTAGAGGCTCTTCTTGCCCGGGCTATCGACTCTAACCTTATAACGTCGCACGATTATTTGCCGAGGGAAAGAGGCTCGCATAACCTCTCGTGTCTTCTCTTCCGGCTTTGCAAGCGCACAATTAATGACACTGTTATACAAGACACGAGGAAGCTAATGCTCGAGGTTTATGTCTGCAACGCTCACGAATTAGGATGTATTTATTATCTTTGAGCTAATGCCGTTTCTATTTCTACCCCTGCTACTGCTGTTATCTTCGGCCGCTGTGTTTTATGCTCGGAAAAATATGATCGTCCGACCGTACGAGAAAACTTTTCAGCCGAAGATATTGTTTCTTTTTCTCCTCTTGCTAATTGCTCTTCATTTTCTTTCTACTCGTTTTACTTTTTTATTTATTTTTTTTTTTTTTTTTACTTTTTATTTTTTTTTTCATTCCTCTGAAACGTTTTTATTTATGTCGCGATCCGGACGTAACTATTTGCAACTTTTCTTTATTTCCCGATGCGAAAGTAAATGCTTTTATAAAATAAACAGTTTTTTCAATTTGTAGTATTGTCGTGAAAAGTCAAATAATTTAAAAAATTGTTGAAGAAAAACAAATGTTTATACATATATATTATCAAAACTTTACGTAAGCATTCGTACAGAAGAAACGCTAATGTGTTTATTTGTTTTCTTTTTTTTCAAGAATTGAATTCGCTACGTCAATAATTGTTTTTTCAACAAAGTATGCGTAAAATTAAGGAGCAGGAAAATCATACGAAAATCGATGGCTTTATTTGAGCAGTTAGCGTTGCGCTCGAAAAGTTACGAGAATTACATTATTAACTTTAATGTTCGGCAAGCTTTAACCGGTAACTCGATGTAAAAGTTAAGCCTAATTAACTTGGCCGAATTACGAGAGTCGTGTAATAATACCAAGTCCCACTCGTCCAAGTTTGCCAATCGAAAATTTTTCGCCGTGGGTAATAATCATTGTTACAAAGTACAAAAGACAGATTCGTACACACACACACACACACACGCGCGCGCGAAGAGTTTGTCGGCGGGCACTTGGCCGTCTCATTAATCGTGATTTATCATCCCCCTTAAAATCGCGCTTTTAGGTAAGGGATTTGGCGCGAAGTCTAGAAATTTCATAAAATACTCCGACGCTTTGGTCGAGTTGGTCGGAGAGTCGGCTCTCTCGACGCGTCGATGGTGGGTGGACTCAATTAAAACTGCTTTTCTTCCAGTCCGCAACTGCTGTCACCGGGCGAAAGAAACTTTTCCTCCTCGGTCTCCTTTCCTTCTTCCTCCTACCTCTTTTTCCGTCTTTCCCCTTTCGAGTCGAGTTTTTCCAGGGAGCTCGTCGCCCCGTCGCCACTCGACAAAAACAAATATTATTTTCTTTGTCGGCCGACTGCTTCGATGAGTTCTAATAGGAAACGTCTGTCTCGCAGATTTCCGATCGTACATCCCATCGACTCGTTCTTTTCGATTATAAAACGTTTACTTTGGCAGATATTATTTCCTTTTTTTTTTAATTTTTTTTTTTTTTTTTGTTTTATAGGATGAGCAAGCTTTAGAATGAGTTAAATTTAACAATATTTGTAAATTGAATTTTCACGAATTATTATTTAAATTTAATTTTGATATAAAATATATAGATTTATAGATTATACACGGCTTAAACCGGCGGTATTAAATCTAACACGGCAAGAGCATCTAATGCTGCAGTCGTGGCTATTTTTACTCATTTAAACGAAATTTAGCTTCGCTATCTCACTTATCACCCAGTAGGTGGTATCTCGTTCTACGTGATAGGAAGCCCAACGCACACGTATGAGCGCGCACATATATACATCGGCCATCTGTAGTTTGTTTCAAACATTAAACGCTTTCATCGTGGCTGATTTAAAAATATCATGCACCGTGATATCAAACTTTTGCCCGTTTCTCGAGCGCGGAGCATACCGAGTGTATATAAACCTTCTTATATCTAAAACCACCGATTTGTTTTTATCGAATTTTCCAACGCACATTTTATATATGTATATTCGAGAAAGAAACAACGGTGTGGATAGCCAAGCGCATCGAATTAGCTTAGAAACATCCATCCGTATCCTAGACAACAGGGCAATTCGATTTCCTACAATATAGAGAGAGAGATTATATATATATATACACACGTACAAGAGCGAGGCTCTCACGCTTCCATCCGTCGCGCTTCTCTCGATCGCGTTCGCTATCTCTCTCGTTCTTCTGTTCAATACGGCGTAACGTTAGGCTTACCTCGTCGATGAGCCAGTCAAAGGAAACGTCGACGGCGAATACGAATACGAAGGCGGCTTTTAAATGTTGGTATGCGAGAGAATGAGAAAGGGAGTGTGAGAAAGAGAGAGTGAGTTATACCGCGGGTGAGTCGAGGCTCCTTATGGGTCGGTATAGATATGCCGCTCTTCTCTATCTATAATATACATATTCAGTACAGGAAAAGAACTGTTCAACTCTGCATTAAACATTCAATCTTTCTTTCGCTCTCTCTCCCTCTCTCTCTCCTTCTCTCTGTCTCTGGATAAAAGACCATCCAACCAAAATATTCTTCTCGTAGTGTACTTTTTCTACAGCTGTCTCTATGTCTGACAATTATATCGACTTTGTTTGATGAGTGATTTATTAAAGGAAATAAAATATTGATCGCAGCGTGCACGCGAAGTATTGGGATTATAAATATTGAATTTCCTTGCATAAATGATAAATTATAATAATATCAATACCCGAGATTGTAAGTTTTTGTAAAATTTTATTTTTTCGACAGTGTGAAACTTTTAGCGTGAGATATAATAATAATAATAATCATGATATTAAAAAAAAAAAAAAAAAAAACGCTAAAATTACTTGAAAATTTGATAAATTATCCGCTCTCGAGACTTAGACTAATTTATAATTTCCTTGCGAGGTGCGACGATATAATTAGAAACGTTAAAAAACTCTTAAACGAAGTTATTTAAAAGTAATTTATAACGGAAAGACATTATGTGAACGTTGTCGTATATTTCGTAATGCTTCGTTACGCTCGCTTGAATTTGATTCCATTTTTGTAAAACAATTATTATAATAATACTTATCTAGAAAATACCACATTGTGCATTATAACTATTCTTCTATATAAAGAAAATATACATCGGTATAAATATAAAAAGTTGTGCGAAAATAATGACAATTGAAGTTGACAATTACCCACGGCACATATAATGTTTCATAATTATCGATAGTTAAAAGTAAACGTTCGCTGCGATAAATAAAATGATTCAACCGATTCGTTAATAATAATTTAAACAAATTATACGCCGGCTATTTGATTAGAAACCGCTGAAATCATCTTCATTACAAACGGCTATTCATTTCGTCGGTTCTCCTCTCCTTGCATTGCGGGCTCGCGCCGGGCGTCTTCCTCTCGCGTGCATATCTTGTAGCGGCAGGATAAGCGGGTCATTACAGCTAAGCAACATTAATTCTCCTTGAGACAATTATACCGTGTGTATGGACCCTGTGTAAATTGCACCGAGGTGTACGTAAATTCGATCTACTCGTATATCGAATTTACTCGCACGCGCATTTACCAACTCACAGATTAATGTTATTCCTTATCTCGTTATCCTCGTCTTTTATTTTTTCAAAAAATTCGGATTAATTAATCAGCGAGAGACAATGCCGCCATCACCGCAGTAGTAGCAGCAGTAGCAGCAGCTATGTAAAATATAACGTAACGTACGTACGACAAAAGTTTAATTACCGTTAGTAACCACGCGGAAAAGCCGACGCTGATAAAGTGCCACTAGTTTTTGGTTTATTCGCCGTAATAAAAATAAACACACCGAGCGTACATACGAGTACCCGTTGCGTGCCGTGCGTGTAAAAAAAAAAATAAAGTCCACTTAATGTTCCATTGTGACAAACAAATCCCTTTTTTTTGAGCAATTATTTAATTTTATTTATCTTTTTTTCTCTCTCTCTCTCTCCTAAAAATGTTTTTCTACATTTTTGAATCTAATAAAATGTATATTACGTCGGTTTATTTTATTTAAATATAAATATGCAGTTAATTTTATAAGGGTCATCGTAACCTCGTTGGTCAATAGTACAATTCTTTAATCAATTAAAAAATTAATAACGATTTCGGTGATTGATATACTTATTAGCAATTCGATAAAATTTTTCGTCTTTTCCTAATTGTTGGTAATTCCACACGCGAGTTACTATACCAAAGGGAAGGTCTCGTTTGCTAAATAAAATTTTTCACTTAAACAAAGTAATTCAATTTGCGTGACTGAAAATTCTGCTTGCCATAAAAACCATTAAATTAAATACCCCCCGCCGTTGGAAGTTTAATTCAATGAAATTAAAGCTTCGACAAAAGTAACATTTTTTATCGTTGCAATGAAACAAAAAAACAAAAAAAAAAAAAAAAAAAAAAATAAATAAATAGAAAAACAAATATTCGATTACCTCAAAAAGAGAGAGAGAGAGAGAAGAGAGAGAGAGAGACAGAGAGAAAGAGAGAAAGTGAAAGAGTAAATACAGTAACTTAACCAAAAATGTTTGGTTAACTAAATTATTTTCCTCGCGGACAGAGCTTGCGCCGGCGCGTGTGTATGTGTGCACGCGAGCTCGATTCGAGACAAAGTTGAAAGTTCATTTTTCGCTCGAACTCACGCGGCAGAAGCAGCCATCGTCGACAACGGTAACTTTGCGTGCGTCGCTATCGCCGATACAGAAGCGAGCCCGAGTTCTCTCTCTCTCTCTCTCTCTCTTTCTCTCTGTAGCTTCCTCTTTCTCCTCCGGCTGCCGTGCGACATCTTTCAGTTGTCGCGGTCGCGGTCGCACAATGTAACCGAGACAATGGCATTGTGTGGGATTTCCGCTCGCGGAGCGTAGATGCGCGGATGTGTGCGCGCGTGATAATATTGTAGGTCGAAAAAGAAAGCGCGGCCGCGTCGAGAAAAGAAAAAGCTCGGGTGCGAGCCGCTCGGAGGTGCACACGGAGTTGCTTTACGGCGTCGCGCGTTTGATCGATGAAAATCGCCGGCGCTCGAGAGTAGAAGCGGCGGCGCTAGTCCGGAGAAGTCGGAGGTGCCAAAGATACAATCGCCCCTCGGCGCAGAAACACGAGCACGGCATCGGGACATTTTTCAAAGGCCTATTTTGCGCGTACGCCCGCTTATACACATGTACGGCTCTCCCTACCTTCCTCCCTTCCCTCTCTCGCCCTTTTTAAGCGTCGTTCTACTGGGCGGTGGCCGCTACCGTTAGCCTCCGATGGAAATTAATGTTGGATTTTAGTCCCGGGAATTATCTTCGAACTTTTTACCTTAATCAATTTTAGAATTATAGTTTATACAGTGGCTCTTAAATGTCGCCATTAGCTGCTTACTTGCTGTAATTTGGCGCGCGCTCGGAGAAAACTATATGCGTGTGTCCGCGCCAGCTTGGAACGCGGCGATATATTTAGTTCGAGGGAAAAAATGCCTGTAAATTTTGCTGCGTTTAAATAAAATGCGCTCTTCAACTAATATTCGTTTAGCTAAGAAAATATTATTAAAATTTACTTTTTCCGCTGACGCATTAATCAAATTTTAATTTTCTCTCTATATAAATGGTAGATCCTATCTCAGCTATTATTATAATTTTTTATCAAAGTCTAAGTATATCCCTTAGGGCATAATGAAAAATTTTCTAATTTCAAACTAAATTATTTTTCTGCGAGATAAGGTTTGCAGACTTGGGTAATTTTTAACGCGAAAAAGTCAAAATTTATTCGACGCGTAAAATCAAGGAAAAAAGAATCTCATTATGGAAAGTCCGAAAAATAACCCAACGGAGGAGAATCACATAGAGGGCAAAACTTTCATTAGATTATCCAGTGAGATTTTCGCCTCGTCGCCGATTGCCGGCGTCTAACGCACCGTTAACACTTTAGAGCTTTTTCTCCACCGACGGTTTCGCGGATCCTTGCCGAAGAAAACTCACCGAATTAAAGCATCTCGAGGAGTCGAGCGTCGGCGAAAAAATTCATTAACCGCGTCGACGAAAATTTTCATTTCGGTGCGTTTCCTTCGGTCATCAAGTCCGATAAGCGGGAGAAAGAAACTCGACGCGAAACGATCGATACGGCGAGAAGATAACAAAACTCGCGTCTGGAATGTAAAAAGTCAAAAAGTGTGCCCCAGCTTATACATACATGCCGGAGAGGATGGCGAATCGAGTCAGCGGAAGTGAAAGCCATTAATGGGCGAATCCGAGAGAAAGAACGAGCTCGCGCGAGCTTCTTCTTTTCCGATCCATCGCGACGAGCTGCGTTAAGGCTAGGAGAAGGAAAATTAAATGGAAAAATCTCCGTGCAGAGAAGGAGAAGGAAGATGGAGGGCGCGAAGATTCTCCAAGACATCGCTCGGGTTCGCTTGTAAGGATTGCGAGCACGCGTCGCTTTAGCCCTCAGCCAGTTTTGTCGTAATCCGTGAAATCCATTAGGAGACATTGTACCAAGTCGGAGAGTCGCTCCCCTATCCTGACTTTCCCGCTGGATATCCAGCACCCACGCAAAGTGCTTTTTCCACGTGGAGGTTGAAAAAGCCGCCCCTGACTTCTCGAGTGAGAGAGAGAGAGTGTACGCGCGGTGAGTACACGTGTACCCGAGCTTTGGAAAAAGCCTCGAACGTTGCGTCACATATGTAAGCGGGAGAAGCTCTTTTCTTTTTCTTTCTTTCCTTTATTTTTTTTTTTTTTTTTTTTTTTTTCCTTTCCATGATATCGACGCGCTCCAAATCGTGCCATTCGTCATTGTGTCAGCGACCCGGAAATCGTCGCGCGCTCACTCGAATTTTTGAATTTACGACAGCCGCTCGAGTGCCGCCGAAACTTATAGCACTTGCGGGGAGTCGTCGACTCGCGATTAGCTTCGGGGCACTCGGAGAGATTAAAAAAACGAGACGAAGGAAATTTTCCGGGCACTTTTTTCGCCACATCGCCGGCTACAATTTATGGACTCTCTCTTCCCCCCTCCCTCTCTCTCCCTCTCTCTCGAGTTCTCCTGGATACATCGGCATAGAGAGGCGAGCGTATAAAAAAAGGACGACAGCCGGTCGGCATTATACGGGTGGAAGACGCGAGGACGTCAAGAGACAAGTCGAGGGTAGGAGAGACGAGGAGCCGATAAATCGCCGGTGGTAAAACGTCGTTAAGAAAGCGCCGGTTTAGGTAGCTTGCGCTGCAAATTTTTTCGCGGCAAAATGCGGGACGCGGACGCGCTACAGCGCGAGACCTCGAGTGCCGGCACCTGGCACTTGAACCGCGGAGACAGCCTGTTTACGACGCTCGCTGGAAACCCTCTAAACTCTTCTACAAAGTGATATCCAGCAGCAGAAGTAGCAATGGCGGTGGCGGCGGTGGCGGTAGCTGCAGTTCTTTCACATCCTCTTGTGATCTTGACGAATAAAAGAAAAACTCGAGCCGAGCTGCGAATTGCTGCTCTTTTATTCGCGTCCTTAGTGGCTTGGAAAAAGCCGCTAATGCTCTGTTTGACGATAAAATTTTATTTTCGTCGGAAAAGATGAACATTTGCTACTCTTTAGCTTCCTCGAATCGTTTATGTTTGTGGTATAAAGCCGACCGTTTTTACGTTATAGCGTGTTAGGATCTCGAATTTTAATGACGTTCATAAATTTATGCAAATTTAATAGTAATATTGTTCTCTTATTTATTTTCCTTTTTACCATAAAACATGTAAACGTTGAATAATTACGTGAGACTTTATATACATATATTACGTCGTTTTTTATTTCAATGCCTAGATTAATGTAAATTTCTTTTTTTATGTTTCAGGTGAGTTAAAGACATTATCACTTTACCTAATCTTCGCAGTCACGTGAGTTTTTCTACAATAGAACATTTACGATAATTCACAGGTATACGCAATATAATACACGACCTTAATTGGCATAATAAGACTGTAGTAATTTAACGGATAGTACTTTTTGTTGATTGCACGTTTTTACTAAACTCTTATTTTAAGCTCAAACTTTAAGAAAATATATGGATATCTATAAATATTGATTTTTGCTTTAGTTTGTTTGAATACGTTGTACGCGGAAGTATCTCAAATTTGCAGTTTGCTCGGTAAATTTTATTAAGAAATAACTTTAGCTTTAACATGGAAAAGAGAAATCGTACCGGAGTCTATCCATTGTAATAAGGTAAGAGAAAAAATCGAAACATTTAACGCGTTTTCTGCCGCGTGAAGGGGCGTATGCGCCCCACGCTGAACTTTCCGTTCAATCCATTTGGTATTACCATTGTAAAATGAAGAATTTTTTAAAAATTCATTATTCAGTCAATTATGGGCATCTTAATACTATAATGAATTTTTAAAAAATTCTTCATTTTACAATGATAATACCGAATGGCTTTAACGGAAAATTCAGCGCATTCTCAGGCGCATACGCCCCACGCGGCAGGGAACGTGTTAAACAGCATTTATTATTCGAAGGCTATCTACTAATACATTGCACGATTGGTAATCATAAAAGCGTTTGTTTGAGCTCGATGAGGAACGGGAGAAAGAAAAAAGAAAGCGAGCATCGTTTTACGCGCGGCGGGCGTTTCTTCGAAAGACTTTAAGTAAAGTTCCTCGGGGAGCGTGGAAGGGGAGGGGGGGGGGGGTGAGAGAGCAGCAAAACCGATGGGCGGAAGGTTGAGACTGCTCTCGAGAGTCGAAGGCATGAAAAAGAAGTCGAAGAAACCGCGCGGAAAGTTTGCATTAATTAATCCGGCAGCCGGTGAACGAGCCTTTAACAAGCCGAATGAAGGAGAAGCTCCTCCTCCTTCTCCTCCACCTCCTCCTCCTCCTCATCCTTCTCCTCCTCCCCCTCGTTCTCCGCCTTCTAGTTCTCTCTCCGGAATCCGGCGCGTCGCGCGAAAGGAAATAAAGACGCTCGATCGGGCTCGAGAATTAAATGCCCTCGCCAATACTTGGAAAACTCGTTATAGGAGGATGATCGGTGTCGCGAGTTTCCTCCGATTGCTCTTGTAAACCTCGGGGCTACCGCTACTTCTTTCTCCCTTGCTCTCTCGCACTCGCAGTAAATCCGTATCTTTCTCCGGCTGCTTTTCTTCTGCTCGCGCTCCCTCCGTTCGCTCGGTTATCTTCCCTCTTTCTCTCCCTGTCCGCCTCGTTTTCAAGCTCAAGGTGATCGGGAATCGTTAATGCGGCCGCTCGCCGTTTGGAGTACAATCTCCTTTTCTCGGCTCTGTGCCCATATATTTTAGACTCGATTGCCTTCTTCTCTTCTTGTTGCCTATATGTATCTGTACATATATATATGCATGCAAGCGTTGGCATAAAGCGATCGAGAGGAAGAATGAAAAGAGAGGAGCCATCCGCGCTTTTTTCCAGCTTTGAAAAGGCAGCTTTCGATTATACGAGCGGCGGTTTCCATGCGCCATTATGCGCGCATCGAGAGAAGCAGCGACTGCCGCTAGAGACTGCGCGATATATATATATATATATATATATATATATATATATATATATATATATATATATATATATATATATATATATATATATATATATATACCGACGGAGAGAAGAATGAGGGAGGGAGACAGAGAGGGAGAGAAGAAAAAAGAAATGGAAAAAGAAAGACAAAAAAGCAAAGTCGAGATCCCGCCGCACATCTTCGGCACGGAGCTAGCAATTTATTCACGATGTCGATTGCCCCTGTTGCTGCTGTTGCTTTTGTATTTCCTTCTCGCTCTTTCTTCTTCTACGTCGTGTAACGAGGACTTATGGACTTATGGCTCCTTTCTCTTTCTCATTTTTCTCTCGCTCGAGTTCGCTCCCTACTCTTTCCTCTCCCTTTCCACTTTATACTTGCCCAAGTACTCATTACAACGAAGTAGTAGAAAGTTTTGTTCGGGGTAAGGCATGCTATGAAATTTATACCGGGACGAGGCAAGAGGCTGCGAGATAAAATAAAGAGGGAGGAGGGATAGCAAAAAAAGGAGACCAATGTTGCGCAGATCGATCTTATTGAGAGCTTTGCTATTGAACGGCTGCAGTAACATGAATTTTGCAAATTACTTGGCATTAAACATTTCCTTCCTTCATATTTTCCCTCGTGAATTCGTCATTATAATTTGTCGACGGATTAACATTTCAATTCGATGTTGAAAAGTGTGCAAAGCAAAGAGGCTTCCTCATTTTTTAATGGATTTTATTTTACCGCAATAACTTCTTAAACGCGATATACAGCTGTATATTTATTTTATTTCCGAATACATTTTTATTCCATCCAGACGAACGCGATTTTCTTCATTTTTTCTTCTTTCGTTATGATAGCACTCGAAACCGTTCATTTTTTATAAGCTCGTAAAGCTTCTTGCCAATTTTTCTCGATTGAGTTATAAAGATAAAGTTTCAGTGAAGCCGCGCGCATGGACTAAGAGCCAACCGAATTTAACCGTAAACGCCTCGCACGGATCGCGTGAAACGTTTTACAAGTTTTTTTCTGCCGCTTTTTCTTTCTTTCTCTTCGATCAGCTCGTAAAGATAAAATTTTACAAGTGTACGGCCGCTCGCGCGCGGCTCTGTAAATCCTAAATTTCTTTTAAGAATCTTGTAACGGTGGCGCCCTACGAGAAAACGCCGTGGTAAAATTATCGAGCTTTTGTACATATATAGATTCATCCGTAACAAAACAGAGGAGGGGAAAAGGCAAAGAGGGTTGGAAGTAGGTGTTGGAAGGTTGCGAAAAGCGCGGGGCCGGCGGCGACGGCGGCGGCTCTCCGACAGTCGAGTTTAATTTGATCTAGCTCGAGAATTTATGAGCGGGGAGCGTTTCAGTTGCGCGGCAAAAGGGCAATCCGTCGTCGGGCGCGAACGCGCTCCTATAAAACGGCTGCCGGTCGTATTATTTACGATCAGCACGTGTCGACACCCCCACCTTCCACCCAATTTTTCTTTCTTTCTTTCTTCCTTGCTTTGCCCGAGGTAGGTGGGTATCCCCGCGTTGTTTTTTCATAACTTGCCGTCGATTCACCGATGCGATGATGGAAATGCACGCAGGTGCTTTGGAAAAGGAGAGAGAGAGAGAGAGAGAGAGAGAGAGAGAGAGAGAGAGAGAGAGAGAGAGAGAGAGAGAGCGCGAGAGAGAATTGCTAGGCGAGGTACCGACAGCCGCGCGCGATGCACCGAAGCGCGACCGCAGAGAGCAGGAGGAGGCGACTCGGGGACCGGCGACGAGGGAGTGCCGGCCATTTCGGTGCACCGATCCGTCAGCCAATAGTACCCGAGCCCGTCCGTTGCACCATTAGCCGCGCAGCGGGAGCCTCGCGATCCCACTTTCATGATTAATGCATTCAACAACCGCGAGTCTACTGTACAAACTGACAGCCGTCAGCTATGCAAGCGCGCGGCCCACTGCCCTCCGCTGGTGAGCTTTCCACCCTCGATTTACCCTTGTCTTTCGAGGCGCGCGCGCTTCGCTCTCTCAAACCGACCTCCTCTTCGACCCTTTCTGCCGAGCTCGTTCTTCGCGCGCTTGCGTTGACCTAGTTCCTCTATGTATCTCTCTCTCTCTTCCTCTCTCTCTTCTCTCTCTCTCTCTCTCTCTCTCTCTCTCTCTCTCTCGATGCACTTTCGGCAATTTGGAAGTTGGTTCGCGGAGACGACCTTTTAATGGGTTAGTTTAACGGCTAACGACAAGAAAATCATCACCAACTTACGGGGAGCAGTTGTTACTCTCGCGTTTACGAATGCAACCGCGATGATGGATGGGCTCGCAAGTTTTTTTTTTTTCGATTTTTAAAATTTTTTTTTCGTTTCCCTCGTCTCGGATTCCGATTGACACTACAAGCGCAAAGCGTGGAAGCAAAAATGAAATATGAAAAATAGAGAAAACATACGGATCAGAATTCAAATCGTTATATATTTTTGGAAAATCGAGTGCAAGTGTTGAAAACCGATGACACACAAAGTTGCAAACAATTGCATTGCATTCGCGTATTGAATAAAAAATTTAAATAAAAAGAAAACTTCACTCAATTTATTTCATGCAAGTTACAATGAGGCAAATAATGGAAGGTTTTCTCAATCGCTTATTTCCAGTCGAGTAATTAAGTGTCGAAGATGGAGCTCGGTTATCGTATAGATCGTCAAAGGAGAGGCAAAGAGAGAGAGAGAGAGAGAGAGAGAGAGAGAGAGAGAGAGAACGAGACAGAGAGAGAACGAGACAGAGAATCTTTGGTAAAGTTTAACGACGTTGATCGCGACATGCGCGCGCGCCCGCGTCACATTCCTCGCGTGCAAATCGCTCGCTCGCGGAGCCAAGATTGCCGCGATCGAACGTCGCGCGACGAGCCCGTTACATCAATGAAAGTCAATCGAACTCGCGGTCGTTTATCTCCCTGACGCGCGCCCGCCCGCTAACGCTGCACTTTTAAAACTTAAGTTGTTTCTCGGTTTCGCTCGGTGGTAAAGTACCGGCTCCGCGGTTAGGTGCGGTTGCATGCAGTTCGTTTGCACGGCAACAAACGACTTCTTTATGTGAAATAAGACATTCGCTAAGTTTGCCGTTTAAAAGTATTTCAATGTGTCGCCCGGCACTCGATCGATATATTACCGGTGTAATAAATCACTTTGCCTTGTTTCCTGCACTGTTTTTAATTCGATAAGTAGATTGCATATATGAAACATTAGCGTGCATAATAAATGCATTATGAAAAAATAATTACGTTTATTGGATTTTGTATTTCAAAATAAAGGTTTTTTTGATTAAATAATTATCAATTTAAATTATTGAATTATTAATAATTAAGTTGGTTAAGTAAGATAAAATGAAAAATTGAATTTTGAAGAACATTAACGGAGGTAAAATGATTTCAAAATTCTCTAGTAAATTTATGATTTTTGAATCAGATTTTTTTAAATATAATGGATTATTTTTTTTTCTTTTAATTTACCGACAAATAATGAGAATGCACTGTAAACGGTGAGATTTTTATTTTACCGCTTTCTTAAAATTGCATTTCGTTAATAAAAGTTTTCAAATACAAAACTTCATTCAAAATTTTTCTTGGCGTATAATGTTTGACCAAAGTTGCGAGAGATGCCTTTGCTACTTTAAGCACGAAGTTCTTCGTCGGCCAAAAGAGCAAACTTCTTTTTTCAAGTATCATCTTTAAAGACTAACATATATCTATCTCTCGTCCTAAAAAATCATTCAAAGTTTTTAAAAGACAAAGTGAATGTAACGGCTGAACGTTATTTGAATAGCGAATGTTAAAAAGAAACGCTTTATTAAAAATTAGCATAGATCTTGGGTATATGTCTTTGTTGTATTTGATAATTAAAAAGCGTTTTATACGAAGAGCATCGTGGTGAGAATCAGATAACGGAGCTCGAATTTAAATATAGGGGCGGCGGCTGCCTTCTTCTTCTTCTTCTTCTTCTTCTTCTTCTTCTTCTCTAATACACAGGAATCCAACTATAGTCATTTTTCCTTTCTCGCCTTTTTGCACACATCTTCGCCGAAAGGATCTGCGTAATTTATAGAGCCGACGAGTGCCGTCATTTTTATCAAGTAACAAATGCCGAAAAGAGCCGCTCGAAGAAAAAGATACGGCTTTGGAAATTATCAGCAGCAGACGCACGCGTCTCGTAGAGTGTATGGCAGGGGCGAGCTTGGCGCGAAATGTTGCCTCGACTTTTAGTATTGTTATTACACACATTTTTAAAGTTCGCCGTTATATCGAGAACGGAATCGATCGCAAACTTCCCCCTAACCTCTTTTTTTCTTTTTTTGCCTCTTTCTCTTTTCATCTTTTCTTCTTCGCGCCTCGTAATATATATATATATGTACTACCGACACGTGTTATTTTCGATCGTAAAAGGCAATGGCTTATTTCCGAGCTACGTCGCTGCCGGCGTCGCTCCCTATTCTCTCGTTCCTTTTTCTCGAGAAAAAATTTATTCTAAATATGAAAATTAAGAGCCCAAGAGAAGTCAGGTTTTCTGCATTTTTTTCTGTTTTTTTTGTCTTTTCTTTTTTTTTTTTTTTTTTTTTTTTTTTTATTATTTTACGTTAGTTTTTTTTCTTTAATTTTTTTTTTTGCAAATCCCGTGCATCACTATATGTGTATATACTACGACGACGGGATGAGAGAGAGAGAGAGAGAGAGAGAGAGAGAGAGAGAGAGTTTTAAAGCGTTGCCAGAGTTGCGAAGAACGCAGAATTCCTGAGTCACGAGATTGTGCTCTCTCTCTCTCTCTCTCTCTCTCTCTCTCCTCGTTCTCCCTCGCAGACTCCCTGATACACGCGCATTCTTGAGGGAAGATCTCCCCGGACTGCAGCTCTACCTCTCGCTCTACTCTTTTTCTGCTCCCTTTTCTCTCTTCCCCGTACTGTCCATTTCTTGATTTTTCTCCTCGTGTGCAGCGTGGCGCAGAGAATCAGATTGCGCGTCGAGATTACTCTGGAAAAATTTTCCGAGCCGCTCGCTCGCTAATGCACAATTTTACATTCGCGTTGGATAATTTCGCGCAACGTTCGTCGGGATATGAATTCGTAAGTTAATTAGGAGAGCGAGCGAGCGAGAGAGAGAGAGAGAGAGAGAGAGAGAGAGAGAGAGAGAGAGAGAGAGAGTGAGTGAGTGAGTGAGTGAGTGAGTGAGAGAGTGGGTAGATAATGCGTGGCCGATAGGGGAAGAGCTCGTCTTTATTTTGCCCTTTTTTTCTTCAAGTAATCGGGATAAGTTGCAAAAATGACAAATAAGTCGGGTAGGTGGGCGGCAAAGCATATTTATAGAGGTGCATCGTTTGGACGGTGCTTTCAGCGCGTGTTTTTCTCTCTTCCCCCTATTCTGCTCTCTTCCTCTCTCTTTCTCTCTCTTATCCGATGTATGATCTATTGCTGGAGAGAAAGAGAAAAAAGGAGAGAAAGAGAGGCAACCCTCAAAGTTGTGATAAATGACGAGAGATTTACGAGTGGACCGTGCGGCCGTGTTGCCGCGAGTCTCTCCACTGCCCGCTTGTACATATGTGTAGATATATATGTACATACGCAGAGGTACGCGTATAGCGAATAAAACGAGTAGAGAGGAAAGGAGAGGTAGATAGAGAGGGAGGACCGATACGTAAACCGCGGAAACTCCGGATGAGGCCATTCGTTCGGCTGCCGGACCGCAAATTGAGCAGTTTGTTTCGCAAGAGCGAGAAAGGAAATGACCGCTCCATTTCGACTTCCATCCAGCTTTGCTCTTGCAACCGGACCAGAGCGGCGGGGACATTTCATTTTTTGCCTTCTCTCTCCCCTCTTTTCCCCTCTCCCATCCCTCACTCTACGCTTTCGATGGACGGATAAATTTGCACTCGATATTTCTCTTCTCTCGGGCGATTGATCGCCTCCCACATTCTCTCTCTCTTTCTCTCTTCTCGGCTAGCTTACCGGCGTTAATTTTACTTTCACGTACGTTGAGCAGCCGAACGGCCAACTCGCTGGGAATTAATCCGCGAGAACACGATGGATTATGCGCGCGCGCTTTCCCAGAAAAAAGGAAATCGGCCATCGGCGCACGTATGGCTATTGCAAATTGCTTTGATCGGGCGTATTATGTATCAAAAAAAAGAAAAAAACAACATCGATAAAAGGGAGTTTACATGCAGGAATAACGTACGAGATAATGGATAAAGCTTGCGTTACATTCTCTCTTCGCTGCTCGCGGGTTAATCACTTTATTGTTTTTTATTCGCATAAAGTATAATAATTCTTTATGGCTAATAAATCAAGCTTCAGTTGTTTTGGTCTCGAAATTGCGTTAATAACATCGTTGCCAGCTGGTTAAAAATGATAAAACTCTCGGCCTCTGACGCTGACTTTACGTTTTTTACTCGTCTCGTAAAATTTCCTATGGAAAAGAAGTAGCGCGAGAGCGGCGCGTTAACGAGAGTGTAAATAAATTAATCAATTTTATTATCGAGTTATTTCAAATTTTAATTTTTCATAATAAAAACCTTAAAGTTTTTCTTTTGGGAGTTTATCAACAAAGAAAAATTTAATATAGTCTCCGGACCATCGTTAATCCCTGTAAAATGTTACTGGTAAGGGCAGCGCGATCATGATTGTTGGTGCAAAATTAAAAGAGATTCAAATTTCTTATCAACCTAGTTTTGAAGAAAACTTCAAAATCCTCAAGTTGCATCAACTTTTTTTTTTCGTAAGCTCGGGAGCTCGCAACCCCGAGAGGAAAAAGTAAAAGAAACTGTCATCGAGTCGCGCTCGCAACTTTAAATTGGCCGAGTTGAGCATTTCCTTAAATAACTCAAATAATTTTCAGCACTCGAGCAAGTCAGCATACAAACGTATACAAGTAACGAGGCAAAAATATCAAGCCCTAATTCTAGAGCCTTTACGGCGCGAAAGCGTACACTCTCCAGATGCCGTGCTCATTCTCGAAACGAGCCCGAAGCCCGCGACCAAAAGGTATATTATTAATATTCACACCCGGGAACACACTCGAGACGCCCGTTTCCCGATGCTAGTTACGGGATTAATGCGCGCTCTCTTAGTTACTACCGAGAGGCCGAGCTAAGAAGCGCGTCGAGAGCGAGAGAACCGAAGGGAACGTTCCGGGGCACGCATACCTAGCGCGAGCGAAGGGAGAGCCTTAGCTCTCGCGCGTCGTCGATGCGTCGTACTCGTCGTCCTCGACTGTGAGCGGATCTTGACAGGGGAGGGTCGCGCTCCGATCCTACGGGAATATAGCGTGACGTTTATCCTCAAGCTACTCGGGAACACGCTAAATTATGTCGAGTGCCGGAGTCTAGTCTCCGACGCGCCATTTCTGTTCCACTTGTGACTGCCTCACTACGTTATCCGTAACAACGTTGTCTTCGTAGCAGTGTAGCTCGACTATTCCTAATTTATTTCCATCTTCGTTACCCTATATTCTCAGTCGTTTTATCGCTTCGTAAGTTACACGCGCTTTAACGTGCTCATGGTTCGGAACAATACTCGCGAAGGATCGCGCGGCTCCTTGAAAATTTTACGAACCCGAGAGGTAGGTATAAGCGCGCGTATTCCTCCTCTCACTGCGCGTCTCTA
This sequence comes from Chalcis sispes, assembly GCA_949987625.1. NCBI lineage: Eukaryota > Metazoa > Arthropoda > Insecta > Hymenoptera > Chalcididae > Chalcis > Chalcis sispes. Next base: position 63,044,773 of record OX465098.1, read on the forward strand.
ATCGAGAGGCATCGGGTGCGCGCCCGATTTATCCCGGCGTCTTGCGAGATCGAAAATCCGGGCACATCCACGAGAGAGAATTTCACCCCCGTTTTACATCTTTCTTCTTTAAGTTTTCTCTGCCTTCTCTTGCTTCCTATTCTTTATTCTCCGTGCTCAAGTTGCGCGAGCCCCGTAGAAAATAGACTTTATCAAAGCCTTAATGAGAATTCTCCTCAGCCGAGGCTCGTCGCTTATATCTTCCTTTGATCTTTTCGGTGGGAAAAAGGCGGCCAGAGAAGAGGAGGGCAGCTCGGTGAAAACTCGCCAAGTGAATTTCACGCTGCACATTTGAATTTTCTTTTGTAGGAAAGATCGGGTGTGCCCTCGTACAAAGGAAAACCGCAAGTCCGCGCGCTCCCGGCATTATATGGAGGCCGTCGTCGCCGAGAGATCGTGGGACGAGCCGCGCGGCCGGCATAAACTTGAACCTAACCCGACTAGAAAGAAAGAAAAGAACAAAGGAAACTCGCGCGGCGCACGCGATTAACCAAAGCTCACACGGCGCACTCGATGTCGGCTGGTCTGTTAACAGCCGCTGGAACACCCGTTACGCTCTTTGCACGCTTTTCTTTATCTTTCTCGATTTTTTGCTGCCGCCCGCGTCACTTTAATACGCGCGCACACGCGTATCCGTGCTGGCTACGTAACGACCGATAGAGGAGAGAACCGCTACGCGAAGAGGAAGAGGAGGAGGAATGAGATATAGAAACGCTAGCGATACACGACGTCCCCGTTCTAATTGCACCCGAGCACGATATCGCGACGACGTCTCCTTTTTTTTTTTTTTTTTCAAATTCCCCTCCTCCTCCTGCCTGTACCCCCCGATTGCGTTCAATGCTCGGCTTCGATGAGACGGAGACGCGCTTTTATCGGCTCGCCCGCGAGCTATTGTTGTGTTTTCGCTCGCAATTGTATGTACGCTGAGGAGCAACAAAAAGAAAGGGGGAGGGAGAGAACAAGCACCAGTGTAATTCAAATCGTCGTCGATGAGAAGGATCTCTTCGTCGTCGTGAGGTAATTGGCTCGATGCGTTTACTCGGAAAAGAGCAGTCCTTTACCTCTGGAACAACGCCGAGGCTCCGAGGATCCGAGAATCAAGATTATTGGAGAGTTAAGGAGCCACGATAAGTCAATTAATTTTTAGCCTTGGCTTTTTACCCATCACCATTTCTCTTTCTGTCTTTCTTTCTCTCTCTTTCTCTCTATCCCTCTTTCTTCCTCCTTTGTCGCAGACAAGGAGAGCGTTATTTTCCGAGGCGATAGACCGTCCCCTCCCACCGTCGTTCTGCCTTCGCGGAAACAAGTAGTCGATGCAGACACGGATTAAGTCGCGAGACTGGATCGTAAATCAAAAGCTCGAGCTCGCCGAGCCCGTAGATAATAACCATTTTGTGCTTCCATCGTTCTCCTCCTTTCCCTGCCTTCTTTGCAGACTCGCTTTTCTATACTCCGCGTATATGCATTAGTATATATATATATATATATACGTGATAGTTCGTCGATTCGGTATAGGCGGTATAGGAGGCAAAGAGAGAAGAGCTAGGAGGCTTTTCACGTTCAATTAATTTTCAGTGTATAAAACGTAAATTAAAGAATGATTCGGTTTTAAAGCCTCTTTCCCTCCACTCGGCTGACCGCGATAGCCCGAGCTTTTTTGTCGACGTCCTCTCTGCCTTTCTTTCCGCCATCGCTCCAGCGGATGTTCTGTCAATCAATTAGTCCATTGTTCTTTCGGAAAAGCTCTCTCTTTCCCTTCCTCTCTATCTCTCTTGACGTCGCTCCATCGAGTTTCGTGTATTCAGCAGGCCTACGTGTCTTTCTCTCGCGCACCCTCCTGGCCGTTTCTGAAGAGTCTCGCGTGCCGTCCTCTTAGACGTCGCGCAGACGGGATATATAGCTTCCCCACTTCTTTTACCGGTGAACCGCGCGTGTAACACCGGTACGCCCTGCTGCCGAGTTCGCGACATCGAGTGGCGGCTGAGAGTGACGCGCAATTCTGCGATCCTTTATTCTCTCTTTTATACCCTTCTCGCGTGTTATTTGCTCGACAGGACGCGCGCACGCGCGCGTTAAATCGAACGGCGAACGGCGATGAGTCGAATCATCGCTGCGACACGTGATAACGTTCAAATGTCGTTCGAATGCCATAATTTCCTTGCTTCCTCTCTTTCTCTTCCTCTCTCTCTCTCTCTCTCTCTCTCTTTTTCTCCCTCTCTTTGTATATCTCTTGGTTGATGGCAATCCCCATCCGTCTTGTTTACGTTATTTTCGCCTCCCCGCTCGTAAAATATTTGCCGCGTCGACGATAAATAATCCCTCGCGAGAAAGCGAGAGAGTTGCCACCGTGCATCCTCGTGCCTTCGATTCTACCTACAAAACGCTGAATCGCTCGCGTTTTCCCGATAGTTGGATTTACTGCACACGGCAAGACGGATTATGATCTCTATTTCTCTTCCCCCTTCTCCCCTGTTTCTCTCTCTCTCTCTCTCTCTCTCTCTACATCTTTTTCTGAAACAGTCACAGTAGGAAGATAAAAAAAAAAAAGAGACAGAGGAGAAGCGTAGAAGAAATCACGACTTTTCGAGTGTTATATTACTCCTAGCAGCCGAAATATATCGCTTCGATTTGCCAAGGGCTTTAATAACGAGGTAGTTGCAGCTCACGAGAGAAACGGAGGGAGCAAGAGAAGAGATAGCAGTTATATCGCGCCGTCAAGGCAGCGTGTCCATCCACCTTACTTTCTCTCTCTCTCTCTCTCTCTCTCTTCCTCTCTTACTTTGCCGCTCTATCCTCTTAATAGAGGCTGCTCCAAGATTTATCGCTTGGGATGCAGCAACGGCGCTCACCTCTCTTCTTCTTCGTACGAGGGCATCTTACGCTAGAGGATGGCACGGTTTCGGCGCGGCTCTCGGTCTCGTTGTGTCGCGCGCGACTGGAAAGGAAACGAGCGACCGCTGGCCTGAATGTCTGCGCCAGTTTCCGCGTTACGCGTGACACTGATACAGCGACTCGTCGCTGCTGTTTCGTTTTCACCGCTGTGCTTTTGCAAAAAAGAGGAAAAAGAGAAAGACGCGGTGACTCATATTCGGCGTTAAGTCAGATTACATCTGGCTCGCGCGTTTTTATACTAATTTTTCGTCGACTCTAAATAATCAAGCGGATGGATACCGATTGATAATTTCGCGATTCCTAAGATGAGTTGCTACTTTTTCAACGAGTCATTGAAACAAATGCTTTGTGTTTTGCTAAATAATAGGGTACGAGCAGGTTTTTTTTTTTTTTTTTTTTTTAAGTAGCATCGTAGATAAAAAAGCAGCAGATGGTAGATTGCTCGAGATATGGTATGTTCTAGAAAGTCTCTTATTGAACACGTTAACGCTTTTTTAATTTTAAAACTTTCCGGTATATTAAAAATTTGAAATATTTAAACATGAAATTGCAGTGAAGAAATGAACATTTTATTTACCTTGAAAAAATTTTAGTATTAAAGAGATTATACTTATGCATGCGGAGAAAAATATCTTTCTCTAAAATTTTTATTAAAAAATTTACAAAAACATACGGAATGCATAATGCATTTAAAGTTAGAAATACAAAATACCTCTTCTAGTAAATTTCTTATAAATTTTAATAAAAATTTCGAAGACTCGCGTATATGTTGGAGGTTATAAATATTACAAAATATTTCAAAAATTATTTTCAAAAATGAATTTATGCATGCAATTGCTTTCTGTGGTATTAATAATGGATAAAAAATAATCAATACATTGACATGTATAGCTAGATCAAGAGTTATCGAATTTCCGATATATATATATATATATCGAGGCAACGTGCAATCAAACAATCGATCGAAAAACCTAATGTAATGTCTCTGAATACCAGTGTAAAATAGATGAAAAAGTATGGCATTACCATTAATCGATCGAAGGATTTAAATAATAAAAACAAACGGCTTTCCTTGAAAGATGCAACGCGTGCGCGCGCTTTAAGCGCGGCTCAGCCGGATAGATGAGGCGAGCGAGATTGAGAGGTCTCGAGGTGCATATCAAGCGATTCGCAGGCATCGCGTCTCAAGATTAATGCTCGGCTGACCTCGTACCTCGTTATATATCGTGGGATAAGGCGATTACTCGATTACTCGCTCGTTCGTCCCGCGCGCTTTGCCCGGGCTATGGTCTTGGCCGTGGAGCGCGGAACGTCGCAGGGAGAATGGGACGCGGCGTCTTGGGTCTAGGGTTGCGATTACGCCGGTGTCGAGTCGAGCCGTGTTGTCGCGCGGGCGTTGTTGTCGAGCGTCGCCCCATACTTACTCGCGTCTCGTAAACTCGATATCCTTGCACGCGCGCATACGTCAAATCGGAGGGATACGCCGTCTCTCTTGCACGGTTCCTCGCTCGGTTTTCCTCGCACGAAGGAGGCGGGGGGGTCCCAGCGCACTGCCCGGGGGAAGGAAAAGCGCGCACGTATAGGGATAAACGAGCTGCACTCGGCATTAGGCCACGTGCCCGGACTTCGGACGCTCGAGCCAAATTAAGTCGAGACCAGGAACTCGAGGATGGGAGGAAAAGGGAAGGAAAAGGAGGTAGCTGGATACGTGCGGATTGCGCACGAAATGAGACGAGGCTTTTTCTCGACTTTCGTCCCACGTCGTATTTTTTGTTTTCTCTTTCTTTCTCTCTCTCTCTCTCTATCTCTATCTATATCTATATCTATATCTATATCTATATCTATATCTTCTGCTTTTCTCCCTTGCTTTTTTCCTTTCTTTTCTCTTTTTTTCCTGCAAAGGTGAGGGAGGACGGAAACTTTTTCCGCGACCTCGCCGCCGTGATTTTGCCGTGAAGCTTCCTTATCCGGATTTTCGCTGCGATAAATCTAGGAGACTGCATTTGCAAGCGACATTAACGAAGGAGACTCGTATATAATATCGACGAATAATGTCGCTCAGTTTCTCTCTCTCTCTATCTCTCTCTCTATCTCTCTATTTTTTTTTCTTTTCTCTCCTCCCTCTCGCCCGCTCTCTCGGATGCACTTTCGACGTCGTGTTTTTTACTTCCTGTTGGCATGCGCCGTTGTTACGAGCGTCGTTGTCGCGTGCTACAGAACACGTGTGTGTAGTGGTGAGAGGATGCACGCTGTCGCGCGCCCCTTAGTCTCGTGCACATCTTTTGAAAAATCGTCTTTATTTTATTCAATATTACTTTTGTTTTGCAAAGAGGTTTCGCTGGTTCGTTGAAAAGAAAGTTTTTACAATTGTAGATTTTGAAATTATAAGAAAATATTTTTGCTGCGCAAAAAAAAAATAATAATAATTTTTCTAATATTTTTCCTCGGATTATTTTAATCTCGAACATTTCAAACTTTGGAAAACTGTAATTTTAACTTTTTATATATTTCATCAAGTTGAAAGCATTTAAAACATTTTGTCGGTGATTAAAATTTAAAATAACGGTTTCACGTGTAACATTGGTAAAATAGTAAAAAACTTTTTGTATAATATAGTTTTAGTACGACAGTCAACTTGAAAATTCGATAAATTCTGACGCAGTGAAAGTTTGAAAAGAATCGGCAGACGAGCTTATAAAGTAGAAAATTGGCGATTGTCAATTACTCGTTACGTTAGATGAAAAGTCTTGTTAAGCCAAGTTTTTCCTGCTACGAATCATCGGCACTGCGTTGCATTCTACGTATTTATATATTATATCACGTATTCGTGCGTGTATGTGTATATGTATGTATGCGTGTGTGTGTGTGTGTGTGTACGTGCATGCGAAGGTCGCGTAGAAGAAAGCAGCAAGATGGTGGCCCGTCCTCCTCGTAAATTTGCTGAACCAGCTATGAGAAATCGGCGAAATCGCCGAAATCGCCAAGTCGAACGGCTCGGATTTACAATCCTGCTGATCGGGCACACAGGCCGCCTCGCTGCACCTGAGAAAAATCTTTTTCTCTTTCTCACTATCTCTCTCTCTCTCTCTCTCTCTCTCTCTCTCTGTCGCCGAATTCGATAAAAGCTCTTCGGCCGCCAACTTTTCCGCCTCCGTCGCTCCCGTTTGATATACAGTCGTCCTTCCAAATGGAAAGAAGGGACTTTTTATATGTAATTTTTTTTTCTCCGACGGAAACGCGCGCGTGCGTGCGTGCAAGAACGTCGGTTAAATTTCAATAGAGGGAAGATGCCAATGCCGGGAACACTCGCTTTACCGCATCCAGGGCTTTTCCGCGCTCGGCTAAGTCTCCCTCGTGGTCATTGTATTACGTATTCGTGCAATTCTCTCAATGGTGTCTCTCCGGGAAACTTGCCGTCGTTATACTACGCCTCGCATTTGTTATCGATAAAGCCGGGGGAATTGCCTTCTTCTTCTCCGCTTGGCTTTCGTCGAAAGTCGCTTTTCCGATAATCCGCGCTCAGTCCGCGCGTCGACGCCTTCGTACAAATATAATTAGCGAGGAGTTTAACGCCTCGAGTTACCCTTGGATCGTTAAACTCCTTCGGTGTTCCGACTTCGCGCGATTCCTTTGAGAGGGAGAAAGCGCCGAGGTGTTGCGGTTTCACTTGTATAACTACGTCAACGAGAACCTTCGCGCGTGCGCGAGCCGTTGAATTGAAATCTAAGATCTCGAAAAATATTCGCGTGTAACTAAGCCGAGGAGGGAATAACTAATAGTTTGATTAAAACGTTTTGTCTGACATTGCGTCAAACGCGTTTGAGCGATGTTTTAAAGGTAAACATTTCGCATTGATATACCGAAAAACGAGAAAAGTAGGTGAAACTTTATATTCCCTATTTTTAGAAACTTGACGCTCGGCAAAAAAGTTTTCATGTAAAATTCAAAAGTTATACGTTTCTTTACTTTCTCTCCTTCTCTTGTAAGAACAACCTTGAGTTATTTCTTTCTTTTTACAACCTCTGCCAGTTTTTAATATATGTAAGGCTGATAAAAAAAGTACGATAACGGTCAAAGTGAATTGTTATTTGAAAGACGTCAAGGTCGAAATCTTTTTTTATTCCTCTCTTTTGCATCAATTTATTAATGTTAATTTATAATCTAGAAAGGAATGTAAACGAGAGTATTTTCCATTTCAAGGCATGCAAAAATAATGCACAACTTCATCGATAGTAATACCAGCATTAAATTAACATTTGAACCAAAAATTTCATAACATCGCAACATTTTCAAATTAAGATAATTGTCCTTTTTTTTTACTCGAAAATAAACTATAGTTCACTCACCAAAATAAAAAAAAAAAAAAAAAAAAAAAAAAACTTCAACGCGTCAAAATATTTAATCGATTTTCGAGCGTCGTAAAAATGGAAATTGAATTTGAAAATAATGAAAAATGACGGAAAAATTGAATTCGCGTCGCGGTGGCACATTCAAAATCCACTGAAAAGCCTTGCCTAAATCTCTCCGGTGCGCCGGGCCGAAAACCGAAGCCGGGATGCGCAAAAAGAATGACATTATTTTAGCAACGCGCTACTTTTCTTATCGACGATAGGCATTTTGTACAAAATCCTCTTTTATGAAAGCTGAAAGGTGGAGAGAGGGGAATGAAAGGGTGGGAGTAGGAGGGAGTAGGAAGGAGCAGGAGAAAGGGGGTACCGAAAGAGCCATTGCCGGCACCGTCGCTCTTACGAATAAATCATTTTCATCGATTTTAACGCTTTAATTTTCTTTTTGTTGCAGGAAAGTACGAGAATCGTCCATTAACGTCACAAACGAGCGGCCTGGATTTTACAACCCTGTACTTGAAAGGTAATGGTTGGATTAAATATTTAACTCGGCTAAGGGCATTGAGAAAAATCGCTTCACCCGGGGAAAACGTTAAATTTTGTTATCCGAGCTAAATTTTACGAAAGCCTCTATATGGCCATCGGTAAAAGTCTTTTTGTTGCTCTTAAATTACCACTAAAAAGATATATTACGATAGAGACATAGAGGAATACTAGTAGTTGTTAAAGATATTGCTAACTGAGAATCGCTTTTCAAAATTTGTCTGACATTTTACTTCTCTCTGCCCTTTGCGTTTTAGAGTTTTTTTACTTCTATAATATATTTTCCTTTTATACGATGTAATTCTCAATTATCGGCTACGAAAATTGCTTTACCAACTTTATTACCTTGTTATGTTCGTTGATATATGGTCATTTCAAATGATTTTAAATACTTGTACTTACATTTCAAATGTAAACGGGTGTTATCATTTAAAATAATTTTTTAAAAATTCAGATGATCCTCAAGACACGAGAAAAAGATATTCTTTTTTTTTTTTTTTTTTTTTTTTTCTTTCAATTTAAAATTTTTTTTATTAAAAATTTCCATCATATACAAAAAGTAGCAAATGAAAGTAATAAATTTAATCGCGAACAATAAACTTTATACTGGACTTTGCGTTTAGTTTGTCCGTTCTTCCTCATTGCATCATATTATACAAGATATACGGAAGTTCACAAGATTCCAAACAAGTTGAAGCTCCTTTTGCATAAACGTATTGGATTTTCTTATATAAACTTTGAGGTTTAGGTGGCGCTCGATCACTCTTAAAGATTGCATAAATTAATAATTCTCATTCAGCGATAGCTCTCGAAGCCGTTCCCGCAAATTCGTCCGATAGTTTAACACGCGAAGAGAGTATCAATAACGACTCACGAACAGCTCCGACATATTTTATGTCTTTATGAATGAGTGAGCGCACGAATCGTTAAGTTAACTTCCAGATAAGCAACTCGAGTTTTTTTTTTTTTGTGTCTCTTCAACGAAAAACAAAAATAGAAGGGAGAGATAGGAAGGGGGACAGAATCGCTTTGCGTAAAGGGTCTTTTTGTTTTCATTACAAAGGTATTTTCCCTTGGCCATTCGATAAAAAGGCGCGGCGTAAGCAACTTGTACACGACAATCGTTAAAAACGGAAAACACGTTGTTGTCGCGGCGGAAAAGAGCACACGGAACACTTCAAAGTATCCCGAGCGTAATAAGGAGCGAGCACCGAAAGCCAGAGAGAGAGAGCGAGAGAGAGAGAGAGAGAGAGAGAAATAGAAAGTTGACGAGGTGGACTCTCCGCATGCGCGTGTTTGTGCACGGCCGAGTGCGACGTCCACTTATACGTATCGCGGGTTGAGATCTGCTACCGATGGGGCGCGCTTAATAACCGGCTATTAGTTTAACTGTATATGTACAAATACATGTAAAAGTATACGCAAGACCCTTCTCTCTCTCTCTCTCTCTCTCTCTTTCTCTTACTCTCTCTTTCGTTTATAAGGCGAAGTCTTGCGCACCGGTGGGTACTTCTGAAAAATCGTGGCCTGGTCGTCACAGGCCGCAAAGGAAAACTCTCGAAAATTCAATTACAGCCACGGGGATATATTGAATTCCTTTGGTCCGTTCCTCTTCCTCCTCACCCCGCACTTTCTACTTGAACGGAGGAGTGGTACAGGAGCAATGCTTGCGGCGTGGCTCGCCTCCGTATACACGTATACGCGCTCGCGCAAGCACGCACACCTATACGCAACTGACATTCAATGTTTTGCCTTGCTTTTTTTTCTCCCTTTTATTTTTATCCTCTTTGGACCCCTTTTTATATAAGCTAAGGCAACGAGTAAGATACGGAGAGAGAGTGAGAGGTCGAGTTTATCCTTTTTTTTTTTTTGCTTCTTCTTCCCGGTCATGGCTCAGGGAATCTCGATGAAATGTTTTTTCAACAATGTCGTGGAATGACGGTGGAAAAAATGAAAAAAAAAATAAGACCGTGGAAAAAGTTTTATCTCTCTCTCTCTCCCTCTCTCTCTTTCTCGCTCTCTTACTCTTTCTGTATTTTTTCTCCAGGAGGCAACGCACGAGAATATATTTACATTATGAACGGGTATAAATCCAGAGTTATTCAATAAATGAAAAGCAATCGCATTATTTAGAAACAGTGAACCATCTGGACCATGTGGACCCTTTTTATCTTCAAATTCTTTGAAAAATATACTGTAACGAGTGAATCAATTATGCGATTTGAATTTGAGGTTGGATGGAAATTGTTCTTTTGTAAAAATATTCCTTCTTTTGTTACAAAGTGCTTGAATAAAATTCAAATATTTAGAGTTTAATACCGACACATTAATGGAATAATATAACTTTGGTTTTCGGTTTATTACCAATGACACATTTATTGTTATTGCTAAAACTTTATAGCCGGAAATCAGAGAGAATACTTTAGGTATAGTTTCCAGGTGCATTTTATTGTTCCAAAATTGATACCATTGCGATACGTTTATAACAAAACGTTATAAATAATATAATTTTGGCAAACGTGTCGTCAATAGTAAAAGTCGTAGACGTTGCATGAATAAATAAAATAAATATCAATTTATCGCTAACGCAAAAATAATTTTATCTATCTGGAAAGGTTCCTATATAACTAGATAAAGAGTAAAAAAATCAACGGGGAATATATCCGATTGTAAAAAATAATTCGAATATTCGTGAGGAGTATGAGTATAATGTATAGAATGGAAGAGTTAGGAGGGAGAGGGCATAGGAGTCCCGCGAGTCATTAGCGAGAGTAATGGCATCGAGGAATAAGGAATTTCCTCCAACTGGCAAAGAGGGTCGACAGAAGAGAAAGAAAACGGTAGGACGGGGAGGAGGAGGGAGAAAGAGAGAGAAAGAGAGAGAGAAAGAGAGAGAGAGAGAGAGAGAGAGAGAGGAAAAGGCAGCTCTTGGAATTAGAGAGAGCGGTATATCGCGAAAATCGTTGCCTCTCTCACTCTCTTTGGCTTCGGTTTGTGCACAAGCCCGGAGACGCGTAATGGCGCTCGCGGTTGCTTTTCAATCCGCTGAACCTTTGTCGAGGATCAGACAATAAACGCGAGCGCGGGGCTCGGAGAACCGCAGATTATTATCCGCGCACGATGGCATCGATAAGACTATCGGTCTCCCTCTTTCTCTCATCTCCTTCTCTTTATGTTACGTCGTTTTATCCCCCGCTTCGTATTTCCGTTTCTTTTCAGTTTTATTTGCGAATGACAGCCGCAAATAAGGATTTCAGCCACCACGTGTATCGTTACGTACATGTGCACGGACCTCGCGAGATTGCTTGCTTTAACACAGCGGAGAGAGGAGCGCGGATTAATGGGCGCAATCGCAAAAGTACCGATTCCAGAAACGGCGTACACTCCGTCGCACTCGCGTCGAAATATTTCTTTAACGTAGTTTCGTCGATTCGTCGTGTGTCATTATAAAACCGTAATACGAGAGAAGATAGCTCATTACAAAGATCCGCGCGATCTCCGCTCGAGAAGAAGAAGAAGCAAAAAGGAGCGCGAGTACCTTGTCTCGACTCTCTCTCTCTCTCTCTCTCTCTCTCTTTCTCTAAAGTAAAAGCAAAGTGACTGGATGGAGAGGAGAGAGGGCACGCGAACGAGAGATGAAATTGCGCCGCGAGCGTGGGGAACGAAGAGAGAGAGAGAGAGAGAGAGAGCGGTTTCTTATGCTTTCAGCTCCAACAGTCGAGATTCTCATTGTGCCGGCGCTTTAAATAGTCTCTCTCTCGGCGCGGTTGAAACGGCAGCGAGTCTAAAACAAGACCTGCAAAGACGCTTGTCTCCAATTAAGTAAATAACAAACATTTGCCTTGTGGCTTATCTCTCTTTTATTCTGCTTCTTTCCGCGTTACTCCGCTCCTCTACCGTTTCATTTTTTCACGCGAGAGACTCGAGTAATTACTGCGCGTGCGCGTCTTTATTTCTCTTATTCCCGACGAGTTTTGTCCGCGACACCCTCGTACGCGATTTTTCATTCTCGTTCGGTCCGGTTACACCGGACTTTCTCGAGTCGAATTCTAAGCTAAGAAAAAAGCAAAGAGTCGATTTTCTACGATTTACGGAATTTTTTTGTCGACGCGCTTAAACGTACTACTAACGCGTTGCATACTTCCGAATAATTTAACCGTTAGAGAGGGAGAGAGGGGAAAAGTAAGCGAGCGGGTTAGGTGCCGGGGAGTGTGGGGTCTGCGTGCCTCGAGAAAATCGTTCTTCGGTTGAAAGAGAAAGGGAAAGAAGGAGAAGGAAGGAGAGGTAGGGAGGAAGGGTGTGGGAGGGAAAGGTTCGAGCTTCTACGCGTCGCGAACCTATATCCACGTAAGTTTATCGGCTTGCGCGCAATGGTAATTTATGGCTGTGCTTAATTACGCGGCAGTCGCTAATGGACCCGAGGCGTCGCGTTTAATTCAAAGAGACGGCGCTTCGGCAGAGTTAAATGAAACGGGAGCGAAATAGCTTCTATCTCTCTCTCTCTCTCTCTCTTTCTCTCTCTCTCTTGCTCTTACCCTTTCGCCCCGCACCCTCCTCTCTCTTTCACCATCGTCACCGTATCAACCTCTACCTCTACCTTCTCCTCCTCCTCGTCTCCCTCATCGACGCTTTCTGTTGGGTTACTTCAAAGGCTGCATATAGATGTACTTATATATAGGGCCTGAGGATCAGGCGCGTACGCTTTTGCGCGTTGCCGTGCGCGCTCTGCTATTTCTCTCTCTCTCTCTCTCTCTCTCTCTCTCGCGCGCGCGCGCTCTACCTGCACGCGTGCTATCGAAGTCAATTTGATTTCTGTCCCTTTGCAGGCCCGGGCTATCGTTCTATCCATCGATTCTCCGTTGATTTTACTTTTCTCATTTTTTTTTTTTTTTTTTTGATTTCATTTTTTCTTTCTCTTTGCTTTTTATATATTCACCGTCGAGTGAATAATATATGAGGAGAATAAAAAATCAACAATTTTTAAACGATAAAATTCTCCCTTTGTGAGTCGATTTATTTCGATAACCGAGGGTACCTTATAATTTGGGCAATTTTCGATTTAAAATTAATCGTTCATTAAGCAGTAATTTTTCTAAAAATTTTTTACATGAAAAAAAAAATTTTTTTTTTATTCGTATACTAAAGGGAGAATCATTTTCAATATTGCGCTTAACGCACCAATAAGTCTCCGCACCTTGCACGGATTTTATTTCATAAATATTTCATACTTTTCATCGCATAACATTAATCGTGGAAAAAATATAAATAAATATTTATTTATTTCTTTTAAAAATTTTGGTAAATAAAATGCGTTTAATTTCTGAGATTAAAAATGAAAAGAAAAAAAAAAAAAAAGAAAATAAATAAATTCACCGATAAAAATGTACCGGATGTACGAGATAGTTTCTATACACGAAAAAAACGGGTAAAACGTCAATGTCTCCAAATTTTTTTAGCAGGTTAAAGCTTCTCCTTCGCATCCTTTCAGCATATCAAGAATCCGACAAGTAGCGCTAAAGCGGAGAGTGAAATAGTTTGCAAAAGTTCGCGTAGTTTATCGTCGTCCATGTAAATGCATTATTTACTCGCAATCTGGTCGAAAACAATGTTTGGATAAAGGATTCTCGCGACTTTTGCCTTGCTTGCTTTAGTTTTGTTTTAAGAGAAAGGGGTAAAGTATGCGCGACTTACATTATTCAAGATGCAATTTTTCTTCGAGTAAGTGTCTTCTTCTTCATTTTTTTTTTTTTTTTTTTTTTTTTTTTCTTCTTGTTTTTAAGTTTAACAAGAGGGAGAGCTCCTCCGCAAGTACCGCGTTGCGTCTTTTGCTTTCTACGGATTGTTTCGAGCATTTATTCGTAACAGCTCAAGTTGAATTATGTATCAACACATAGTGGCCTTTTTAATTTTCTTCATAAAAGTTCCTTTTTCTTTGTTTTTGTTTTTATTCACAAAATCTCACAATTAATATAAAATTTGTGGCTTTTAAACTTAAAATGAAGCAACTAGCTTTTTAAACATCTTGTTTGAAAAATGTGTATAGTTAATTAGTTTTAAATTAGTTCATTGGCCAAACTATTAAGTGTTTTAAATGTAATGAAAAAATTTTTAATCGATTATCTTTAATCTTTATCGATTCAATGTTCTTTTAACTAAATGTAGATATTGTAACTGAATTAAGCGTATAATTTTAATATCATAGATATTATAATTAATTTAATGAATCACTTTTATTTTAGTTTATTCTTATTTTTATCAAAAATCGATTGTTTTGATATCAAAGGAGAAACGTGGAAGAGATAAAAATGGCGCGCACTCGTTATTTCAATTTATACCATTCTTCAAGAAGATTCTAAAGAGATCAGACACATTGACAGATAGTAAAGTAGAACAATAAGTCTTTTTAGATTGAAAGTTGTAATCCAAAAGTTCAATCTCATCGACTTTGTCGTCTACAAAAATAGAACACCTATACAAACCGATCGAAGAGAGAGAGAAAGAGAGAGGGAGGGGGAAAAGGAAGTAAACAAGAAACATGAGTACCGCACGAGTCCGGCATACCCTTGGAGAGAATGAAAAAAGAGAAAGATATAAAAGGAGGAAGAAAGTGCGAGGGCGCGTTGGGAAAAATGCTCGGCGGAAAAATGAAAAGTACGCAAAGGAAAAGCGAAGGAAGGAACGAGATTAATGTCTCCATTCGACGAGGTTCAAGTTTTCATCATGGCGAGAGCGGTCCTTTGCGCTGGGACAAAAGGGAGCGAATGCGCGAGTGCAAGAGAGAGAGAGAGAGAGAGAGAGAGAGAGAGAAAAGGACGACGCTTTCGCGTTCGTGGCACAGCCTCGTAAATAACGCGTCGCGCCGTTTCTCGCGGCTGGATACGTTTCAATTTTTCACGTGGTTCCTCCTCATCAATCTCCTCGCTAGCATGATACATGGTATCGGCGAGCCCGTCTCTGCTGCAGGTGCTTCCCCCACCCTTACCACTCTCTAGTTTTTCCCCGTCTCCGCGCTTTCCTCGTTGATATCAGCCTAATGTATCAAAATTAAAAAATATTTCTCCTTTATTTACTTTTTCCTGTGTTTGTTTGCTCGCTCTGGTTCGTATACGCAATTTACAAACTTTGAAAGTAGAACTGTTTGGAAGAGGATTCGGATAATAATGACAGAAAATTTTATCGCTTATACGTTTTCGTTGAACGTACGATTATTTAACTATATCGTGATAAATTTGATGTGGTAATGCTCCCTCGTACGTTGTACAATAGTATTTTAATCTCAAATGTTTGCTTAAACGCAGCCGAAGATAAGATAATTTCCATGCCTTTATGATGTTATTTTTGTGAAAATTGTACGTGTGCTTAAAACCGGCTATAAATCACGCGGAGTGAAAATTCAGCTCACAAACGAGCTTTATTTAATAAATTAATCCATTTATTTCAAGTCGTCGTTAAATTTCTTTTTATGTACGCGCTCAAAAGTAATACAAGGACGCACGGTGTCATGAATTATTGCCGAATGTAAAAAAAAAAAAAAAAAAAAAAAACGACATCACTTTTGTTACGTTCAATGTAATTAATTTTAGGTAAAAGCTTAATATTTGATATTTGAAGTTGATAACGATGTTTTTTTATTTTTTTTTTTTTTTTTAAATTTTAACGATTTATTGATAAAAAAATAACTTAATATCTATCGCGTTTGGTTTTTATGCACTTTTTTAAAATTTATTTTCAGCAAATTTTAGCAGATTTTTAAAAAGCAATAAATTAAAGAGAAAATAACATTAATAAAGACTTCTGTTTTTTTTTTTTTTCCCCCTCGTACGTTAAATGCTTTGTTTGTGTAAGTTGTCAGTAGTAAATTCCGAAATTGCATCTAGAGTGGGCTCGTAGTATTTGAAACCGTATTGACTGACCGTTGGTTTACAACCTTACTAGCAGGAAAACAATAAAAATCCTTGATTCATTGTGTCAGTAAAGAGAAGAGCTAACAGCTATAGTTCAATTATTTATATAACTAATACAAGAAATATTCAACTTGAAACTACAGTCACGTATATAACGTTCAAACAAATTTATTTACTCACTTTTCAAAACTTTATTTATCAACATTTGTCGTTTCTCTTTCAAATTTTCTTTGATACACCGCGAGGATTTATTATTTTTAGTTAATTTTGATTTTTCGTTCAAACAAACTTAAATAAACAAAGCGCATTAAAACAATCTCCGGTCCCTCAATTACTAGTATTTGGATTCTGTAAAGCGTTAAGCGCGCTCGGAAATTATCATAACGCACTCATTAATTATGACGAATGACTCAAATGTAAAATATTTGTCGAGTTCACTTTTCCCTAAACGAATTCGCGTTTCGTGAACAAACGAGGGGAAAAAAAGGGCTCAAGGTAATCGAGTTACAAAAGCAGTGAATAGGAAAGTACGAGGGTATGCATCATCCTCGTATACACATTTCGTCTATAGATGGAAAGTTTAGAAAAATAGACGCTAGGATAAAAAAAAAAAAAAAAAAAAAAAAAAAGAGAGAGATTGTCCTCTCGACTTCGCCGCGGGATCGATTCACGTTTACGAAGCTCTCCGTCGCGTATACAGCCCACTTCAGCGCGTAAAGAGCAGACATAAGCCGTCATAAATCCGCGCGCGCATGTGAATACTACAATCGTATTACGCAGGTGCGCAAGCGAGCGAGCGCGTGCGTGTGCGTGTGCGTGTGCGTGTTTGTATGACTATGTGCTTCGAATGGATAAAGGAAAGCGAAGAGATGCGCGCGAATCGAGAATCGCAAAAGAAAAGCTGCCGCGTTCGCCTCGTAAACGCGAAATCGTGTCAAAGGGCTGCAGGTTACAATATTTTTTTCTTTTATTTTTGTACTTTCTCGTTCTTTTTTTTTTTTTTTCCTGTCATTCCGTTGCTTTTTGTTCTCGCGGGTACGTGCGCGCGCGCACTTATACGTAAACGCGCTCGGTATGATTTTATAGGATAACATAACCGTATATCAATAACGCAGATCTGATTTCATGCCGGCGATCCTTTACTTTTGTTTGGCGCGCGCGCGCGCACGCGAGAGAGAGAGAGAGCGTCGGTATATTCGACAATGCGCCCCGAGGATGGATGAGTATACGAGCGGCGGACGCTCGCTCGCACTCACGCGCACACATACACCTACATATGTATACTTGGTCGCGCACGTACGAATAAGCGACACACGCGCCCTCGTAAAATCGGCCATCGAAATATCGGATTCTCGTGCTCGGCGCTCGTTTGCGATAGATTCGATTGCCGGAATAATTCCTTCCTGCCTCGGTGGCTCGTGTGCGCGCGCTCGCGGACACACGTACGCATGGACGAGCGCACACGTACACGAGACAGTCACCGCAAGGATTACTACGCCCTCGTCTACGCCAACGCGCATACGTTTGCGTGCCCCTGCAAATTGCATAAGGTGGAAAGGGAGAAAGGGTGGATGGAATATTTCAAGTTGTTTTGCCAGGAGAAAAACCGTGATCGTGTCTTTCTTCTTCTCTGTACCTTCTCTCTCTCTCTCTCTCATTTTTTTTCCTTGATTTTCCAAATGAATTTAGCCCGAGGGGTGATGTCGCGGCATCGAACTGAATATCTTTTGAATTTTCATTAAGTCTATACTGGATATATGTCCATATACGAATATAAATGTCGACAGATGAGAGAAATAAAGAGATAGATAGAGATAGATAGAGAAAGAGAGTAAGAGAGAGAGAGAGAGAGAGAGAGAAATAGACGAAAAGAAAAAGCGGGTTTTTGGAATGGGGTATCAAATATCTTTTTAATCTTTTGTTAGATGTGCATTTCCAGTGATGAAGCGAATCGAGAGAAGGCAGAAGAAGTTTACTTTACCCGGGATATTGAATAATGTCAAGTATAAAAGTTTCTCGTCTTTCCTTTCCCGCTCTTTCAGGCTTACCCGGAAGCAGC
This sequence comes from Chalcis sispes, assembly GCA_949987625.1. Lineage (NCBI taxonomy): Eukaryota > Metazoa > Arthropoda > Insecta > Hymenoptera > Chalcididae > Chalcis > Chalcis sispes. The sequence continues at coordinate 63,062,556 of OX465098.1, forward strand.
CGCCCGTCCGCCCGCGCGCTTCCAATTTGCGTGCATGAACATCTACGCTTCTCGAGTACTACACTCCTATTCCATTCCTATTCGCGGAAACTTGTCATTTAACTTTTCGAGAAGAGTTATTGCAACTTTTGCGTTAATTTTTTCTTTTCGACTCACCTGCGATATATTTCAATTAATTAAATTCTTAGCGAATCTTCGAATAAATTTTTTTTCTTTCTATTTTTGCTTATTTTACTTTTTTCTTTTTCTTTAACGCCACGTGTTCGTTATCGTTCTGCCCCCTCTCCTTTAGAGTCAGTGTAAACTTTTCCAGCTGCAAGTTCAATATCTAGTTATAATGTGAGAGTAAATAGCATGCCTTAATCTAACTATTAGAACAAGTAAAATTTTCCAAGAGCACTTATCAAACTTGCAAAATCTAATGCACGCTGACGTTTTAGAATTAAATTCTCCCCGCGTTATATTATTTACGAAGTGCCAACACTTCGGTAATTGTTAACCGTTAATTTTGACGTATTAATTTAAATTTATTTGCACATATGAAAACGTTATATATGTACATATCTACTTCATAACTGTACGATTGTTTTTAAATTATAAAATATACTTCGAAACGAATTAATAATCGCGCTTCGTTGTATAGAATATCGCGCAAAAAGATTAAAAATAAAAATTTTCAAAAAATTGAGTAACCGCACTTTTACTTTTACTTCTTCGCGCGCGAAACGCCATTGCCTTGATGAATCGTCTTCTGGAGTAAACGAGCAGATTACTTGAAACATTGCGCCTTTCATTTTTAACGTTTTTCCTCTGTATACCTAGAAATTAATAACGTTGCAAAACACGTTGCGTATAATAAATCGCGAATGCCTCCTCTTCATTTATATAAAAGTGTCTAAACGCTCTCTCTCTCTCTCTCTCTCTCTCTCTCTCTCTCTCTCTCTCTCTCTCTCTCTCTCTCTCTCTCTCCTCTCTGCATCGATTGTGTACGAGTCGAGAGTTACAAAACGGCTGCACATAACCTGCAAAAGCATCGAAGGAGTAACGAAGAAGGAAAAAAGTAGTTTATTTTGAAAGCAATTAACAGAAATTGGCCCGCTCAGTGTGTGTGAGAGAGAGAGAGAGAGAGAGCGCTACCGCTGTTTTATCAAATGCGGCCTATATTCTCTTTCTCCCTCTCTCTTTCTCTCCATGCCCCTTTCTTTCGTTAGTACCTCGGCGCGGTGCATCTGCACGCCTTCGTGCTACTAGGAATTTAGGAATGAGATTACGCAATCGCATTGCCTTATAAACACGTATCGCGCAGTCCAATAAGAGACGGCGAGTAGGCGAGAAGCAAAGTCGTAGAGATTTCTTCGTACTCCAGAGCTCGATGAATTGTTCTCTAGCGCGCCCGCGAGATTCCCCGCGCATCGTAGATCCTGCCCGAAGCATTCACCGCCGCGAGAAAAGAGAGAAAATTTCCAAGCGCCGTTCTCGACGACGATTCGTGGTTCGTGTATTGGTATATACACGTTCTCGTGCATTCGCGCGCACAGTTGCACAATGATCGCGGAGTGGGTAAGGTGGGAAGGCACCCAAAGGTCAAACACATACGTTTACGTAAATATGTTATAATATTTTTCCTCTCTTACATTTCTCTCTTTTCTACAATGCCTATCTGTATATACGTCACGCGGATCGTAAATTTATGGATCTGTGTGTACTTAACATAAGATGGTACGAAGGCCGAGTCTCGCGCACTTAAAACTCGTTTAATATTGATGTCTGCGGCCCGTACACAATACGTCGACGCTATTATATACATATACGGCAAAAATTTAAATGTATGTATACATATATATATATATACGAAGAGAGCAAAAGAGAAATAAAAGAGCGAGCGAGAGGGGGCACCGGTGAGACGGAATGATAAAACGGGTGAAATGAAAAGTTTGATTTATACGTCGAATGAAAGAAAAAAAGTCGAAGCTTGCTCGGTGGCTCGGGCGCGTCACCGGTGCAATCAGAAAGTTTGAACAACTGCATATACATATATAGACGTTCGCGTGCACGTATATAGGCAAGCGCATAATAGAAGAAAGTGGTGTGTTGTAGATATATAGAGAAACTGACGCTCGTTAAACGGGAAACGAGCTCAGCTGCGCCGGCGACTGTCCACCGGGAGAATCATTGCAGTTTCCAAGATTTCGCTATGCCCGAGTTTCTCTCGAGAATCGCGCGTTGATACCATCACCTACTCCTTCGTCTCGGTTCAATCGGAGTCTCGACCCTAACGCCCTCTTTCTCGCTTACTCTTTGCCGGCCGATTTTAATCAAAATGACTCCGCGCGAGATCCCCGAGTCATTAGTCTGCCGGACGACGAGCTAAGAGTCCACCAGGAAGGATTAACCACTCGCTCAAACTTACCAAAGTTTTCTCCGCGATACGTGTACTCGGTGCACCGATGTACACGGAAGTAGTGTAAAGTCGATGTGTGTCTTTCGCGAACGTTGTTTTTTTTTTTTTTTTTTTTTTTTGTGGGGGGAGAATTTGTTTTCCATTAGTGCGTCGGGATGCTGATTTATTTTTTGAGAAAAATTAATTTTTACGATGATAGTAAAGCTTGATAAATTCATTTATTACATAGCCCGATGGAAAAATAAAAGTTCTAAATCATTAAGAAGGTCGATATGTCAGAAAGTAAATATTGAAATGCCAAAGATGGTTATTTAATGTCTTTAAACCTTGCCGTGAATATTGTGTTAACTCGACTGTACAAAATTTCGAATTTTAAAATTACAATTCTTTTTATCAATTTTCGTGCGACGGAATTTATTTTTTATTTTTACGATTTTAAAATTAACGATAAATCGTTATCGTTAAACAACATTATTTTTAACGACATGTAAAATTAGGCAAAATATTTTTTTTTTTACGTTTTTAAAACCTTAAAAATTTACATAACATGCCTAAAATAAGAAATGTTGCATAACAGTGAAAAAAAAAAAAAAAAAAAAACTGTTTGGTAAAATATTATAATCGATTATTTTGGAATAATTTTTCAAGATGGTTTACAATTTTTACTACCAGTCGCTTTTAATTAAAATTATTGCCTTATTATGCATGAATGAACAGCTCTCGGTTAAAGAAATAAATCTTATCTGTTTATAATCACCGTATTTAGAAAAGAATATTAAAATTAAGATAAAAAAAAGTCATTTATTCTGCTAATAATAACCTATTATTAAATACGATTGCGAAAACGCCCGCTTACTTGTGAAATTTCTATGAAATAATAACGAATATCCATTATAATTTTATACAACTGTTTCTAAAAACAATACTTAACTCCTTGTAACCGTAAATTTGTGGTTAACGATATTTTATATAATCTAAAAGTAAGAATCTTACCTTTTAATATAACACAACATTTAACTTATCAATAAATAATGTACGAGTTTTAATTTAAAATGCTCAATCCAAAGTATTCAATTTATATTCCGAATGTTAATTTAAATTTAAAATCGTTTTTAATTATTGAGTAGGAGAAGGGTATCGTAGAAGTGTTGGTAGTGTAAATCATCGATTTTTCGGTTCTACCGATGAACTTTGCGTGCGAAGGAAGATGTGGAAAATCCAAATACGCGTCTTCTTAATTGCGTCAACATATCAATTTTAACCTTGAATTTTTAACCGGTTATATCGTTTAAATAAAAATTCCAAATAGCATTAAATAAATATTATTTCAAATTTCATTATGAATTATTCATCAATTTAAATAAAGAATAGTTTTACGTTACGTACATCAATGTAACACAAATATTATTTGCAACCCTTTCTAATAAGAGTCAGGAAAAGGTAATAATGTAAATGTAAATGAGAGATTGATTGATATATTTACCGATATATAAAGTCCAACTTTTCAAATAAATTGATTGTACACGGTACATTCTATATCTAAGCGTAATCGATATTCATTCTAGCCACACAAATGTACAGTTTGCAAGATTCCGTCAAATAGACCGTAATCGATTCGACCTCTCCCCTCAAACTATTATTTGTCCATTATGTTCCCGAATAAATATATGTATATATATATACAACCCCATTAATGATATTCACCGTGGACAATTTATTCATGTATTCCGAAATTAGAGCGTTTGAACCAAATGATTCTCCTCTACGTTCACAAATTTTTTTCCTTATCCAACTGCATCCTGCAATGTTAGTCGACAAATGTAGCATTAAAAGAACAATCGATGAGACTTAATTTTTAAAAGTTTATTTAAACATTAGTAATGAATTTAATGATAAATCTATGCTGATTTCTTATCGTAAATAATTATTGAAAATCGTAAATGATGACAAGCGCGCATCGTTGCAGTTAATATAAAGACAATGTAACTTATTAGTTTTTGCAGATATGCAAGCTTTAGTTAGTAAGTTTGCGCGCACAAGTGTGATCCAACGAAAGCTCTCGTAAAAAGTTTACTTAAACGCCCCTCGTGACACGACAACGTATAATATATAATAATTCAAACGGTATATTATCGCTAACAAATAAATTGCGCAATAACGGCCGTTAAACGACTGCCGTCGTAAACAAATCCCACCAGGAATCGGCATCGCTACACCTATCGCCGTATTTTTCTTCGACGCTCGAAGTTTTCACCTCACTTTCTCTCTCTCTCTCTCTCTCTCTCTCTCTCTCTCTCTCTTCGAGTTACTTCAAGGATCGCGAAAGAGTATAACCTGGAGAAGGCTCCATTTGTTTGCATTATCGCGTAACTGAAACAGAAGAGAGAAAGAAAAAGAGAAGAGAGAGAGGAAAGCTTCGACACAGTTTACAGCTACTCTAACTTTAACGACGTCTCTCCTCGCTTACATATACATATTCTCGCACGAATACACATGGACGCACTGTGGATTATCTGCAGCGATGGCGTAGACCAATCGTTGGCTCTCTCTCTCTCTCTCTCTCTCTCTCTTCCTCTTTAGACGTCTCGGTTGGCGTTCGTGCAGCACGGAGAAGCCTTAGAGCGATACGACGGAGGCCAGCCGCGAGCGTATAATTCCGCAGAGCAAGAGAGAGAGAGAGAGAGAGAGAGTTAGAGAGAGAGCGAGAGAGAGAGAGAGAGAGAACGCGAGTACACCGTCATTCCGCGCCAGCAACGATGCGGACACGTCGATCATTAGCTCTCTGCGTTAAATCAGCCCTCGGGTTATATTGCCACAACGTCTGGATTATGCGGGACATGCACACGTACGCGCCTCCATCCTATTGCTCTATTCGAGCTTCTTTTTACCTCGGGTGCGGTTTACCCATTCGCGAAAACCGACTTTTCTTTATTTTTTTACTTTCGCTTATCTTTATGCTCGTTATAAATTTTTCTTACGAGCTGATTTCTTATACGGTTCCGCGCGCTAAATCTACGGGTAATCGCGTAAAAGTCGCCGAGGCTCGTTCTTTCGCTGCGGGTGTTACACGCGTGAATTACATAAAAAGCTTCCTCCCTGAATTTTGGATTACGATGGAAATTTCCACTCCGGCAGAAGGGCGTGGAATATCCTTGAAATTTTGTAGTCTGCGCTAGACGTGAAATAATATCGCGCGATGAAGAATTTCAACAGCTGTTGAATATAAAATTATTATTTTTTTTTTTTTTTTTTATATCCTAAATTAGAAAACGAGATTCGCCATATATATATATATACGTTGACTCGACAGCAGACCAAATGTTAACGATGAATAATGTTAACTGTTTGAACACGTGTTTTTTCAAGCGATTACGTATTATATCGTCGGTTTCGTTTGCGATAATTCATTTTCATTAATATCGACGTTTCAATTGATGTATGGATTTATTACTTTTACCGCTATCAAAAAAAAAAACATAATTTGTTTGCTTTCGTTACTAAAAATGTTTGCCAGTCATTTCAATTTGATGTTTTTCTACAAATTTCGATAAGCAAATATTGAACCGAAACGATGTTTTTTTTTTTTGTTTTTTTTTTGTTTTTTTTTTTTACGAAAGCATATGTGATTAATCGATAAACGTAATAATTTTAATATCACCAAAGATTATTTTGAAAAAAACAGTTGAGCTGTTTTGACTAAATTTTAATATACGTCGATATATTTTTTCATAGATATCGATTATATTATACTGAAAGTTTTATCGATGTTTGCAAGCAGACAACAATGAAAGAGTACGGAAAACCGTAATATTAACTTTAATATCTTACAGTTTTCACGTTTTGCATAAAATATGATATACATATCCGCTAGCTATAAATGTATTAAACGCACTATAGCGAAAACTACAAACTAATTTAGCTCTGAAATATTAATTTTCTCATAGCTACTTGTGAATGAAATCATTATTAATCTCGAGGTATAATCTCGCTGAGAAATTCGAAATTTATTACCCGAGCAAAAATGAAATTGCATAACTAATAAGATTTTCGGAAGCTTTATGCGAACGTCTTTCTTAAAAATTTTCATCGCCGCTTGAACAAATAATAATAAGCTTTATCCCTTCCGTAATTTCATCCGCGCGATATTTTACATTCAACAAAATAAAGTACGCAAGCGAGATACACTTTGCAAAATTGACGCCGTTGTGCGAAACATTTTCATCGATACTAGAAGCATCTAGGAGAAAGGTATGGGGTGAGCTTTTAACGTCTCCGTTACGCGTACGCCAGCCAGCGGAAAAGGAATATCGCGCGTAGAGGGATGAGGAATAGCGCTAAGCATATTTAAGGAGACCTTACCGTCTACGCGCAATCTATATATATATATATATATATATATATATATATATATATATATATATATATATATATATATATATATATATATATATACATACATACATACATACATACATATATAAATATATCTGTATAGAGTGAGCGGGCGCGTACATATTCGCGATGGTTGTTTAGCTGGCATGCTGACACCGCTAACGGAAAGCTCACGCGCAGGAGGCTTTTCTTCCCCTTTCGCCCTCCGTCATCCTCGACGTCGTCGTTGTCGTGGAGAGCCTACCGGTGGCACGCGTACCTACGTATATACACTCATCTCGATTCAACGCAACCCCTCTTGCCTAGAAACATTCTCGAGTGCTTCATGAATACGGATTCTCTTTCCTCTCTCTCTCTCTCTCTCTCTCGCTCTTATTCTAGTGCGCATATTTTTCCTATCTCTCCCTCTCTCTTCCCCCTTTTTTTTTTCTTCTCGCGCAGAGTTAAACCGACGAAAAAAACACAAAAAACGCAAGCAGCTCTCCATTATGCAGCGCCCTTGCATACGCATTCTGGCGTTAATCCAAAAATTTCTTTTCTCTACGCGAGATTTCACTTTTTTTCTTTCCACTTCTCTACTACTTTTACACCCAAATCTCTTCCCTCCTCTCTCTCTCTCTCTCTCTTTCTCTCTTTCTCTCTCTCTCTCTCTCTCTCTTTCTCTCTTTCTCTCTCTCACTCTTTCTCTCTTCTCTCACTTAGCACGCAATTTCAGCGTTTCCCGTACATCTCTACGGTCTCTCTGTACGGTGAAATGTTTCCGCTCGCGCACGCTCTCGTAAGGTTGTGCGATGTTAAAGTAACATCGCGTTGTTAAAAATCTTCGATAATGGACGTTACAGAAATGTCGAGCTTGCAAAGATAAATATACTTTTTTTTTTTTTTTTCTTTTGTTATCGCAACTTTTCATTGGTTAGATGTTATCTTGATTATAAAGATTTATACAATTTTGTATCTATGCAAGAAAAAATAATTTAATTATTTTTAAAGCACCGTAATATCTTTGTGATTGAGTAATTGAAACATCAACTGTACCGATACGGCAAATTCATTTTAACCTTTATTGAATTATTTTAATATTGATCTTGAATTAAAACCCAAATCGCTTTAAAATAACAATTGAATATTTATGATTTCAATAGTACAATTGGATTATTGTTTCTTCTTGGAAAAAAAATCAATTCGATTAGAGATAAATAAAATTTTTTGTTTCATTAAATCGATCTTCGAATAGACAAAGCATATTTTTTCCAAACTAACATGTACAATTTACAATTGAATATCATTTAACATATCAAAACGAGACATGTTTTATTAATTAAACCGTCAAAATTTCCAAGATTTTCACAAAACGCTCTCTAACGAAGTTAAGAGTCACTGGTCCATCGATGTAATTACAGAATAACTGTCAAGACGATGGTTTTATGCATATATAGAAACAAATTTTGCGCAATCGGAGTTACGGCGCGCGTCGCCAATCGCAACCGCAAGTTTTTCCAGCTCCTATGGTTATTTAATTAGCGTTCGCTGTCCCCGTTGCCGCCGTCGCCGCCGCGGTGCTAACTATTGCAGCTTAATCTCATGTCCCGCGAGAACCCGCTCTTGCTCGCATAATATCCGCTCGCGGGCTCGACTTAATCGCCGGCAAAATGCCACTTCGGGGGCAGGAGGGAGAGGGGCTTTTTAAAAAAAATAATCCGGGGTACCGAGCTCCTCGCGCCTCTTATTATATTTATTATCTCCGGCTGCAACGGCATTTTATAACATACTGTGTAACATATTCGAGAATATCTCCGATTAACCGCGAGCTCGTTCTACTTTGTACAGCTTATTTAACGGGACTCTTCTTTTTAATTTTCATCTAATCGTTAACGAATAACATAAAAAAAAAAATAATAATAATAATAATAATAATAATATATAACGTAATGAAATACGAAAAATAACGTATCTCGTAAGAACGCCGATCATTCTATAAATAATAAATAATAAAAATGAAAGTAGAGAAATCCACCGGGAAAAAAGCTAAGATGAGCCGCGCGTTCGACGATTAGAAAGTTTCATTTTCGTTTTCACGATCTTTTGATTTTTATTCTTCGAGCGCAAATCGGTGTCTCATCTCTCTGAATCACGGGACTCGCGCCGTTGCTTCATCATCGATTTATATACTTATACTTGCTATATACACGACACGTCGTTCGTCGCGAGAATTCACGATTACTTTCACAATCGATAAAACTTACATACTCGCATACACACATCTCGGCCTAGTGACTCACCTTCACTTGTGAGTGTAAGAGGAAAAATTGCCGGCATTTATAGTTTTACAATTTATCGTCGATTGGATGATGTCTTACAAGAAAGAAATAATGTTTGATATAAACGTTATTATTAGGCTTGAAAATTTTCATTGGGCCATTAAGCAGAGACTGCGGTACGCGTGTATATAGACGCACGCCGCACGCGAAAAAAATTTTCTCGCGCGAATAGCCGCGAAAACATGACGATATAAATTATTAATAATATTGGAATAAGGTATAAAGTGAGATAAACGCGCGATTAACGAAAAACAAATAAACGTTAATTCTAAACATCGCGGATAACGAGGTTTTTAACAATCGAGGCGGCATCGTTATCCAGCACTTTCATTTTTTTCGAGCAACGTCTCTCTGTACCATCTCCCTTTTAGTAACTTTGAGTACTTTTGGCACTTAAGAGTTTAGCGCCGAGGCCGTCGCTAGGCGAATGCATTATTCGTAGAAAGCTGTGTTATATGTACCTATACATATATATATATATATATGTAAGCACTTGCGCAATATAATCGAGCTCGGTAGCTCAGCCTAGATTTTTCTCGAAATTTTCGCAAAAGCCACACGCTATGCGCGGCTGCCGTGCGGTGACGTCGGCGCGCCGCGGCGGTTCTTTTAAAAAGAGGCCACGGTAAAAAAAATAAAAAAGTAAAAAAGAGAATGAACGAGAGAGAGAGAGAGAGAGAGATAGACAAACGAGTGGAGCCTTTGATAGGATGACGTGTCGTCGGTCGCCGCGGGCGCACGAGTGCTCGATGCATCTCCAGTTTTCTCCTTCGTTCTCTCTTTTCTTCTTTTGCTTTCCCGCTCTCTTTCTCTCTCTCTCTCTCTCTCTTTCTCTCTCACTCTCTCTTTCTTTCTCTTTCTCTTTCTCTCTTGTGTTCGAGGTCGCGCACACAATGTATATATATCTACTCGAATATATTCGTAACCGGCAGACTTCTACAAAGCATTCGGAAAGTGTGCCTCGGTAAGGTCAACTTTTTGTCTACTTCGCGTCACAGGCGCTGGCTCTCACCGCTAAATAACGGAAAGCCCTAGCAGCTCTCGGTGAATGGGTTGGAGATTTCGCATCTACGCCGCATGACAGCACCTCGAGGTTCATAGAATTCGGAAGAATCTCGCGAAAAATTCCTGACGAGCTCGAAGAGAAATCCCGTTTTATCGAAAGCGCTCGTAACGCGGCCGTGAAACGAATCAGCGCTTTAGCGAATATTACGAGCTTGCGCGCGCGCACTAGCAATTTCGCTACACCTCCGCGATTTGTTTTAGTTTTATGTAGCTCAGCGTCGCGCGTCGTTTCGCGAAATTATTGTCGATTATGTTTTAGCTTTGGCGCCGCTACCTTAATGAGACTTTATTGTCGATCGATCGAGAGTTTAATATAAATTCAATAGAAATTTAGTAACAGTAATTTCGTAAATCGGTCAATTTGCAAGGTTCTAGCTTCAAACAAAAAATCAATACGTTAATGAACTGCTATTGCTCAATAATTCATAATTTTATAACAGAAATGAAACTTAGGCTTTTACAATGTTTTCTTACCTTAAAATTATCTTACATAAATATCAAATTATTATCTTATTAGTTTATTATCGCCGAACAAAATATTAGTTCTAATTATTATCGCTTGATAAATTTGAGATACTTGGAAGTAGTATAATGAAAGTAGCTCCCGCTGCGCTATCATATGTTATTTAAATGCTAAATAAATTTAAATGCTAACCTGGACCTTCTATAAATTAAAATCTTTATATATACATAATTTTATTTAAATAAAATGCAAATAATTAATTTAAACTGTAATACAAATATTTTCTTCGATCAATTTCGCATTGTTTATTTCGAAATTAAAAACATTTCACTTTTTTTCTTTTTGAACAAACGACTTAATATTTAATAAATTACTTTTTCAATAATTAATGCTTACGTCACACAAACCGTTAAAAAAAAAAAAATTTTACATCTTTTTTTTCATCTTCTATGATATCGAAAAAAAGGTTATGAAAAAAATAAAAATGATAATAATGTTATATTTTACTTTAACATTAACATGCATAATTCAATTTCATCGTGCGCTGTCTCATAAATTACAATTCACTTCACTTTTGATACTTTTAAAAATTAATTCTTTTTTCTTTTATTACTACTTTTTAAGACTTAATTTTTGTATTAATTTTAAAAATGCAATTAAAAATTATGCGGCTATGACAACTACATTTTTATTGCAGATGAAAGTAGATAAATATTATATTGATTTAACTTGAATAAAAAAAAAAAAAACATGGAAAAAAAAAAGTTTATTTAAATAAACATTATCAACTGAAAAACTTTTTTTTTCAACAAATCTGACTTTTTATTTAATTAAATAAAATTTTTAAACAACATTTTTTTATAAATTATTAAAAATAAATGCGTATAACGGTATAACGAATTGAAAATTTAACTCTTTTTATAATTTTTTCTTATAAATTTGTTTGATTCTTTTTTAGAAAAAATACGATTAAAATTGTTTATCAAGTATCTATTACAGTAATAAACGGAGAAAACATGTGATGTTTGAGTTAAGGGGGGATATATATCCCTTTAGAGCGATCTCATCTAACCGATAAACTCTATTTAATGAACCAAGTTTAGCTTTGACATGTTTCTCTCTCTCTCTCTCTCTCTCTCTCTCGCTCTTCCTCTCTTCTGGTTCTCTAGTTATGCTTATCCTCGCTAGAGACACATTCAAACATCCAGACAGATCTAGAAACATCATCAATTTCATCTTCCTAATCCGTTAAAGCGCATTCCTTCTGCACATTTCCCCATAGCCCCGCCGCAGAATTTTTACTCGTTACCATATAACCGAGCAGCAGCTCCGCAAGAAAGAAAATTTAATTAAAATTCGTTATTTCAAAAGGATATATTTTTGACAAAATGAAATTTATAATTATATGAATGTGGGGGGGGAGGGGGAGGGAATGGGAGGTTAGAAAAGAAATTTAATGAACGACGGCGAACAAAGATATTAAGGAAGATTACCTTATGTTCAAGCGGGAATTACGAGCTTTTTAACGGTTATATAAATATACATGTCGGAGAGCTTGAATTGCCCCTAAAAGCCGCTGCGGTTTTGGCTTCGAAATATTAAATTTTATAACGCTCGAGCTTTACGGTCCACTCAATTAACACGAAAAAGCGCCCGCACTTGCTTCTCTTTTATTATTTTCTTTTCTTTTTACCTTCCGCAAGAGTCACAAAAATAAATATCTCATTTTATTTTCACCTCAGTCGTAACTTCTCTTATTCATCTCTCCTCCACTCTTGAAATTCTCTCGTCAAATTGCAGCTTGGGCTCGCGCGCAATCGCGTTGAAACAAAGTTGCAAGTTGCAAGATTCGTCTCTCTCTCTCTCTCTCTCTCTCTCTCTCTCTCTCCCTCTTACTCTCTTTTTCTCGTTCTCTCGTTTTCGCCTCCACCGTCAGGTTCGTATACGTCACGCAACGCGCGCTTAACCGAGAGAGATTTAAAAAGATTGAAGCCTCGAGCTCTCGCTGCAATTAGACGAAGCGTTAGCGGTCGCAAACTTTAAGTGGAATTACGAGACGAGGTGTGAGATTTAAGTAGCCCATCGCGCAATATGGACACTTTCCTCGCGCCTTTTTTTCCTCTCTCTCTCTCTCTTTCTCTCTCTCTTTTTGTATGTCCAGTATTATGCGGCGCTCTTTACTTTTTTAATTCGCCGTTTGGACTCTACAACTTAACTATTTCGTTTCTTTGGTGATCCAGCTGTGTGTTTTGGAAAAGGCCATTATTACGGCACAAAAAGCGAGCTAACAGCAGTGATGAATGTTTATTATTTTTTTTTTTTTTTTTTTTTTTATAAGTAAATGTATATTTGGTAAACTTTTTCATACGAAAAGCACAGTAAGACCATTTATTTAAATAATTGAATAATACGAAAATTGTATTTGCATTTGTAATTTTTTTCAAATATTAGGTAAATTTATATACCTAAAAATTTTTATAAAATTAAAGTTATTAAATTACGTTACCAAATAAAATTTTAATCTCATTAGATTAAAAAAATTTTTATTAAAATTTAAAACGAACGAAAAACTTTTATTTTACATCTAAATTATTAAAAAACTAATTCAATAAAAAAAAAAAAAAAAAAAAAAAAAAAAAAAAAAAAATAAGCCGATGCCTTAACATATTTATATCATTAAAAAATCTTGATTCTCTCATAAAAGTTACGAAGGGAGGAGGAGGGTCGAGGGTGGCTTAGGATCGGGCACATAAAAATTTTAAAGTCCCGCATGGAAGCCGCAGGGGAAAAGCGAGCGGCGGGCGCGTGCATCGCGTGCAATTTTTCCAAAGGCGCGCGCTCGCGAGCTACTAAAACCACCGTACTATATAGTTGCTGCAAAAGTCAAGGATTTCGAAAGCTCTCCGAATAGTTCGAGACATACATGAGGAAAAGCAAAGAAAGCAACTTAGAGATAGATAGATAGAGAGAGAGAGAGAGAGAGAGAACGAACTAGGACGTTCATACATAAGAAAAGTAGCGGGCATGGCTGTACACAGATAAGAGGGCATATAAAAGCTACCTCGTGCTCGGTGCACTCGGAAAAATGATGGCGTTCGCACTCGCTGCGGAGCCGATAAGGCTCGTAAAATACCTCACCGACACACTCATCCATCTATACACGAACACATACGTTTGCTTTTCAACTTTTTTCTTCCACTTACGCATTCGTCCGCGAAGTTTGAGCAAACGTATAGCTTTTCTCTTTCGTTGATCCGCTCGTCCGGCTGCCAATTGCTCACTCCTAACGCACAAATCCCTCTTGACCGAGAAAAGCGAAGAAACTCATCCCTCACAATCGATATTAGGAAAATAAATAAATAAAGAAAGAAAGAAAGAGAGAGAAAGGAGAGAGAAAAAATGACATCGGTGCTTTGACTGAGGGATCCTTTATTACACCAGCGCCTCGTCCTTCTTGTGTTTTTCTCATACAAGAGCAACGCACACGTTGAAATAAAGCCGACGCTTGACTGCGAAAAATAAAAGGGTAATAAAAGATTCTCTACCCTCTCCCTCCTTCCTCCTCGCTTTACACCTAAAGACTACTTGGTAAAAATGCTGCTCTTTGTATTAAGTTTCACGGTAAATAAACTTCTTGAAAGTGTTAGTATTTTATTTTTCTTTTCTTTTTATTTTTTTCCCCTGATGTTTATTTTACATCTTTTTTTATTTTTTGTTTTAACGGGTGTTTAAATACACGCTGATGTATTTAAAATGAATAATAAAAAAAAGAGGCAAAATTAATTTATTTTTAATACCGAATAAACGAAAAAGTAAGTGAACAATAATTATTAATTACAATTTATTTAAAAAAAAAAAAAACGAGTTATTTAATTAAATAAATTTTCGTGTTTAAATTCATTGTAAAATTATTGAAACGAATGTCAAATATATACTGAATTTATTTTGTAAATAAAATTACTTTACATATATTTATTTATTTGATAAACTAATAAATCAATATTAATGATTTTTTTTAAGAAAAAAATTCAAATTTATACATAATATCATTTATTTGTTAATTAAAATGTTTATTTTAAAAAGGGAGAGAATAAAAAGCTGTTCCTGAATTAAAAATGTGATAAAGGTTTCTTTTTTAATTTATTTTTCAAAATAATTGAGAGCACCCAATGCTTTTAATAAAAAATATTTTACTTTAAAGGTATTATAAAATTAAAAACAACGCAACGAGCTGGCAACTCATCACATTGTACCGCGTAATAAAAGGAAAAAATACGTAAAAACGTTAAAATTATGAAGATAATTGTTCTCGGTGTAGATGTGGTATGTTTGGAGAAAAGAATATGAGTATACGTATATACGTGTACGTAAATGCGTAAAGGCGAATAGCTGGGGAAGCTCGAGCTATACGGGGTGGCGCATATACTCTGTCCAGTATCTCGCAAGAGAATTAAGTACGGCCATGCCGCCAGTCTTAATTAACTCGTGCTGTACTCGCGGTGCTGGCGGTGAAGCCGCTACCGCTACACCAAAGGCTCGCCCTCCAACTCCTCCTCGCCTCTAGCGCCCTAGCGCTTCTCTATACACCCACACACACACCCATATATATATATATACACACGTAGGTTGCTGGTGGCGGTGGCGGCGGCGGCGGCGGCTCGGTGTTACCGATGCTTTCTCTTTCTCTCGCCTCAACGACGACGGCGAACGAAGGGGGCTGGGAGAAGGCGAAAGAGGGTAGCTTTATCCCCACAACTTCCCCCTGCAAATCCCTCTTAAATCCCGGGCGTCTTTACCGGGACGCGTCTGCGGCTTTCTTCTATGAGCCCTTCGTCTTTTCCTTACCTCCGCTCTTCTCTCTCTCTCTCTCTCTCTTTCTCTTTCTCACGCCCCGCGCGCGTCTTTTCCTCCCCTTGTTTTCTCGTGCTCCCGCGCCTCGCAACAATCGCGATTCAAACCTTAAACCCATTAGCCGTTCCGTTAGCTTGCACTTGCAGCCGCCGTTGCCGCTATCAAATTCCGCAGCCCGAAGCGATCTCACGGCAGTTCTCTTTCTTCCGAGTTACCGCATCGGTTGTACGACTTAACACTCGCGCCATTGTGCCGACTCGCCGCGGCTTTATTTTTCCCGCAAGTTTAATTCCATAAGATCGATGCTTCTTAGCTAAGGTTTTGTTCTTTCCACCAGTTGCATGCAAATTGCTCGACCGAGTAAATCAAAACCTGGAGACTTTTTATTATCTCGAACGGGGACGATGCCAGCCTGAGCGCGAAAAGCAAAAAAATTATGCGGCTTCTATATATATATATATATAAACCCACACACACACACATACATTGTATATTTCAGGAAGGAAGGAGCTCGCCGCTTAAAAGGCTTACTAGTACTACTCGTCGCACGGCTTTATCTTTCGTGTGCTCTTTTGTGCGATGACTCAAGTTTTCGCTCGCTTTCGTTATTCGCAGCTGGAAGGCGCCTTTTTTAAGCATAAAAACTACATTGTTTCCAGATAACTCTCCGCAAAGTGTCTCTTCATCTCTCTCTCTCTCTCTCCCCCCTCTCTCTCTCTCTCTCTCTCTCTCTCTCTCGCCATCGTTGTTTCAACATTGTTCACCAACGTGTTATTTTCTCGTTGAATAAATTTGAAAACATTACCCATTTTTCTTTCGCACACTTTCTCACACTACTATACACGCGTGCTTCACCTACTCGAGTACAATTTTCAATTCTTGTGTTTTTTATTTTTTATATTATTTTATTTATTTATTTTTTTTTTCTATTTATAAAGTCTATTTAAAATTATGTGCCAAGTTAATTAATATTATCCTTTTTAAGGAGAAAATGTGGGAACGCGCGTACGGTTTAATGAGAGTTTCGTTAATGGAATAAAGCACAGTTTTCGCAATATTTTTTTTTGCGAGCGAAAAATTAGCGCTACGAACAATGGCCCATAATCGAAATTGAATTTTAAAACTGCCCGTGTAAAACATATTTTCACGGCGAGGCACGCGTCGTTCGCATCTTCTTTTTTTAATTCCCCTCCATCGACTAATTTATAACGTAATTTTAAAATCCTGGCGCCGAGCTTACGCGATTAAAAGTAAAACTTGATGAAAAGTTTTCTTTTCAACTTTCTTTCCGTTATATCCTCGAACGAGCTAACGCGAAGAAAGAAAATAAAAAAAAAAAAAAAAAAAAGAAAAAAGAAAAAGACGACCATTCGCCGAAGAAGAAGAAAAGAGAGAGAGAGAGATAAAACGACGCGCAAGCGAATGAAAATAGTGATGGCCAAGAGGCACTCTTGTATTAATAATCTCCATTTGTTGAATACTCGATATGATTGATTAAGCCAAGCGGTGGGAGACGCGTCGACATTGGAGATTATACACGTCTTCGGTCCCCCCTTCACTCTTCCACGGACGAAAACGACGTTTTCACGTGCGCCATTCGCGCCTGCGCTCGCCCGGTTAAACTTGTCGACGACGACGCAATTTTCTCTTTGCAACCACGTTTGTAGATCTTTCTTGCGAAGGTGCACTCATATGCATACACACACACACAAACAAGTACGCGCGCACATGCAGAAACGGAGTATGGCTTACAGTTGTTTTACGACTGGCTAATCGTACCGCGAAATCTCGGTGGCAGGCGCTGTGTATACCGAATGCGTAGCTCTTTTAGCTGCACGCGACATTTAGCGCCTTTCCTGGCTTGCTCTCTCTCTCTCTCTCTCTCTCTCTCTCTCTCTCTCTCTCTCTCTCTTTCGCGCTCTCTTGCTCGTTTTACCTTTAGCGGCAAAGCGGACTGTTTCACCGTCGACAACGATTATCCGACGAGCTCTGGGAAACACCGCGCCATCGTGATGTGGAAGAAAAGATTCTTGAAAAATTAAGTAGCCAGACCATTGAACCAGCCATTAAGAACGTAAAAGGAGGAAAACGAAGAGAATTAAAGGGAAGGAGTGAGAGGTAGAAATGCGCCGGAGATTAGCAAAGGAAATAGCTCGAGTTTCAGCGCGCGGTGGCCATTGTGTTAATATTTGAGAATGCCGCGCTCGTTTGCGCGCACAGGCCAGCGTTGACTTGTTCGTGAGCCACAACGCTCGTTGATTGATGGCCACCGAATTAATCACGCTTAAGATGAATGCTCGTGCCCTCGGCACGTATAAACCTCGTCGCGAACGCGAAAGATAAAGGGAGTGAAAGAGAGAGAGATAGAAAGAGTGGGAGAGAGAGAGAGAGAGAGAGAGAGTGAGCGGGGAGGAGGAGGAGAGAAAAAATAGTAAAAATCACTTGTCGTGGAAAGGATAGATTTGTCTAGATCTGGATGAAGAACGCACGCGCGGGAAAATTACTTTTGATAAGTTTGTACTTCCTAAATGAGCATAAACACGCCAGCTGCTACTGCCTGACGCCACCGCTCCCGGCGGCGTCGGCTTGTTTATTCCACTGAATGGGTAAATCTGCATTTTCTGCATCAATCATCGCGTTGAATTGCCACGAGGACTATAATCTCTCTTTCTATCTCTCTCTCTCTCTCTCTCTTTCTCTCACTCGACTATTCATTATTATTATTTTACTTCCATTGAATTATATCCGTTTGATTTTTATTTATATTATAATTATGCAAACGAGTCTAGAAATAAAAATCGTACTTTTTTCGCGAGGAGGTTTTACCTCGTGTAAAGTGACTTTTATTTGCTCTGAGCACATGAAGCTTACCGTTTGCTTTGCGAGTATTATTTCAGTTTGGGTAAGCTGTTACATAAGAAACTGAAATTAAAACTAATTCTTGTTTTAGTAATACAAGTTTCGGTGTCGTAACTCTTGAGACGATCTTGTTTCTTCTACATTTGTTTGCATTCGTCCTTTTGCATGTTAATGTTATTTTAAATGAACGCGAATTTCTTCTCATAATTTCGTAACAAAGAAATAAAAAGAAAAGAAAAGGGAAAAAAAGAGTTTCTCGGCAAAAAATTAGGAAAAAATCAAAGTTCGTTCGCAGGTCTATTAAAGCCATCAGCAGCCGCGGTGTGCTGCTGATCTGCGTGCAACTTAAACGACGCTTAAAGCCAACTCGCTAAAGAGTCGCGAGCCCAAACACCGGAGGTATTTCCAGTTTATTCACAGAGCACCGCTGCCGCAAGTTATTATCGCGCATTCCGTCAATTATCCAAACGGGCCAACAAGTAATACAAGAAGAAGAAGAAGAAGTAAGAGGAGAGGAGCTCGCCGCGGTGGTGAGGTAAAGTCGATCCGCGGCTCGAGCCACGTCTGGCAACGCTGCAGGTGACGGGAGCACGCGCGGCTCGACCGTAACTCCTTTTGTCGTCATTGTTCGGCGCGTCAAAGAACCAAACCCGCAAGAATTTATCCCCTTGAGCCAAGCTCGCCCCGACGACGTCGCGACGCGCGCTTCTCTCTCTCTCTCTCTCCCTCTCTCTCTACTCCGCGCGCCCGCATCTTTTCCGTCGCAAGCTTACAATGCTCTCGAGAGCTTACCGCCACACCGCGAACCCTTTAAAACTATCCGCTTTTCTCTTACTACTTTCTTTTGTATCTTCGTTTATTCATACCTACGCGTAAGCCGATACATAAGTATAATATTCTTTCACCGTCGAACGTCGATTTTCTCCGGAAATTAATTTTAGAAAATATAACGAGCATTTGTTTACTTTTCCATTTAAAGCGTTGATTCTTTATTTCTTTTTCATTTATCGTGTTGCGGAAAGTCTGTAATAACCTACGATTGCTTTCTACTACGTACATGTATGCTTTTTACAGTTTTCTTTTAACCAAGGTTTTTCTTCATTAAAATATAACAAAGACATCAACTTTTATTAAAAGTCTTTCATAAAAATCCTCTATTTATTAAATATTCTCAGTCCATATTGTTAACGTGATAAATTCATTATAAATTTTTACTATCATTTTATTTTTAACATACGCAACTAAATAATTATTTAATTTTTTTTATTGTTGCAGGTGAGTTATACAACTGGATATTTACCTTAGCGTTTTGTCGCGTAAGTATAACATTCATCGCGTGATATTCTCGATAGTTTTCTCGTACTCTCGTGCCTGAGTTATGAGGGAAAAAAAAAAAAAAAAAAAAAACCACGGTGATGAAAACCTAAACCTAACTGAGCGCGTTTTAAATTGCATGTAATTAACCGAAGAAGGCACTTCAACTTTTTTGTTGTTTCTTAAAAGCTTCCATTATAAAGTTAACTCTAAAAGATATATTCAGTTTTTTTTTTTTGCTCCTTGGAAGAAACTCTCGAGGGAAGACTCATCGTTAAATGTAAAGTATATTTTATTAAAATCCATTAATCATTGCTTTAGCAACCTATGAGCTTACATAATTTTTGCCTCGCGTGTTACTTGTTGATTTTAATGACATTTAAAAGCTACTTCCATAGTTTTTACGATAAGCTTTTTTTTGATATTTGTTAAAATTAAAAATATCGCGTTCGAAAGTAGTTCAGGTCATGCGGAAAATCCGGACGTTTTCCGGCTAGCCGATAGTAAACCTAGCCATTATTTGAAAGTTTTCCTTGCAAGTTTTTTATAATAATAATAACCGGGAGTTTTTAAACATAAGTAAAAAGTCGCTTTTGGTAAATATTGTACACATAAAGTTTTCAATAAAACGTTGCCGGAGGCCTGTCCCGCCAAGTACGTCCCTTTGCTACATGGCCTCCCTCCCGCTCGGATTCTTTTCTTCGGGCAATTTTTCTTCAGGGAACCATTTCTCATCCGGTGGCGCCCGCTACCATTGCACGCGCTCATACACACACGCACACACATAAAAAATACACACGTGCACCTGAAATACTTTAATGCCCTTCGTACGTCTCCGCGTGTGCACCGTCTCTCTTACTTTTTATAACCACTCGGGGGAGAAAGGGAAAGGGGAAGAAAAAGGTATTAAAAAAATACTCGCTCAACCAAAAAATAGAAAAAGAAATAATGCGAGAGAAACAAAGAAAATGTTGAAAGAGAGAAAGAGAAAAGAAGACGTAAGACCGAGGCAGAGTGCCTTCCGCGGGCTGGTAGGCTCTCGATACAGAGGTTTTTCATATCCTTAAAACACAACTCGGTGCTTTCCGCAAGCGAAAAGGGAGGAGGGCGGGATCTCTCTCTCTCTCTCTCTCTCTCTCTCTTCCTCTCTCCCTCTCTCCGTATACTGCGTAACGTCTCGGGGTGTACGGCGCGCGACTTTATAGTCGGCGAAGGGCGAGGAGGAGACGCCGAGTGTACCGCTCCGCACGTACACACGAGGCGCAACGAGCGTCTATTCCCTTTGTGCGTCCTGGACAAAGGGGTGAGTTCTCAAGCGCGAATTTGCTGTCGCGCTCGGAGCCGTTCGTGCAGGAAGGAAGTTTTCATTCGCCCACCTCCTGACCTCGCTTTGCCCGTTGTCGCCCTTCTCTCTCTATCTCTCTCTCTCTCTCTCTCTCTCTCTCTCTCTCTCTCTCTCTCTCTCTCTCTCTCTCTCTCTCTCTCTCTCTCTCTCTCGTTTCGTCGCGTCTGCACACCACAGAGAGAACGTGCGGAGAGAGAAAGAGAAGAGGGAGAGACTTCTTTTTCGGTATAGAGAATTGCGCGCGTTAGGTGTATGTATGCGAGTAGAAGAGGAGGAGGAGAACCGCTTCCATTTCTCTCTCGCTCCTTCTATGTATCGACAAAGCAGAAGAAAGCCTCGGAAATGCGTCGCCGAATTTTCCGGCGCGGAAAATCTCTCCCGTTCCTTCCTCTAGCCTTATTTTACTCTCTTTACTCCTCTCGCACTCTGCAGCTTTCCTTTACTTTTCTTTCTATTCTTGTGTGCTTCCTTTTTGAAAGTGCGCTTGTCTGTTCTTTTCCTCTCTCTTTCTCTCTATCTCTCTATACCTCGAAAAACGTTAAAGCTTCCAGCCAAAATGCGCTTTTGCGTACGTATACGAACTTAATTAGCTCCCGCAGTTGCTTGGAAGGCTTCGCTTTTTTGATAATCATTAAACTTTTTTTTCTGTAAATTTCCTTTCTGCTATTACGTTTATCGTAATCCTTATTTCGTGCCCTAAATTTTTTGCTCTGTATTTTGTTTAACTTGCATTTTTTTTTTTTTTTTTTTTTTTTTTTTTTTTTTTTTTTTTTTTTTTTTTTTTTTTTTTTTTTTTCTTTCTCTACCGGTTTATATTACTTTAACGTTTTAACCTACTTTGCCTTATCTATGTCAGAGTATTGTATTTGTATAGAATATGCGAGTCTTTCAGAAAACAAAGGAAGAAAATACACAACTTTTATTTACCGACGCGCGTTTTATATATTCACGTAAAACAAAACTATATTTCTTACTCTTGTTATTAGGCAAGGTAATCTTTGACACGATAAACTTTTCATCGATAAATTCCAAGCCGTATTCCTGCTCGATAATTCCGTGTACTCTCGTATATTCGTAAACCGATTATTTATTTAAGTCACGGCGCACTCGAAGGACGAGCTCGATTTCGCGCGCTTTTTATTTTATTTATTCATTTTGTTTTTTCCTTTTTTTTTATTTTTTATTTTTTTTTCTTATTTTCTTAACACAGCGCATCGTCTCAAAGCGAGCGTACGCGCGCGCTTAATTAGTCGGCGGGAAAAGTACAAGCGGTGATCGTCCGTCGTACAGCGAGCGAGGAGCCGAGCCCGGCGTATCCTAAAATTGAAAAGTCAAACAGACTTTCAAGAGCTTACGCGCTTGTATCTCTTTGACGCGGCGGTGCATGCACGATGTGGAAGGGTACGCTCCGGGTCGCTTTTGCTCGGGGAACGACGACGAGTACGAAGGCAACGTCGACGAGTCGTGCTAAAGTTTAATCGCGCGTGCAAACGCGACGACGACGACAACGACGGCAACTCGCCGAAAGCTAGACTTTTGCTCTCTCTCTCTCTCTCTGTGTCGCACGTTTTAGAGCTACATTTCTCCTCTCTCTCTCTTTCGTCGCTTTTTACCTTTTCTCTCGCCCTCGCTCTTGTTTTCCTTTTATCTGTTTTCATTTTTTTTTTTTTTTTGTTGTTTGTAGGTATGGCGTACTTTGGACATATGTACATTTGTCGCGGGTATCGCAAACGGAAGACTCGCTGGCTCTGGTTTATCCGGATTATCAAGAGCTCGTCAAGATTCCAAACGCGGGAGAATTTGAGTGCTCGATTTCCTTCGTGTTTCTCTAATGGCTATACAGATTCTATCGTTTGTTTTGATAGGTCGCGAACAGATTGAGGGTTAACTGTGCTTGAAACCATCCCCGCCGATGTGTATAACTACCGTTGAAATCAAGGATCAGGAATTCACAATAAGTGTTAACGGCTTATTGTCAATGTTTGATTTTGAAATAACGTCAATTTCGTTTTATCATCCATTGTAATTCGATAAAATTGCATCAGTTTCATTAAACGAAATTGAATGTCCTTTTACGCGTTAATCAATGCTACGTGTATATATAATCAGTTTTAATAATACTTTGTTGTCGATTTTACTTCGGTATGAAAGCCTATAAATTACGGATGAAAGGAATACGCTAATTAAAAGAAATTTATGCTATTTCTAATTAAAATAAATCAATAATAACGTTTCATATTATATATCAATCAAACGACGATATACGATATACGTCAGTCATTCAATTACAATTACATAATTGATGGCAAAATGATGGAAAATTATATTGTATGTAAATATTTTATTAAAACGTATTATAATATAAAAATAGATTAGAATCCAATTATTTCAATTGTATTTTTTTTTTTTTTTTTTTTTTTTTTTTTTATAACCGTATAAAACAATAAGCAAATAATTAAACACAAATAAGGTAACAAAGAAGAAAAATGTTTGCGTAACGCGCATTTTTTGTAATTATAGCAATATAAAGTCAAGTATAATTAAAACTATTATATAATTAAATATTTCATTTAACGAAACGAAAACATTTTCTAATTCATCATAATAATCTTATGAGTTTTAATTTTTGTTATACTTAATAAACCTGCAAAAAAAAAACAAAAAAGAAAGAAAACAAAAAAAAATAAATAAATAAATAAATAAATAAAAGGACATCAACTCTAACGAGTTGATCTAATTACAAAGAAATCTAATCACAAAGTTTTCTCGTGCTTGATATTACGATAATACAGTAAAAAAAATTCAATATCAGAAATAATAAATAATCCAAGTAGTTGGATTATTGCGCATATATGCATCGTACACATTAAATAATCGTAATACAGTTTAATAAATTTTATAAAAAAGTTAACGAAAAAGAAAAATAGTTTCGCATACGATAAATGTTAAACTGCATTGTTTAGCGTAAGCACGTCACCTGTGTCTTAACAGCTAGGAGGTAGGAGGAATGGAGGGAGCGGAAGATAGAGGGGAGTACGGCATAACCTTCCTTTGAGCCGGCGAAAAAGCTGAAAAGCCTTTATCCTGTGTAAACTCGCGCGCTAAGCCGCGCTTCGCGTGATTACCATCCGGCGCAAGTTTGTTACCGCTTTCGCGAGCTGCTGCTCCCCTCTCGAAAGCAGATCTCAACGCGTAATAATAATTTTCGACGCTCACCCAATCCCGTTCTATTTTTCTAAACGGAGGTCGTTTCGCGAACAAATCGCCATGGCTTTCGCGCAAAAAATTAAAACGAAATCGATCTAACATTCAAGCGCCGTCGGGACTATTCGTTAGAAAAGATGTTGAGCAATTTTTTTGCTGCTTCGTTTTTCTTTTATCGTTTCTAACGATCGATTAATCTAATTGTTACATATAAAAGTTGCTTAAATTTTTTCACATCGATAGGCGTTAAAAATTCACATCGTTTCGTTAACGTATCTAAATTTATCGTGTTTTTTTGGATATACCATTTGATTTTCTTTGCAGAATTGTGTCTCAAATTAAATATACAAGGAATTCCGTAAGAAAACATGGTTTTGATTAATTCTATACTTTGTTAAGTGTCAAGTAAGTTAAATTTTGTAATAAATAATAGGTCTTTTTTAAATACACTTTTTTGAATATTAATTAATTTATGTACGTTTGCCAATGTAATCGTCAAAATGATTCGATTCGACTAAAATCGTTACACAAATAGATAGTCAAATGTTTTCCAGAAATACTAACATGAAAATATTCATGAGATCATTTGTCTACCAAATTGCGCACGTACGGGGATTAAATTCATTATTTTATGTGTCTCAAATTAAATTAGAAAAATTAAATACCATCATTATAGTAAAATATTATCCCAAATTGAATTAAATTTATTCTCAAAATGAATATTTTATCAACAAAATTTATATAATTATGTTAAAAACAAATTCATCAACATTAATTCATACAATTGAACGTTGAATCGTGCATTTAATTTTAGTTAATAATCGACGCGCCTATTTACTAAAATCCAAAACGGCCTCCTTTTATTATTAATAATAATAATAATAATATGTGTATCCGATGCATAATATTTTTCCCTAAAAAATTACACAACGTCATCGGTTGCGTCACAGCTGCATCGAATTCGACGCGACCTTTACACATTACGACGATATATTTGATAAATCTCACATCGCCGAGCGCGATAACGGCACTTTCATTATTTAGTTTGCCATCCATGTGCATCCGAAAGAAAAAAGAAAAAGAATAAAAAACGGACAGATTGATATTCGTTACTCGCAATCCCAGGGTATGTAATAAATTAAAACGTTAAAGAGATTAAAAGAGAGATTTGTAAAAGATCGGTGAAGGATTTCCGGAAGTCATAAGAAGAGAGAGAGAGAGAGGGGGAGAGCAAGAAACCCCTTAGTTCTTCGAAGGGGAACGCGAGCGGCAACTTTTTCGCATAAATAACGAGAGAGCAGCGGAGTAGCGTAGGGATGTGTCGGACTCGCGTCGCGCGCTTGATACTTTTCCGGTGGGCCGCCCGTTATTCATAGTCCACGGGAGGAATTGTCAAAGTTCCCCGGAAGAAGCCCGGCGGATTACACCTCGTAACCTCGTGCGATTCGCTCGTTCTCTCGCGGCTACGAGAGAAAAAAGCGAGGAGGAGGGGGATAAGGAGGAGAAGGAGAAGAAGGAGAAGGAGGAAGAAGAGAAGCGAAAGAAAGTAGCTCGTAGCTTCGGAGCCGTAGAAGAAGGGAAAGAGAGAGAGAGAGAAAGAGAGAAAGAAAGAGAGAGAGAGATACTCGAAGAGCCGCTCGTTCCCGTCCGTCTTCCCTTATTGCCTTCTGTTTTTCTTCTCTCTGGCGCTGCTCGTTTCGCGCTTCCTTCCCATACTTCCTTCCTTCCGCACCTACCTCGCTTTACTTCTCCCGCTCTCTTTTACTCTCCTCGGCTTTTTATCTTGCGCGCTTAACTCCACGAACTCGAGAAATATCCGTGAAAACGTCCCTGCGGCACCATGAAAAAGCACACTCGATCTTGCTGTTTCGCTTTTCTTCTTCTTCTTTTTTTTTTTTTTTTTTTTTTTTTGCCTTTTTCTTAATTGCTCCGGCGCGTCCTTCACTTTCTTTTTCTACCTTAGTCGCTTGTAGTTTTATATTAAGCAAACGCTCTACCGGGGCTTTAATAAGAGGGATACTTCGTTCGGAGAGCAACATGGGAACACACAACAATCTCTTGTTTTTCGACTTTCTACTCAAATTTATTATTGTATATGCATCTCAAATAATTACATCGAATGAGGTAATAACATTGGATCGATATAGTAAAATTCACGATTAAAGAAAATGAGATTGTAAAATAAAAAAAAAAATCCCTTTACAAAATTTTTCAGCTTAATGATGATTAAAAAATAGAAAAATTAATTTAATAAAGACTTTATTTTTTGGAAAAGACAAAACATATTCATATTCTGCACTATTCACGGCTTAATATATTCTATTAAAACCTTGTTAATTACCTTAACGAGATTTTTCCAACTTTTTTAAAAAGTTGAAAAATTACTTAAATTCACGTCATCTCACGCGTCCCAAACAATAATCCAGTTAGCGTGCGTTTTTTCTTGCTCTGGAAAATCCAATGTTCTCAAAACGACGTCTAGAGCTACCTTCTAGAAAGAAGAAAAAAATTCACATAAAAATAATTTCTGAAAAGAGTTTCGAGCACTAGCGGAAAAGAAGACATAAGCCGCGTAAAAAGCTAGAGGCGAATGTCTCCATTAAAAGCTCACGGAAAACGAGATCTAAAATACGGAGGAGGGAGAGAGAAAAAGAGAGATAGGAAGAGAGAGAGAGAGAGAGAGAGAGAGAAATGAAAGAACAACGCGAGCGCTCCTTCTCCTCTCCCTCGTCGTCTATACAATTAACAAGAGCAACATTTTCGAAAGCTGGATCCTTCTAATCGTTGCTCTCTCTCTCTCTCTCTTTCTCTCTCTCTCTCTACCTCTCTATACGAGAGTGAGTCAGCGAGAGAAGAAGAGAGAAAGAGAGCTCGCGCTTTCTCCGGTGATTCGTTTGACAAATTCATCGGAGCTGCCGTAAAGGACGAGATGCATACGAATGCGCACATTTGTTCGCTGCTTGTTTTTGGGCTGGAGGGCTACAACGGACGCACAGATTTACGCGACCGAGGGTTTTACGAATTAAACTCTTTGAGCCGCGGGGCTTTTTACCCTGAGCTCGCGCGCGCTCTCGTTCGCGTATCACGAGAGAGAGAGAGAGAGAGAGAGAGAGAGAGAGAGAGAGAGAGAGAGTAAGCGAGTAAGCGAGATAGAGAGATATAGCGACGCGACAATGGTTCGCTGGAACACGGGGATATCGAGCTCACTGACTCGCGCTCTCCACCGTCAATTTGTAAAATCGCGCGCGCATTTGCCGCCATCGTCGTAGTCGTCGTCGTTGTCGTTGCCGTCGACTCGCTCCCCGCGGCACTGCGGCTGCCAATTTTTTTTTTCCCCGATTTTCTCGCTCGACTCTTTCCCTCGGTGTGCACCAAGCGAGCCTCGTGCAGTATTTGCGTGCGGGCTCGATCGTTTATGTCTTTTTTTTTTTTCTTTTTCTTTTTTTTTTTTGTTTTCGTCAACTTTTTTCTTGCATTTGATTTTCCACCACCAAAGCGAGAGAGAGAAAGAGGGGGGGGGGGGAGGGGGAAAGCGAGTCATTCGAAGCCTGGCTGGCAGCGCGCACGTCGTTAACGTCGATGCTTCGCGACGATTCGCTGAAAAGCTGCTCGAGCGAAGAGAAAGAGCAAAGAGAACGTGCATTTTCGCATCAATATTCAACCGTTCTAAATAACGTATATGCGCGCGCGTACCTACGTACGCGTTTTTCTTTCTCTATCGAGGTGATAGAGAATACCCCGTTTTTTCGCTCGATCGGCTGCGGCGAGCGCGCGTCCAACGAACGCTTCGATCTCGATCCGGGAGTGCGTATCCAAAACGATTGTATACGCGTACTTCTCGGACGATTAAGCGATTCGCAAGCAATGCATTCGGCTTTCCAGCCGAGCGCGCGCGCGAATGAGTCGTTGGCGAAATAAAGTGGCTGCGGCCTGTCAAAACGCTCGGGAATTGTACGAGCCGCGCGAGTCGGCCGGAGCTTGGATGGACTCGTTGGATATTCCGGGCCAGTTGTCGACGAGTAGCTGCATGAATTTTGATCGATGTTCGCGCGAATCCTCTCTTTTCCCCTCCCCACCCCCACCCCCTCCTTCTCCATTCGACGTTTGGCCTATCTTGTATTACACGCGCGTACTCTTTGGGCTGCAGTGCGATTTTCAAAGTCATCGGGGAACGAGAGGCGAATGAAAAAATATACGAATCAAATAATAAAAAAAAAAAAAAAAAAAATCGACTACTGCGCGCATATCTAGCTACTCGGGATTTACGATATACTCTCTATCGCGATACGATAAATATCCGCACGCGTTTTATGGTCAAAGTATAGAAAATTTTTTCTCCGTTTTTTTTTTTTTTTTTTTTTTTTTCAAATTTTTTTGTATTCTCGCATGCACGTCTCGCACACTCGGAACGGGATAGCTCTCTCTTTCGCGCGGGCAGTTGAATCTAGTACGGTAACTATTCCGAAACTAACAGTGGTAATATCAAAGCTTAATCTGCGAAGAGATTGCTATGTACTAAAGTGCCCCGTCAAATGTCCTACTTCAAAAGTTATTTCGTCAATTTTCGTGGCTTTTAAAATTGAGAATGTCTACACTCGTAAAAATCATCTATATTCTCGTACAACGTATCGCTTTAAATGATAAATGGGATTAATGCGATCTTTGGTAAATTTAGTTTTAATATTTTATCAATTTTTTCGATCGATTGAATTTTATATTTGTTCGTTGAAACGAAACGCGTTACGTTTATTTTTATAAAAATAATCGTTAAAACGATTTACTAAATACACATTTTTTTCAAATGAAAAATCTCGCGCCTGAATAAAATTATCCGCGGGCTTTTAACGCGAAAACTTTAAAGCCAACGATTTGCCACTTTCCAATCCTCGTAAACAATTCACCCGCGGTAAAATGTAAAATTCATCGGAAATTTTCGCAAAAAAAAAAAAAAAAAAAAGATAAAAAAAATAAAAAATGAAAAAAACAAAATGAAATAAGGTTTTACGTTTAACGAGCAAATAAATAGCGCGCAGTCACAAAGAAAGAGAGCGAGAGAGAGAGACGCACTTCCGTCATAGAATTTCCCTTTGCCAGCGAGCGGAGAGGATGGCTCCCCTGCGGAGAGCCTTTTCACTGAATCCGTGGCACCGAAGTCGCCGCGCTGCCCGAGAGATCCAGATATCTGCGGCCTTTGCTAAACCAGTTTTGCCAGTGGCGGCTATTGACCTCCGAGCTACCGCTTCTCTTTTTCCGGTTCTGAGTGTGTGTATGTGTGTGTGTGTGTGTATGAGTATCAGTTATACGCGTACTCAACGTGCGCTCTCTCCCTCTCGAACGAACGAACGAGCGAATCACCAAGGAGCGCAACCTCGGCGCTCTCGGATCCCGATGGATTGCGGATAGCAAGCTGAAAGACAGAAGAAAAAGCGGCCTCCAAAGACAATTTCATCAGTCAGCTATCGACATACACACACACACACACACACACACACACATACACATTCACATTCACACATGAATACCAGCGTCCTATTTCTCTTTTCGATTGTCCGCGAGGCGTGTACTATCGATATCGCGTGGGCGCGGGCGCGGGCGCGCGCGCTAGCGAGTCGTGTACGGGATTTTATCGCTCGCACATCGACATATTCGTCTTTCGCTAGCGGTTGCGATTAATCCGCAACATCGAGAGATTACTGTTTCTGGTTGCCTCTTTTTTTCAACTCCCTCTTCTCCCTTCCTTCCCTCTTCTCCCTCTTTTGCCATACGAGTGCATCGGCAAAGAGCGTAGACGACACCGTTCGCAAGTGTGCCTATGTGCGGCTTTTGAGGTGCTAATGTTTGCTCGGTTCTTTTCTTTGCTCGCTGACCTGATTTCTACCGTTGCAAAAGATCGTAACTAAATGAAGAGCTCGGAGTTTTTGTTTTTGTTCGTAGAATGACTTGAAAGAGTTTGCTTAATCTGAGAGAAAAATTGAAAACCTCAGCGCGACGCAATCGCGAAAAACGCAGCTACGCGAATGAAACTTTTGCCGAAGTTATTTAAAATAAAATAACAATCATTGAACGAGATGATATTTTATATTTTTCACGCATATTACGATAATCGCGTTATATGAATTAAAGCTTTGTGTTCGAGCGCGATAAATTAAAATTTTATAAACGCCCATTTAAAATTTTCTTCGACGTGAACAATTTTGAAAATAATAATAAAATGATATTTCGATTAATCCGCGACAAAATTTAATATTCGACTTTTTGAAATTGACATATCCTCTTTGGGCGTAATTTTTAATAAGCTTACGGGCTTATTCGCACGGTAAACACGTAATGTTTGCTCTCGATTTTACACAAATGCATCCACTTACATATTTACGAGTCAGCGATTGTATTCGATATATTGCATTTATTCGTGCTACCAAAACAAACTCTCGATCTAAAATAATAAATGTTGCCGGAAAAAAAAAAAAAATGAATAAAAAAAAAAAAATGAATAAATAAAAAAAAAAAATTAATATTGAAATATTTCACTAAAAGCGCTATGACGTATGTTTATTATTGCTTTTTATTTAAAAATGTGTTACATTTTTAAACAATAAAATAGACATTTTTTTAGACAATAAAACAATATAGAACCGTTAAAAGCTTGAAATAAAAAATAACGAATACGTCTGCACGCTTAAGTGATCGAGCGTAATAATTAGCCGATAGGACGATAAGTCGAAGAAAACTAGACAAGTGGCGCGAATGGGAGCAGAAGGGAAAGAGAGAGAGAGAGAGAGAGAGAGAGAGAGAGAGAGAGAGAGAGAGAGAGAGAGTATACTATAAGTAAACGACTTATATATATACGTATGCATGCGCTTGGCTGTAATCTCGAGAATATCGCGCTCGGGCAAAAGGAGAATATAGTCCCATTTTCTCGCGTAGTCACGATTCCAAAGAGAGGAAGGGTCTCGCTCGTTACAAAGTCTCGCGCGCTCGCCTCCAATCTCACGGTCCAAGAGTTCGAGGCTGCTGGCGCTGCAGCCAGACGCTCCTCTATCTCTTTGCCTCTCTCTCTCTCTCTCTCTCTCTCTCTCTATCGCTCTTTCTCCCTCGTCTACTTCCGCGTATCCATGCCACGCTCACACGCCACGTTCTCTCTCACCCACCTCTCGCTGCATCTGCATCCGTGCGCGTAAACCGGCGCTAAGAAGATTCTCGCGCCGAATTTATGGAGTCAGTGAGCTCTAGTTTTCAATGAGCGATTCCGCGCTGCTGTACATATTTATCCATACACACACACACATATATATATGCATACGGGTAGGAAGTAAACGAGCACTAGAGCGTCGGCTAATTGAACGGGCTCGTAGGTCGAATTAGCACGCGTGTGCTTGCGGGCTCTTATTGCTCGGGCAGACGGCACTCGTCCTCCCTCGACGCGCCATCTGGCACCGGGGATACTTATTGTCTCGCGATTCGGCCGCACCGGCCGAGCCCCACGGTTAACTCCGTCTATATATATCTATATATATATATGTATATATGTATTCCGGTTTAACGAGCGACGCTTATTGCCCTTTCGAATGCGCCGTAGGCGACCGGTGCGTTTCTCGTGCTTTGACTACGGTCCACTTGTCGCGCTCGTCCTCTCGTCGGTCCTTCCGCGATTGCCACCCTCGCAGCTAACCTCGTTTTTTAGATTTATGTGTGTATCTTTTCTTTTTCCCTTCTGTTTATAAAATTTTTGGGTTATTTTATTCGTAATACGATGGCACCTTATAAAAGACAGTTATTGCCTCGGTTGTTTAGTTTATGGAGCTGTTATGTGCCGTTTATGAACGAGCTACGATAAGAAACGTTTCGTTTTATGCTTTACATTAATTCATCAACCAATGTTATTTTTTGATTGCGAATAATTGAATTTTTAATACAATCGTCAAACTAATCTTTGTTTTTTTTTTTCTTTTTTGTATCACTACTCGCTCGAAACAAAAAAAAAAAGGGAGAAAAGTTGTGGATCCCGAACAAACACACGTATTTAGGGTGAGTTTGTGCTTATTTTATCGTCTTCGAGATTTTCTTTACCGCAAATTAAACCGCGAATGTGCAATTTGCGATCGAATTATCAAAGCGGTGCGGTAATATGAACTCGCATTTTTTACAAAGCTGATTACATAGTAATGGGATGCCCTGCCAAGAAAGATTATACCTGTATTAACGATATTATTCGTTTCGCCACATTTTGCCGATTTAACGTGATACTTTCCTTGGGATAAATATCTTACAGAACAATTTTTTCAACGTTAATGTCTCGAGGAAAAACTTTGAAAATATTACGAATTGTATAATTCACAAACAAATTTATAAATAATTAATGCCTTGCTTTCTTTGTCGTTCGGTATCAAGTATAATCGTCGATAACCTTTATTCGAAGGCGTATTAAAACTATCGATGAAAAAAAAAAAACTGCTATCGCGGAAAATACCAATAAATTTAATTTTCCGATCCATTAATTTTGACCCCTTAATTTAATAAAATATCAACATATATATATATATATATAAGAATAGGGACATGTACGCGATAAGCAAACTTTGCTCCACGTGATTCATGTCCCCTGGATCCTATGCTCCATTTTCCAAGCGAGGGGGATGAGAGCAATAAAGCATACTTTTCTTTTGGCAAACTTTAACAGTTTCAGCTCGGCTGCGGAGTAAAGATTTTTTTTCCTGCCTCCCTACCTCGCGAGCAGCGTGCGAGTTATCGAAAAAATTTTTGTATCCGACACGTGAAAAGGGCACCGAGGCGCGCGAGCTCCTTCGTTCGCGCAATAACTCGAGATAGAAAATTGCCGCGCAGCTGTGGGAAAGAACGCGCGAAGGAGGCTCTCTATATCGGTGAAAGAGGCGATAAAAATACGCGTATGTGTGTGTGTGTATGTATGTGTGTTTATGTGTGTCTACCTCGTGCATTATATATACACACATATGTGTGTGTACATAAATAG
Organism: Chalcis sispes; assembly: GCA_949987625.1. Classification (NCBI taxonomy): domain Eukaryota; kingdom Metazoa; phylum Arthropoda; class Insecta; order Hymenoptera; family Chalcididae; genus Chalcis; species Chalcis sispes. The sequence continues at coordinate 63,095,757 of OX465098.1, forward strand.
GTGTGAGTAGGATTGAAGCGCGCCGTAAGGTTAAAATTTCTCGGGTGAATCCTCCGAAAAATGGAGGGTTTCGCGGAGGCTTGTGTCGGGTCGTAATTTCCAGTGGCGGGCGCTTAAGAGAGAAAAGAAAAGAAGAAGAAGGAAGCCTCGAATGGAGAGATAGAGCGAGAGGAGAGGAGAGAAAGACATGGGTGAAAGCCCGTGGCTTTGGTGTGTGGAGAAGAGAAAAGGAAGGAGGAATGTAGCACCGGGCCAGAGATCGAGGGTTAGAGAGAAACGACGTCGTGTATTATATATAGGGAGCCGCGAGCCCGAGGGAGAATGAACGCTGGTGCTTTCTCTCTCTCTCTCTGTCCCTCTCTGGCTAAGGCCCGACAACAAAACCTACCGCGTCATCGCGTCATATTAATACCGGGGCGCGAAGGTGCCGGTTTAATAAGTCCGCGCGAGGTAATGAAAGCCATTCATATGAAAGTTTTACGCACGAGGCCCGCTCGGTAAGCGAACGTGTGCTCGCTTTAATTGCTATCGCCGCGCAAGAATCCTCTCCCTCGTTCGCTTGACGAAAAAAAAAAAAAACCAAAAAAAAAAAAAAAACGGAAAAAAGAGAGACTCTTTTAAAAGGTGGGGATAGGTATAGGCTATTTTACCCGGATGTACTATATATCCAGGAAGAAAAAAAGGAAAGAGATAGAGAGAGAGAGAGAAAAAGCCCTCGTTATTCGCTCTTGATAACCTACTTTTTCAATCTCGCCTCTTCTGCATATTTTATTTTGGCCGATCGATTTTCTTACTTGAAATTGCTATGTCGGTAGCTGATTAAGCGTGGTTTTCGGTTTAACCGATTTCGAAGCGACTCGCTCCAGTGCACTTAACTGTTTAAAATTGAGCTAGAAACTTTATAATAGATTCTACTTTTCTCGACTCGGAATTAAACACTTTTACTCTTTACTTTATTTTTTTTTTTTTCCATTCTTTTTGCTTCCTGTTTTAGAAAAAATACGATATTTCTCTTTAAAGAATGTTAAATTGCTTTAAAATAACTTTAACAATATAGCATTTTAAAACTTTGGAACGTCCTGTTATTTTTTTTTTTTTTTTATTCTTTTTGTTAAAAAGCATTATTTTACGCGCCCAAAGTATAAATTTGTTTTACGATAGAATTTGAAAAAATTTGAGAAAAAATTTTCCGACGTAGCAATTCAGGAATAATTCATATTCAATTATTTCTGCCAGCCGAAAGCAATTATTTGTAAAATGTGATAAAAGTTTTACTTTGTTATTTAAAAAATGAATCGCAATAGTCGACGGGTTTCGATTAATGCTGATAGTTTCTCATTCGATTAGAGAGCGAGTGTGACACCTCGGCTAGACGTGATTAAAAATAATGCGCAGGTGTTGCTAAATAATACAGAATGTTAATGCATTTGGGTAACTGTTCCTCGTATGTACCAAGCGCTCGGTTTCAATGAATATAATGTGCGCGCGCAACGCACTCATAAGAGAGAGAGACAGAAAGAGAGAGAGAGAGAGACAGAGGAAGCAGAGAATGATTTGTCGCTGTGGAGCTCCGTCATCGGATAATTAATTCATCCCTTTGGCGAACTCAATGTAACATATTTAGCGGATACACGTTCACTCGTTCGGACGAAATATTTAATTCGTATCTCAGTGTGATATTCCATTCCCCTCCTCTCATCTCTGCATTAAACTATATTGAAAATTTATGAGAGAGAGAGAGAGACAAGGGGGATGGAAAAAGGGGCTGGAAACCGAAGTAATGTAGAAGAGTAAAACTCGGCTTGCTTTATTTTGTTTCGATGATTGACAAAAATCCAAAAGTGGTTTAAAAATAGTGAGAGAGAGAGAGAGAGAGATTAAGAGAAATAAAATATACGTAAACTCGGTATATATTTTAACGACGTGCAACTTTTATCACTGATTGGTTTTTAAAAAGGCGTTCCTCGTTGGAAATTCCGTGGAAATTCAAGTGTTCGCGTCGGTGTGTCACCTGGGCGTCGAAATCGGGCGCTCGCACGAAAATCCCGTTACTGTTAAAAATTTCATGGGCCCCAAAGTGCTCTTGATGGAATTCAGCTTAGCAGCTAAATAACATTAATAAAAATGGCCAGGTTTTGCTCGTGTGCACGCGCAAGTCTACCATTAAAATTAATCCAACGACTTCGTTTCAAATGTTTAGCTTGTTAAAATTTTATATTTTTTATACGACGTCATAAATTTTATTAAATACGACATGTATAAGCACGCACTTGAATTAAATCGATAACTCTGCTGAACGTATCAAAATACTTTGTCGAATAAAAGTTAATTAATAAAGGTGTCTAACGTTTTCTATTTCGAATTTCTTTTTATCGCGTTTTTTTTTTTTTTTTTTTTGCAATCGATAAATCACACCGATGCGTTATTGTTTTATTTAAAAAAGTTCTATTCTTACGCCAGGATGAATACAAAAAAGTGATGCGCGTAAAGAAAAAAAATTGTATCCTCCGTGTTATCAAATATCATTGATATGTAATGCGAAATGTAAAATGGAAGCTTTGTAATATTTGAAAAATTGTAACGTTTAAGATTAATTGAGATAATCAAACATTTTTACAATTATTTTCACATTTCGAAAATTTAACTTTAACATTATAATAGTTTATACCGCGTACTTAAAAAATCTCAATGAAAATAAATTATCTTTCAGTATGTTAACAAGTATATATAATATTCAAATAAAATTTTATCGAATTAACAATTTCAATCTCGAAAAGTCGTTCATATGCAATTTAAAAAAATAACCATCCCAATTCAAATTAAATTTTCCAATTAAAAATCAACTTACGCGATACTAAAATAAAAATAAAAAAAAAGTTAACCAAGCTCCGGGTATTAAACAGTCAATTATTTTTTTTTTTTTTTTTTTTTTTTTTTTTTTCTTTTTCTCCTCTCGCAATTTTGATGGCCTCGGTTCTCTCTCGGTGCGTGTACGTGTACAAGGAGGCAACTTTGCGAAAGAAGAGTGGCAAGAAAGAAAGAAATATAAAAGAGTGGACTACGTGAAGAGAGAAAGGGAAAGTCGAGAGAATTGCTCGGAAGATGTGCGCATGGAGAGAAGAAAAGTGAATCGAGACTTAATGGCTCCACCTATATGCGCCTACTTTCCTTCAAAGCGCCAATTTTTCTTAAATTCTTTTTTTTTTTTCTTTGCGCAATTTCATCTCGATATTCACGCTGTACGGTTTTTATCAAGCCTTTTTTTTTTTTTTTTTTATTTGAAATTCTAACTTTTGATACTTGGAAAATTTCGTTAAATTAACGAGGAAAAAATCGAGCTTGTAAATTAATGTTTGAAAAATATTGTAATATTTATACCGGGATCAAATAAAAAAATGAAAATAAATATCTATAAATGAAAACCGAATGTTATCAAATTTTGTATTTCAAAATGAAAATTTTATTTCCTATTCCTCGTAAATGTTTCATCGACGGGGTATTTACTCCAAATGAAAATGCCTTTATACGAATCACTCTTACCGATACGTAATTCAGCTATCGATCGAATGTGGGAAAATAATAGCCATTGAAAGACCGATAAACGAGCGGTCGGAATCACTTAATCGAGCGATGAGAACACGAGGAAGAAAAAAATAAAAGAATCCGAGAGCTCAGCTGCCTTAATTCGAATCCGCGCGGACGATCAACGAGCGAGGGATGGCTTTGCGATATCCGTTTGGTCCTAAGAGCTCCCGGCGCTCGCGGAGCAGCGCGCGACACCGAGGACGACCGCACTAGTGGGCTGTCGCCGGAGCCTCGGTGCTAATTCGGCAAAATTAATTAACGCAGCCAAAGCTGCGGGAAACCGAGCATGAATCGTCCCGCGAGCCCGAATTTGATTAGTGCGCGCGCCCGCGCGCTTACTATAACCCGCTGCACTTCTCCCGTCTCGCTTTCGCTCAAAGACCTTCCCTCCCCTACCCCTATCTCTCTCTCTCTCTCTCTTTTCCTTATCCTCCTCAACCCTCCCTGAATTTTACGCTAGACGTGAGCCAAATTTTCGTTTCAATTTGTGCCGCGACAGCCGCCCGGCCAATTTTTCTCGCGCTTACAATTCCGCCTCCAGGTTCTATACGGAATACGAGATACAACGAGAAAGCGTGGCTTATAAATATCTCGTCACGGCCGTTTTCTTTTTCGTTTTCGCAATATCTCGGAGAGCGAGGAAGGGCTTTTCCGCGTTGGCGCGTCTCAATTTTCCGGAACACGAGCAGTCCCTTTCCTCTCATCGTTCTCCTACGACCCGATCGTTCCGCCGATGCACCTTTTGGGAAAAGGAGGACGGCCCGGAAGATATACTTTATTGGCGGGAGAGCAGAAACGCAATTAGGGGTGGAACAAAGGGGAGGCGCTGAGCCGCGTCCAAACACGTCGCCGGATAGGGACAAAAGGAGCCTTCCAGAGAGACGTTTGGCTCGCTCGGTGCGCGCTCACGAATACTAGCAGTAGTACGTGTGCGAGAGAGTGCCGTTGGGCACTTATTTGGCCGTCGTCCAGCCTTCCCGTCCCTCTCTCTCTCTCTCTCTCTCTCTCTCTCGCTCTCTCTCTCTCGCGCGCGCTGTCTTTCTCTTTCTCTCTTTCTCTAGCGGACTCGGTGCGCGACGGGAATGTCCATTACTCCATTAGCGGTTAGCGCGTTAACTCTTTATTGCCTCGGCGAGCGAACAACCAGTGCTTTTCATTGTCAAAGCTTTTAACAGCCAACATTATCGCGATGCTCGCGACGCCCGAGAGTTGCCGCTCCTCTCCCGCGAATCGAGAATTCCTCCCGAAGAGGGCCCGTCCATCCTCTTCTTTCCCACCCTAAACCACTTCGGATTCCATTCTATTTCACCGCGTTCCCTGTGTGGACGTTCCGTACACGTATACGACACAACCGCGGCTAATGTACCTACGCTCTTTGCGATTGCAATCATGTGAAATAGCCGTCCAGCCCATCCCCCTCGTCTCTCCCTCCCCCGAAACTTTGCCGAGAGACCTATTCTCTCTGTTTTTCGTATATTTGTACGTTCATCTCCGGGTCCGCTCTGCCACTCGTCCGCGCGCGCGCTCGTTCGCTCGCTCGCTCAATGGAACGAGTTTTCGTGTTCCGAGAATTTTTAATGAATTTTTTTTTCACGACTATCGTACCAGCGTAATTCCCGTCGGGCGCTCGCCTTTTTTCTACTCTTCCGCCGCGACTCGTACGTTAAAGAATAATTATACTTTTAACAAAATTGATGAATCGTTTTCTTTTATGCTCCGCATGTAGACTTTTGTTGTTATTATTATTATTATTATTTATTTTTAATTTTTGATGGAATACCCTTTAAATTTTTACATTGAAACAATTGTAATTGAGCAATTTGTAAAAAAAGGGTTTAATTTAAACAATTTCTATCCGATGCGGGCTTGTCCATTTTAAAATAAATTAAATCTTTATAGAGATACGTAATTTTAATATGTCCATGTTCGTCATACGAACAATATTTATCATTTTAATAAAATTGTAATTGTGAATATTAAAATTAACATTTTCTTTCGTCTCTCTGTATTATTATTTAAAAAAATTAGTATTAATATGTAATATACATATCGTTGATATACATAACAGAAATTTAACGTTAAGCATTATCGGACAGATTCGTTTTTACATTAAATAACGATGATGATGTATGATCAGAGAGAAATTTTGCCATTTTTTTTTTTTTTTTTTTTTTTTTATCGTATGATTGATTGGACACCAAAAGACTTTTTAACGCTGACATTTCGATCAACGGTATAACGAATTCTCGCTTATCGATTATTATAACATTTATCTTGCACGTTATCTAAAGTAAGTCCTTATATTTACTCTCTCTCTCTCTCTCTCTCTCTCTCTCTCTCTCTCTCTCTCTCTCTCTCTCTCTCTCTCTCTCTCTCTCTCAAACTACGTACTTGCCGATAACCAAACGGGCTTAATTTTTAATAGGAAATTGATTCAAACGCTCGGAAATTTGTAAAAAAAATATTCTTTTTCAACAATGTTATCAAAATTTTTATTGCTCTCTTAAAAAATAATTATTATTTTACCTTTCTGAATGCTCTTAAAATATTACGACTATTGAAAGTCTCTTCAACTATTCGTAACTTTTATATTTAAAATTAAAAAACAATTTTATTGCAAAAAAAAGAAAAAAAAAAAAACAAAATTATTCGTGTTTGATTTATTTTTATAATAAGTCAACAATAATATAATTCTTTAGTAGTTATGACGTAAAATTGTAAAAACAAAATATTTTTATTCATGAAAGAGATAAAAGCTTCCTGAGCTGATAGTAATGTGATAAAAATTTAACTATAAAGTTAAATTAACGACGCAATTATAGGAATATTTTGAATGTCATAATTTTATATCGATTTTTTTTTTTTTTTTTTTTTTTTTTGAATTTAATATTTCGATATTATTTCGGAATATTTTATTAATTAATAATTAAATGAAAATCTCATTTACATCTTTGAACAAGTGCGAAGCGAAAAGAAAATTTTTATCAAACATAGTTACCGTCGTTAATAAAAGTAATAGACGCTTACGATAAAATTTAAAGGTTTGTAATCTGCGCACGCAATGGCGCATTGTTTTAAATGCGAGAAATAATAGTAAAGATCAATATACTTAACGTACGAATGTTATAGCGTTAAAATAAATAGAGATGTAGAGCGAGAGAAAGCGAGAAGTAGAACCGATAGCGGAGCACGATAGAGTACGATAGAGCGTTAAGAGATGTAGAGACTTCCGGGAAACGGAATTCCCCTCTCGTTAGGAAGTGCCTTGTCGTTCGAGGCGAGCCAACTCTGTCGATAGCTTCGTCGTCGTCGTCTGTATGTTTCGTGTTCGCGCGAGGACGCGCACACTTGCGCGCGCGCGCGCGTATGTATTCTCTCTTACGTTCCGGCAAAGCCGAGCCACTGTTTTCGCTATCACTTAGCGGCGTCAATTTTACGCCGGCTAACGTCTCTTCTCCACCGATATGCTTTATATATATATATATATTTTTTTTTTGTCTTCGACGCGCGCGTTTTCCCCACTTATACGCTAATAAAATGAGCCATATAATAAAAAATTTTTTTTTCTTTTTCAACGTTACAGGTGCTGATGCGAATCATGTCGCAAGAGCGTCGGAATAAACTCTAGCTACGATAAACGAATTTCTCCAGTGCTCTCGAGCTTTTTCCAAGCAAAGTATAAAAACGCCTCTTTCATTTCGGTTGAAGATTATCGGGGAGGAATAATACAAGAGAGAAAGAAAAAGCGGGTCATGTCGTTAAGATAACACAGAAAGAAGACGCGCGTGTGTTGGAGAGTCGACGAGCGATTGGTTAATCGTCAAGCCGAGAAGAAAGAAAGCGAAGAGGACGCCGAAAGAGACGAAGGATAAGAGGATAAGTTACAAAGAAGCAATAATAGAAGGAGGAGGATAAGGAGAAGGGAATTATAAAAGAGAAGGACGCGTCTGGCAGCGCAAATGATGGGCTTTCCGCGACGGCGTTCCTTGTGGCTGAAGGTCGCGATCCTGGCGGGCGCCGTCTGGCTGACCGTCTGCTTCCTCCTTTACACGGAGGACAGAGCGGCTGCCGCGATAGACCAGGGATTGCAGCAGCAGCAGCAGCAGCAGGCCGGCCAGGCGCTGATGGCGCCTCAAATGGCCAATGGCTTTGTCCCGCCCGTCGCTCAGTTCCTCAAGAGGGAGACGCAGGGCAACAACCCGAGCAAATCCAAGATCAACCAGGCCGGTCCCGAGCAAGGTAAATCATCTTTTAATTCGTATAATCGTCTTTATCGTCTGCATCAGCGTTTTTTTTATCGATTTTATCATAATGATAAACGGAAAACATATACCTCTTGATGCGAACACTCGTTTTTTTTTTTTTTTTTTTTTTTCTCTCGTTTTTTTTTTTATTTTTTCCAAATTTATCCCATTTCCTCGTTCAGTGAAAGTTTGTTTACTTTTTCTCAACTGCGCGGACATGTAATTTGAACTTTTTATATCGGGGTCAAGTAACGTGGAAATATTTCCATCGTTTTAAAACTTTTGCATTGAAATAATTAGTATGCCAACGAGTTTTACTTTTACAGTCCATTTTTATGAAGTTTTTCGGTCTATTAATAACACGCGCTTCTACTTTCAATTTTCTTTTTTATCAAATTTAAAAACATATGTAATATTTTTTGAAAAAGCGTTTTAAAATTATTTGACTCTCCTTCTAACGCAATTTACTATTTATTATCGTTATTAAAATTTATTTCCTCCGTGATTTAATTTAAAAAGATCAAAAGAATTTAAAAAGTCTGCAAAAATTCCATTGTAATCGAACGTTATATAGTAAACAGATATCGTGATATAATAGCTTATATAACTTTAACATGTTGTTATTTCATTGTGATTCATAAAGAATGTGGAATAATGGGAACATTGAAGCCGCGTAAATTAATTCTTTTTTTTTTTTAAATATTAAAATTATTTTCTAAAATTCATTTTGTTCGCTGCAGCAAAAGTTTCATCAAAAATTTATTTCCTAAATTTTTAAAAATTACAATTAAAGTACAATATAATAAAAATGTAAAAACGTAGATATGTAAACGTGTAACGCGAGGACGCATTATTGTAAATATTTTCTCATAAATGTAATTTTTTGTTACGCGACAATAAAAGGCGGCGGAGTATTGGTAGCACCTAGGGATCCTGATACGTCGGCACCAGGTGAAATGGGTAAACCGGTTATCCTGCCGACAAATCTCACGGCGGAAATCAAGAAGCTGGTGGACGATGGATGGATCAACAATGCTTTCAATCAGTATGTCAGCGATTTGATTTCCGTTCACAGATCACTGCCAGATCCTCGAGATCCTTGGTGAGTTTTCAAAATTTATTTCCGATTTTATTTTCATGATTTATTATTCACGCCCTCCGAATAGAATACATTCAAATTCCGTTCTGAATTTCCGCCGGGAGGGCAATACATACATTCTACAAATCAATAATACATAAAATAAAATTATTGCATTTGTTCATTTTTTTACGACGGATGAAAAAAAAAAAAAAAAAATAAAATAAAAATTATTGAAAGAAACAGTAAGTGTAAAAAAAAAAAAAGTAGCTTTGTTAATCGAAAATATAAACAAAAGAAAACTACTACAAATTTTATTCGTTTTAATCAAATAACCTCTGTCAATATCTACGATATGAATTTATATTTTTATTTTTCTTTTCCGAATAATAAAAAAAAATCAGCGAATATATTTTTGTCATTTTTGCGCCTTCAATTGTTACGTCAATAAAATTTATTCATTTAATTTTAATTAAAAACGTTTTTAATCGCAATTATTCTCAGAACTTTTGTAAAATTTAAATGATATTTATTTTTACACGCCATACAAACGTATTATTAAATACTCGCGTTTTAATAATAATTGTCCCAGAAATTATTTGTTTTTAATAAAACGCTCGAGTATCGAAATAAATTGCAAATACTTATTTGGCGTGAGATGAAGATTTTATTATTTTTCCTTTTCAAGCACGAGAATAATAATAATAATAAAAAAGAGTAACGCAATATTCAAAACTGCGTAAATTAAAATGGACTTTGACGAAGTAACGAAATAACTTTTGATTAGCTGCGCGAAATTGTCTAGCCTGTACATTTACTATTTTTACGCGAGGCGCAAATAATTATTTTTTATTAAAAGCCGTCGTCGGGAAGAAAACCCTACGCGAGTGACACAGTTGTTATTATAAAACAACCGGTGTATATATTTCCCCGCTGAAATTCTCCTTCGTTCCAACGCAGCCCAAATATTTGCAGCGTGTAAATATAGCGATACTTTTTTTACGCGTCCCCGGAGCAATTCGGCTATCGCGCTCCCCTTTTTCAACGCTGCGCGCGAATATAAATAATGAAGTTTGGCGGAGGGGTAATTGACGACGGAAGAATCCTTATGGGAAATCAAGGGAAGAAGACGCCTCTAATATTAGGGATCTGCGCTACCAAAGAGAGAGAGAGAAAAAGAGAAAGAGAGAGAAAGAGGAGAGTGCAGAGTTGCGGCGTTTGCTGTTTCCCGCCGGTATAATGCAAACGCCCGCGCATTAGCGAGCTAGCGCGTTTTGCGGAGCGGCTCGTAAATTGGCGCGCGTCTCGTAACTGCAGAGGCTACCACTGCGAACTTTGCTCTTGCGTGCGAGAGCACAGCGCCGAGGAATAGAGGAAGCTAGATGGGTTAGACCTCCAAACCGCAAGTTCACCCTCGAGCGGAGCCCGCGGCTGAGACCCGGCACTAGAAATTAACCCCTTGGAATATTAATAACCATTTTCGCTGTATTAACCGAAGCTATAGTCGGACAGGTGCGACCTAACAAAGTTCATCGCGGTCCCGGCTCTACTCCTTGTCGTCGGGCTCGCGACCGCAAAGATCCGCGAGGTGTAATCCGTTCGGCAATGGTAGAGAGAGAGAGAGAGAGAGCACTTTGCGGGACTTTGGCCTGTCGAGATTCACGGTTCGGCACCTAGATGTGGAATCCGCGATCGACGACGCCGTTGAACGATGGGATTCGAAGGATCATTATATTGCTCTTCGATTAGTGTCGTCCCAACTTTCTCGGAGCGTTGATTGATACCGGTGATAAGTTGGCGCTTCGCTTCGGTTATTATTCAACGCGTACGCTTTTGTTACGCTTTATTAACTATTTATGTATTGAATGTATTGTATTAAATTTTGCATTCAATCAAAACGGTGTTATAATTAATATTCCTTTAGATTTGTAAATAGCGTCCGTCAAAAATAATTAACATTGATTAAATATCAAAGACATTATGGAATTAAAGATTCAATTACATCCCGGGAGTTATTTAATAAAATGCTCATTGCATAAAACACAGAGACGTAGTTCAATTGCACTTTATCTCGCGCTCCAAGCAATTATTTACCTTCCTCAACGTTTGCCACGTAGACTTTTTATCAATCTGTTTGTCAAGCTTTTGATAAAATTATATAAGATTCTTCGTAAGCAGTATCACGGTATGAATGCATAATTCGATCGACTCTCGTTACTCGCTGTTTACACGAATCGGAAAAGTAAACACGTCGTTTTCGTTCATTGGCAGTTTCGGTGCCGTTAAATCGCCCGTTGGTGAAATTATTGGAAAAAAAAAATAGCTATGCTAAAAGATGTTTTTATATACTCGGCGCAGGTGTTACATGTTCGATATACATTGTTTTGAAAAAGCAGGCGTAAAGCGCACGTCGCATTGTGTCGGAAACAGCGCGACGTTATTATATGCTCAGCGCTTTGGCGATTCGCTTTTTCGCTTAGCGAACAGACCAAAGTGAGTTGAAATAACAACGCGAATAATGGGAAAACTGGAAGTTTCCCACGTCTTGCCTCGGGTACGTTTATAAACGAGCCTCGGATTTATACATGAGATGCAGCGGGAATTCATAGTAATCGCGGAAGAGGATGGAACGTTTGGGCTTTCGACGCTACGGGAGTTAAACAAACGAGCATTAACTCGAACGCGGATACCGGAGAGAAGAGACGAGAGAGAGAGAGAGAGAGAGAGAGAGAGAGAGAGAACGAGAGAGATGGAGGGATAGCATAGCCGGTTGCGCGTGTCGCTCGTTGCCTCGATAATGTTCCAGACACGCGCGAGTACACGGGCACCGATGCGAGTATCTCTCTCTCTCTCTCTCTCTCTCTCTCTCTCTCTCTCTCTCTCTCTCTCTCTCTCTATGTATATACGTGTACGGCCGTGGCCCGTGCACATTACTTGGATCAATTGGACCGGCGTTGCCGCAGTCTTGCTGTTTGCTTGCCTCCCCTCGACTGCGTAATTCCCATTAACGCAATCCACATACGCGCTCCTATGCAGTGTGCTCTCTCTCTCTCTCTCTCTCTCTTGCGCGCGCGTCTGCGTTTGTCCATCCACATGCGAATACGCGAGCAGCGCGAGGTAATATCGGACAAAGTATTAATCATTAGGAATGTATCTCTCTGTCTCTCTCTCTCTCTCTCTCTCTCTCTCTCTCTACTGTTATCGAAGAAGGAGATCCGTGTTCGATTGAATTTACGGTAAGCTTTGTATACGGATACAATTGTTATCTCGAACGGTAATTGTTTGAAGAATGTTTGATCCGCTATTTTATTAATTTTATTCTTTACTTGTCTTTTTTCAAATCAATCAAGCAAAGAGAAATATTTTCAAATAAAAGTAACTCTCGATTGAAAAAAGAAAAAAAGTAAATTAAAAGTAGCGTGTTTTTTTTTTTAATTTTAATGGTTTGAAAAGCCTTATGCAAAAATGTAAATTGATAACTAAATGATATCTTTTAAAGCAAATGCATATGTAAAATACCGTATTCATAAAATCTTAAAGGTATCCTCGGCTTTTTCAAAGCGTCAGAGGCGATGCAAAATCAATGATGCTAATGACTCTGCCGTCGGAAGCAAAGAGTTGACCGAAAGAGAAAGAAAGAGAGAGCCAGAGGGATAGAGAGAGAGAGAGAGAGACAGACAGACAGAGGGATAGAGAGTGCAAGGAGAGCAACGCACTCGGCGCACGCACTAGACACAGAACGAATGGAGAGAGTTGTAAACGACCTAAATTACATCGTCAACATATCCTGGGCGCGCAAGAGGATAGCGGCAGAGAACGAGGGCGGGCATATATGCGTGCGTGCGAGCGCTCGCGTTTACGGAACACTTTATCGAGGAGAGCGAAAGAGAGAGCAGAGGTCAATGACGGCGAGAAAGGGCGGACGTACATGGTCGATCTGCCCTGGCCTCGCGCGCGCACAGAACTAATACGAGAGAGAAAGAGAGAGAGAAAGAGAGAGAGAGAGAGAGAGAGAGTTGAAACCGGAGGCTGGCCAAAGCGCAACGGCTCTGTAGCTACACACGCAAGCGTAGAGTAGTGTGGCTACTTGCCTCCCTCCCCTTTACCCCTTCTTCTCCTCACTCCTTCTCCCTCCCGCGACCTAATTGGGAAATCGGTATGAATGGAACGCAAGAAATTTCAAACGCGGGAGAGAGAGAGAGAGAGAGAGAGAGGGTGGGAGTGGAAGAGCTTTTGTCAATGTGTGTGTAACGCATGGGCCTGCAAATATGTATGCGTTCGTGCGAGTAAGAGTACACCCTCGCCCTTAGCAATGTACAAACATATTAACGGCTCTAGCTCCTTGACACAATGTGAGCGCGTTTGCCTTGTTGTTCAGAAGTGAACTGAATTTAGTCCCTTATACGAATTATTAGCGCCTGATTGGTGATAAAAAAAAATAAAAAAATAAAAAAAAATAGTCTTTATTTAAATATTATTTCATCCGTCATTTCTGTATTTGAGTTTCCCGAAATGCTAAGGATATTAAGTTTCAAAATGCAACGGCAACTTGAAAATTATTTTTTCCATTAAAGAGGAAACGCTTATCTGCCCAAAGGTAATTGAATTTCTTTTGAAACTGACAATCAAGTATTCTTCTTTTTTTCTTGCAAAACCTTAAGGAAGTTTAGAAGTCGTATAACGTAGATGTGACGCTTTCTCTCCTCTTTTAGAGGTAACAGCAGAAGAGAGCGTTATCAAAAGTCAACATCCCACCGACGCCCCCGGTAAGCGCATCAATTTTCAGAGCGTAAATATTGAATGAAAGTGTCGTGCGCGTTAACCTACCAGTCATCTTATTACTAATTTCTCTGGCAGCTTTTCTATCGCGTTACAAATGCGCGTGGATTCTATATTTGCTCTTATTATTTTTAGTAAATAACGCGCTTTACCAAATTAACTATCAAAAATAGCGCGGTTGGCTTTCGATCAATTATACTAATTGACAGTTAACGTCGTCGTAACGCGTCATTGAAATGCTGAATTGCGTCGTTATATTAATAAGCATTAATCCAATCAAACAATGTAGCCGTAAATGTGCCAATCGAATAACGTAAACAACGGAAACCTCGATTCGAAAAAGAAAAATCCCTCGCAATAATCGTTTTGAAAAAAGAAGAAAAAAATTAATTGAAAAAAATATCTATAAATTAACTTGATCGCGGGAGGAAGTACGAGAAGGCTATGCTTCAATTTACTGAACAGGGGCTGCATAGGTTTCGGCATCTGAAATAACAAATACTCCGTGTGATTCCGATTGCGAAGGCAGCCGAGGATTCTGTCGCGGCTTGCCGTACTGGACGCAGTCGCTGCCGCCGCTACACCGCGGAAATGCATCGCAAATTGTACGGAGAGATAGTAGAGTGCTCTCTCGGGTAATTGGATTTTCCGAATACTCGGAATACGCCGCTTCCTCCCCTCCCTCTCTCTCTCTCTCTCTCTCTCTCTCTCTCTCTCTCTTTCTCTTTCTCTTCATCAGTCATTCTCGCTTTCTTGCAGCGAAGTGGGGGAAAGAGCGAAACGAAGCTCGATTATTTCAAATCCAACTATTCTCTCTTTCTTCGGGGTGTCTGTTTCCATGTTTCTTCACGTTGCGGGGACTCCTCGTCACGTCACGTACTCGCTGCTCTTCCGATGCTTTCTCTCTTCCTCTCGCTAGGTATGTGTGCATGCTACGTGCGTGAACGAGCGCGACGCACGCCTCGTTTTTCCTCGCTCACGAGCTCGGTAATCGATAACGCGACGGTCGGCCGATGCCCGAATTAAACGAAAGATTCCCCACCGGCGAATCTTTACCTTTCTCTCGTCAAGAATTAGGAAATTACGATTATTCGATAAACTTTGTCATTTTCCTTTTATTCCTTTTATATTTAATTTATGAAACTTGGAAAAGCCTAACGACGTTGATTTGTTTTTTGTATACTTCTTAATCTCTCGTAAGTTAAAAGATTTCCAAAAAGAATGAAAATTGAAAGCATTAAATTACGAAAATGACTTAACAATAGTTAATATTAAGAGTTTATTTAAAAATCGATGATATATTTGATAAATTTACTAATCCATGAGAAAATTAAACTTTAACTTGGATAGGTTTAATTGAAATGTATGCTCATATAATATTCAGAGCAGTAAAATGTATATGGGTAAACAAGTAAAAAAGGAAATAGAAATTAAAAGCATGAGTTAATCGTTTGCACGGCTTATCTGGGTCATAACAAGTATAATAGAGTCGCATGTTCCGCGAGACCGAGACAAGGGAGAAGTGCCCGAGGTAGCGCGGCAATGTCATCTTGATATCAGCGCGCGCAGACAAGCGTCTAATTAGTATTATCTTTAGCGCCGGACCTAAGATTTACACTGTGAGCTCTCTCTCTCTCTCTCTCTCTCTCTTTCTCTTTCTCTTTCTCGCGCGCGCGAGCGCAAAACGTCCAATTAAGGAAGACCGTATAGAGAGAGAGAGAGAGAGAGAGTGAGAGAAACGCTTCGCGACCTCGTCGCGCTACGTATGTGGGACAATAGGAGAACGACGAAGAGTAGCAGAGGAGGAGGACGAGGACAGGTGTGCGCTCCCGTCGAGGGCTGAAATTTCACGGCGGACTTGTGCAAACAATCTAAGGTATTATGCGCCTTGCGCGTTCGCGGGCGCGCGCGAGCGTAAAGTTTTAATTGTCTTCTATTGACGTAACGATAGCACGCATCGCGAACTCGCACCCGAAACTCTCTCTAATTTTCAAATTTTCCCGTATTACGATGAGTTACCTAGGAATCGTTAATCTTTTTAATGGTTATCTCTTTTTATGCGCGGATAAAGTACATGATTTTGAAAATTTAAAAATAATTTTTAAATTTGTTTACTTTTATAAAATTATTCATAAAAGGAATACTATTTTGGTTTTTAAAAAAAAATTAAAAATAGCACGTAGATCGTTATATCTGTAGAATCGCACGAGTAAATGAGGTTTGTGCGTCAGAATGAGGGAAAAGTAGGAAAGTATTTGATCAAAGTTTGCGAGATAATACACGTGTATGTACTCGTACGTAAGTAGATACGCGCCAGATTTGGCGAGACGTATGTTAATGTGCTTAGTATTCATCCGCTTACACGTACAGATATACTACTTTGAGAAACTTTGAAAATTTGATAAAGTATTTCTTAACTTTTCGCTTACTCGAGAAAATTCAATGACAGCGTTAATATTAGCATTAAGGGTATTAAATATGTGATATTGTAAAGAACAGCGTTGCTTTAATGTTTTCATTACTTCAATTTATGCGTCATTTGTAATCGTTCGATCTATCGCGAAAAATGAAAAACGTTATGCAAACCCCATGCCTTTCTTCGTCGAGTAATAGCTTATCGGATAAATTTTAATTCTTCATAAATTGAATATTTAAATGAACTTTTTCAACCTATCGATGAAAAATCGCTTATAGATGCAGTTTAAATGGGCTCTCATTTTACCTGAAAAAAGAGAGAAGAAGAGCGAAAGAGAGAGAGACAGTGAGAGAGAGAGACATAGGGAGAGAAAAAAGAAATAATAATAATATTTCCATAATATGAGATTATTTTATAAGTGAATAACGATAAGCTTGAGCGCCCGAAGGTAGGGAGCTTATCGTCTGATAAAATTTCGCAAAATTGCGAGAGTCGCCGACGTCGAAGGTTGCAGCAAACTCCTTCGCTATTTCCATCCACCCAACAGATACGTCATTTAGCCGAAGAAGAGAGATAGAGAGAGAGAGAGAGAGAGAGAGAGAGAGAGAGAGAGAGTGTGTGAGAGGGAGAGGGGGGGGCAGATCGTTTCGGCTCGGGCCATGCATGTATCACGAAGGATCGGCGGCCGCGTCGTCCTCTCGGTTAGCTCTCTTGCGAACGGGGCACGACGTCGGTGGCTAGCGCGCGGCGGCATTCTCGGGGGCGCTATAAATATTCGATAACGAGCATTAAACCGCCATAATGTCTAATGCGAGAGAAAGCGAGGGAGATCGAGAGCGAGAGATCGAGCCCTTTTACGCGGATTTATCCCGGGGGTTGTGCGCGCGTACGATGAATAGAGGGGGAGGAAGAACACCCACTGCCGCACTAAGCGATTTTCGGATCCTCAATTATCGGTTATGGTTTCTACGTGTTCCTTACATAAATTTTCTGCGCCTCTCGTTCGAAAGTATATGTATACATATATGAATTGCGTCTACGTTGCCTCCCCCCCCCCCCTCTCTCTCTCTCTCGTCTTTCCTCCTCGCAAGCTCCTTGCAAGCTTTGCCTAGCAAACGAGTGGTCGAGGTTTTTCTTATCGCGCGAGGCATCCGATCGATTCGGCCCGAACTGCTTCTCTTTCGTTTCCCAACTTTTTTTACTTCTGTCTCGTTTGGCGTCAAGTACTAAAGCCACTTTCCAAAGTGAGCATTCGAGCTTGTTCGGAAATGAAACAAGAGGATGAACAAAGATGAGAAAAAGAGAAAGAATTATGGAAGAAGAAGAAGAAGAACAAAAAGAAGAAGAAGAAAGAAAGTGAAGAAAAAGTAGTGATAGTAGTAGTAATAGTAGTAGCAGTAGTAGTAGTAGCAGTAGTAGTAGTAGCAGTAGTAGTAGTAGTAGTACTAGTAGTAGTAGTAGTAGTAGTAGTAGTAGTAGTAGTAGTAGTAGTAGTAGTAGTAGTAGTAGTAGTAGTAATAGTAGAAGAAGAAGAAAAAAGAAGGGGGAGCAGGAGGTAGCAAAGTTGTGCCAACTTCTTTCTCGTCGTAAAGTTATCCCAGTGGTAATCATAAAGTTGCCGGTTCGTCTTACGGACTTGGGCGCATTGGCAACGGTCGCTTCTCCGCGGTTATTTAAAGATTTGTTGTTTTACTTTTTGGCTTGACGAAAACAGGCGATAACTGAAAACTTTGCCGGTAATTAACGACGCGATGTGTCGTCAATCGATCGGCGTTTATCTATGCGCGGTGAAGATTAAGCACCGCGCGTCGCGTCCTATTTTTTCGCGATTTTCCATGTCGAGTGCTGGAATATTATATTCATGGGAGTGAAATGGAAGTGCGCGCAAGAGAAAGAATGAGAGGAAGAGAATGGGATGGAAAATACGGGTTGGCTTTTTTGTAGAAGAAGATTGCCATAGAAAATGTCTCTTTTTAAGTGTCTTGCGCGCGACGTAGCCGCCTCTTCGCTAGATGGCTGTATTCTTAAAGTGAAGAACACGTTCTCGTCCATTAAGTTTTACGAGAAGTGCCTTACTTTACGCTCGAGCCGCCGACGACGACGATGAGTCGACCAAGTTCTCTCTCGCTATACGCATCATCGCCCCCGTACATGTATATATATATATATATATACGTGTCTATATATCTTTGCATGTATACGTATATACGTATATAGCTTATGTACGTCTAACATTATAGATATAACCGCAAAGTTACGCTCGAGCAAACGTAATTGCCTCGTAAAGACGAATCGAAGCGCGAGAGTTCTATTGGAATAAGTGTTGCGTGAGTCTCTTTATATTTCTTACCTTCGGCGCTCCCTTCCTCTTCCTCTTTATTTTTCTTATCCACTCGCGCGCTGGTTTAAATTTACCGCTAAAACATTTTTAATTCAAGCGGCCATGCCGATGATACATGAAGAATTCAGGAAAGAGCGCCTCGTCGAGAGTTTTATATGCATCGGCTTTTCCTTTTTTTTTTGCTTGTCTTCCTTGTCTCGGCGTAAAAAATACATGGAGAGATGAGAGGAAAAGAGGACGAAAGAGAAAGAGAGAGAGAGAGAAAGAAACAGAAAGAGAGAGAGAGAGAGAGAGAGAAGCCAAGACGAGGCCAGAAAAAGAGGAATAGAAAGAGAGCGATCCTCGATATACATTTGCCTCGGAGCTGCCAGTTGTTATTCGCTCGATCCATTATTCAAGCCGCATCGCGGAAGCTCACGTAAGAATACAGACGTGCGCGCGTATTCTCTCTCTTCTTTTCTCTCTCTCTCTCCCTCTCTCTCCCCCCTATCTCCCCCCCCCCTCTCTCTCTCTCTCGCTCGCATGCACGCGCGCACCTCGCATGCGGGCGTGCGGACATTTTTACTGGCAAATCGTCTCTTCTTCCGTGGGCGGTGGACTATGAGGGGCGCGCTTGTCGAAATACCAGACAAATGCTCGTTCGCGCATTATTCGACGTGTCTGACACTTTTCTTTCTCTCTTTCTCTCTCTCTTTCTCTTTCTCTTTCTCTTTCTCTTTCTCTTTCTGCCTGTCTGTCTCTTTCTTTCTCTTTGGACAGGCTGTTAAAGAGAGAAAAGAAATGTAGAGAAAAAGAAGCTTTTTCTCTTGTACCCTTAACGAACGTCGTCGTTTTCTTTTACTGCTCTCGTATATCTATTCCCCTCCACCATAACTCTGATTTATACGGGCAGGTACAAATAGCGCGGGATTCCGAAGGTTTCCACGAGGGAAATTTATCTTTTCATGGTTATTCGCGAATAATTCTTTGGAGCGTTCTCCTATAGATTCTAAAGTAAACCAATTAGTGAATGCATCATTAAACCGCGGTTGGCAAACAAAAGAAAGAAAGAGCGAGAGAGAGAGAGAGAGAGAGAGCGAGCGAGCGAGCGAGCGAGCGAGCGAGAGAGGGAAGCAGAGAGCGAGCGAAGAAAGAAAGCTCCCCGGGTTGCCTCTTTCGAAAGTAATCGAAAGCATCTGGTTTAATTATGTATACAGGTGCAGCAGCAGTAGCAGCAGCATCAGCAACAGCAGCAGCGAGTAACGTTCGCGCTGGCGCGTCGAGATTCTGGAGGGTGTTGCTTACTTGGCTCGGTCGACTGTTCGTCAAGCCGCCGTGAAAGGGGAAAGCCGAGGAAGAGAGAGAATATATTCGCGACGTCGCATAGTTGTGAAAGAGGACCGACGACGAAGTCGAGGCGAGAGATGAGAAGACGAAGAGGAGAGCGAGAAAGAGAGGAGGAATCTCTTCTTGACGTCCTCCTTTCTCTTTGTCACACATCTCTCTATCCTCCCCCTCTCTCTCTCTCTCTCTCTCTTTCTCTCCGTGAGCGAGTAAAGTGGTTCCTCGAATACAACAGCAGAGAAGGCAGCATCCGCGCGCATAGTACGCGCGACTCGATTCTCTCTCTCTCTCTCGTCTCGACTCTTACACGCGTGCAATCGACTGCAGAATTTTCCCTCAGACGTTTCGGAGATAACTCTCGGGCTCTCTATCTCCTCGTATACTACCTCAATAATGACAACAGTCAGCACGCCCACACGCGCGGCGTTAAATTTTCGAAATTTCTGCTCTTGGCGTTCGAGATTTCTTTTTTAAAATTTGCATTGAATGCCTTGGTGCGCATTGAGGTGTCGGGCGCGCGCGCTTTGTCAAGAGAAAACTTGTTACGGTTTATAATGTTCACCGAGCTATTTTATTTAGCTATCATCTCGAAATAAGAAATTAACTCGATCAAAACTTTGCGCTATAAATTATTGCGAATTTCGTTTTTAACTCGAAAAGTTTCAATGGAATGCCAATTTTTTATCTTTCCTTTTTAATTTTTAATTTTTTTTTTTTTGAATTTATCCACACATAAAATAATTATAATTTATGAAAAAGCGTCGAAAAAAAGAAATTAATATTCCGCACGGTATATAACGTTATATAATTTTCTGAAGAAAAGAAACGTTCGCGCGAGTTGCAATAATTACGTTAATGATGTCGAAAATTTGACGAATTTTCCGCTGGATTATTATTGTAATTATTCATTATGTTACGCGGAACTGCGTCGGGAACGACAACGTAGCGGCGAATGAGCTCAAAACTCGCGAAAGGGAGAACGATGGGCGATGAAAGAAAAGCTTGTGGTAGACGAAAATGAAAAAAAAAAAAAACAGAAAAAAAAAAAAAAAAGATAAAAGGAAGCAAGAGAAAGGGAAGTAAGAGGTTACGGCGAAATATATAGGGGAGAGAGATGATGCAGCTCGAGATGCACTCGTCTGCAGCAGCTAGCACTCGAGTGCCCGTCCGCTCATTAGGCAGCGGGTCAATGAGTCGCGACCGCCGCGGATCTTCATATTCTCCGGAGGCGAGCTCACCCAGACACCTGCCTCTCCCCTCCCCCCACCCTCCCACCTACCCCGTAAGAAAAGGAAAAACTCGCGCTACACAAAGGAAACGAACATTTTTCCTCTCGGACTCGGCGTTATTCCTCGGCATCGCCGCGCGCTCCTCGCTAACGAGCAACAAGTCGTCGAAACAACGGTTAATTAGACGGGAAAAATATGTGGATATGAGCCGACCCCTACGCGTATTTTGGAGATGAGCGCACGCTAACGAGGAATCGTATATCTCCTTCATTTCCTTCGCGTTATGTACGTTTATGCTTACATTTACAAGGCTTTTCTTCCATTCTGTTTTTAATAATAGCCCGTATAGGGTAGTAGTCTTTTTTTTTTTTTTTTTTTTTTTTATTTCGATTTAATATTAAGAGCGAATAAATTTTCGATTTATTAAAATACGTTAAGCAATAAACAATTACGGTTTAGTAAGAAAAAATATTTTCTTAAGAAAAAGATATAGATAGGTAAATAATAGAAGAATCGTTGCCCTCCGACAAATTATACCCGCGCAACGATCGATTTCACGAAACGGTCGAGAAGTGTACGTCCGTATGCGGTGTCGCTGCATTCGATTTGCCGTAGAAAGGAAGGTATAAGAAAGAGAGAAGAAGAAGGTGAGAGAGAGAGAGAGAGACAGAGAGAGAGAGAGACAAGATAAACGAGGAGTTAGAGACTTGTCACTTTGGCATGCGGGTCACGAGCGGGTTTTGAAACGTCCATTCGCTATTTATCATTCCATTTGTTGCCGGCATCGATGTCTCACGTATAGGGGTTGCCATTTCGAGCGAAGCACGACACTGCGATTTTCTTACTCGCGCTGCGAAACCGAAAGAGACGGAGAAGCGTGCGCGTGCTCGCTCGCTCTTTACTCCTTTGCCGATATACCGCCAGAGCAGCAACGCGTTTCTCCCCTTTTTCGAGTACTGCGCGCCTTATCCCCTCTCCTTCTTTCTCTTTTTATCTCCTTTCTTCCTTTTTTCCAACCCCAAAGACGTTTCGCGCAAAAAGTACGAGGAAACGTGGCGCTTCGCACTTCTATACTTATTTCTACCCCCTTTCGCGTTTGCATGATTGATAAAATGGATAAAACGATTTCTTTCTTTCTGATTTTCTCTTATTTTTCACTTTTGTAAAATTTTACTTCAACATAAAAGTTTCAAGATAAAAGAACTTTTTTCCCCCAAATAACGCTATACCTATTTTTTTTTTTTTTTTTTTTTTTTTTTTTTTTAAATGAATTTTTCATTTTAAGGTTATATTTCAAGAAAATTATTTAAATGGATTAGAGTGGAAATCTAATATTGCATTTAATATAAAATAATGTATTGTTGATATTTTAATATCGTTATTTGACAAGCACAACAAGGAATCTTGAACAAAGCTCAAACATTGAGGAAGGAGCAATTTTAAAAGTTCGCCCCATTATTCCTCGTTAAATCATGAACCGATAACGCGATATTTCCTTATTTTCTTAAGCTTATTTGAAAATTCATAGGGTATTTTAGATGACAAAACGTAGGATGATTTTAGTTTGAAGTAAATAAGTATTGGTAACAAACTCGATTTACAAGATTATAGATGAGAAAAATCGCTTGAAAAACGTCATGTCGCAAATCCAAATGAAGAGGATTCGAGGACGATTTTCCGGGGGATCGGTGGGAATTTCAAAGCACTCGATGCTTCTTTTCCCTTCTATCTCGTTCTCTCTTGTCACGCGCGACGGTCGAGACGATGTCTCACTCTCTCTGTCTCCTTTAGAGAATTCGAATCGCAAGCTTCGAGAAGCGAGCGTTTGGTAAATTTGCGTGACGCTTTTTCTCCACCTCTCTCTCTCTCTCTCTCTCTCTCTTTCTCTCTCTTTCTCTCTGTCTCTCTCTCTCTCTTTCTTTCTTTCGCTCTTCTAATGCGAAAGTCGCTCGAGAAAGTCGTTGACAAATCGACGAGAAGCAGCAGCAGCAACGGCGGCAGTGGTATAGGTAACGGCGCAGCGCGCGAGAACTAGTGGAGCACTGTACCGAGGCAGCGGTGGCTGTGGGATCGGCTTCCTTTGTGTGAAACGTTCTATTTTCGCCTGTCGCCATCTCTAGCCGGTGTTCCTCTCTATACCTATAACGTTTAACGTATACCCTTTTTACCTCTTTCTCCCCATCCTCGTTTTCTCTTATACTCTTGTTCCCTTTTTTCTCCCTCTAACTCTCATTCTTTTGTCGAGCTCTTTGCTTTCGGAGCGCTTGCGTGCATTCGTTCTTTTCTCGTGTCTCTCTCTCTCTTTTTAGCGCCGCGTACAGAGAAAGAGAGATAGAAAGAGAGAGAGAGAGAGAGCGTCAAACACATAAAAATACGGAAAATCGATATATACTCTTTTCCAATTTTAGGATAAACGAGAGCATCGGTATGCCGATATTCCAGTCCACGGACGAGTAGTTGCTGCAACGCTTCACTCGTATTCCAAAATAATGGAAAGAGAAATGAAAAATAAACATGGCTAGTAGAGGGAGAGAGAGGGATGAATGGGGAGAGAGAGAGAGAAATAGAATAAAAGCAACGTTGCTACTGCTGCCGTTATGCGATACGCCATTCCAATTGACCTAGCGATCGTTAAGCCGACTCTATAAAACAGCTGTTTTTTTTCATTATAGACCTATTTCATCATATCGCTCTTTATATGTTTTTATTTATTTATTTTTTTTTTATTTGAAACTTGCATCCGTTTTTATTTACAACGTGCCATTAATGTTTTAGCAAATTTTTTCGGAAAAAATTAAAGATAAGTTATAAAAAATGTACGAGTAATTAATGTACTAGATTTTTAAAAGCTTTTAATAATAAAAACAACAATAACTTTATAATGATGAAAGATATCTTTAATAATAAATTTCATGTTTAGATTAAATTAGGACAAGAGTTTTGTACGGCAGATAATTGCTTTGTTAATAATTAAAGAATAATTGCTTAGTTGCAATATGACTAAAATATTAAAAGCATTCTCGGAATTATTTTCTTTTAATATATTTAATCTTTTGATTAAAAGCACCTCGTATTCTTAGTTTTTATACATTAAAATGAAGTTGAGTAGTAAAAGTCGGGCTCTGGTTAGTCGATACATTTTCATAATTAAAATCAATATTTTGCTTAATCCACGATATTACAACTATTAAAAAGAAAAAAAAAAGAAAACAAATAATTTTAGTAATTAAAGTATTTGCAGCGCCGTGTTATTTTTATTTAATTTTAATAAACTTTGTAGCGGTTGAAGTGTAAAAAATTGTTATGAGTATTAAAGCGAGAAGGAAAAAAAGTTGAAAAGATAGCGAGCAGCAGCTCGGCAGTAAGAAGTCGAAACGACGCTAAACGCGCACGCATGTACAAGCTTTGAAATTCAAACACCTGCTGGAGAACAAGTCCAACTCGCGTTCGGCGCGAGATACGAGAAGGGTGCTAAGTAGCGGTAGGATACAAAGTTTAAGATCTCATCCCCGTGCGGGGCTCTTGCACGTGTACACTTTGAAGCGCGGCGCAAAACCGGGCTACGTTACACCGGCTCCTCGCCTTTGATCGTTAACTTTAATACAATTCCGGGCACGCACGAAATTACTCGCTGCTACGGGAGCCGAGCGAGCGTTACCGCGACTTTGCCGCGAGTTTTCCCAAGCGCGGAACTATGTTCGAGGGGGGGGGAGAGAAGGGGGAGACAACACGGCGGAGATGGTGATTAAAATCGACCGCGAGGAGAAACGCGGCGATCCGCAGCTGTTCGTATATCGGTCCTCGCGAGCCCTTACCCGCAACTTATCGCCTCGATGACCTTCGCCGGCTGCTCGCAATAGTTTAACCACGACCGCGGCGACGTCGTTCCCCGTAAAATTGCGCGAGGCTCCGCGAACGATTCCTGAGCACAAAGTCAGTCTCGCGATGGTTCCCATTACCAGTGGAAAGAGGGGAGGTAAAAGGAACCGAGAGAGAGAGAGAGAGAGAGAGAGAGAGAGAGAGACAGAGGTTTGACCATCTGCGACAGAATTCAATCCGCGGTGCTATCTCGTGCGGCAATGGAGGAAAAGAATTGTCTCGTTCTTTCTTCTGGCAACGTAGACTTCTCTTCCTTTCATCCTTGTCCGGTCGAACTTGGCCGGCTTATCGCGCATTTCCATTTTTCTTCGCCGGCAAAAGTCCGTGAAAAAAGAAGGAGAAAGAGGAACGGAGGTCCCGCAAGTTTTCGTGATTTAACGCGCGCTAGAGAAGAGAAAGTGAGAGAGAGAGAGAGAGAGAGAGAAAGTGAGAGAGAGAGAGAGAGAGAGAGGGAGAAAGAGCGTTATCTGCTCGACAAAAGTCTTCCTCTCGAGCTTTTTGGTAACGACGGTCGAGCGCCGGTGGATAGGACAAAAATGGCGTTATCTCTCGCTCACGTTGGCGTAATTTATGAATCTCGAACGAAGCGTTGAAGCGCGTCAGCGGGAGGGAGCCGAGCTAGCCGAAAGTTTGAGACGTACGGTGAGAAATTAATTGGTCTCGGGAAGAGAAAGACCGAGGCGTAGAGGAGATACCGGCTTTGGAATTAGCGCGGGAAATGCTTTTGGCATGATTAATATATTATAGGAAACTGCTTGCTTGTGCCGAAGTGAAGTTTTCCTCTCACTTTCCCCCCCCCCCCCCCCCCCCCCCCATCTCTTTCTCTCTCTCTCTTTTGCAAGATTATTCATCCCGAGAATGTCGAGTACGTTTAAATTAGCGAATATGTATTTTTTGAATACTTCCATAGCGGCGATAAAATACATAGCCCGTCAACCGGATGTGACTTTGGTCGATATTTATCCACGTTTATTTATTTATTTTTTTCTTCATCGAAAGTGAAAAAGGAATGGAAGCGCGCATTGTACACGGCTTTCGCCTTTTCGCGCTCGTCTTATTTGATACTTTGAAAAGTGTAGCGAGTCCATTAGCCGAGAAGAGTATCGCGGCCGAGGTTGTGGTTTGAGAAAAGTGAAGGACGTTCGAAGAGTTGGCCGCAAAGAAACGAGAGATGGCAGGGCGAGAACGAGACAGCGATTACCAGCTCGATGCTTTCAGAGAAACTGTGGAAAATAGAGAAATAGAGAGAGAGGGAGGTAGGGAGAGAAAGAGAGAGAGAGAGAGAGAGAGATATCTCAATTTCTTAACAAGAATATTTGAGATTCCGTTGTACAAATATTTTTCCATTATGACACAAAGATAAATTATGTTATAGACTTTATATTCGAAATAAATTTCCTTTAAACTTCGTCATCTATACTATTGTTTTGAAATTGTTTGAATTCCGTAAAATTTTTGTTCGCAGAATCAAGATTATTATTATGATTTAAAAAAACTGAATACGACTTTTAAAACGATTGGAAATTTAAAAAAAAAAATAATAAAAATTTATATTCTTTTATAACCGATAAAATTTCACATAAAGAAATATTCGATGAAACGTTAATTAAAAAATTATTCGATAAAATAAATCGAATCTAAATTAATCCGCGAGTCATTGATATTCCGCGAACTGTACATCATATTTCTCTCAAAAATTTTAATTACAAAAATTAAAAAATATCCCGATAGACGTAAATCAAATAAATGTTTTCGAAAAGAATAGGAAGAAGGTATTAGACTAATTAGATATGTAAATACATTCTTTCGCCTCGGAAAAAAAAAAAATTAGTTCTAGAAGTCGATAACAAATTTAATTAATCCCATTTTCCTCGTTGTTAAACTTTGAATACGATAGCATTGTACCACGAGAAGCAGAACGCGGAAAAAAAAAGAATCGATTAAAAAATCAGGAAATCGCAAAATCGCTTTATTGAATTTCCTATCCGATAGAATTCAACGTCGGAAGAAACGAGAGATAAAAAAAAAAAAAAAAAAAATAAAGGAAAAGAAAAATCAATTAAATTAAGAGTGGAAATAAGCGTCGATAAAAGTGCATTATCGAAGATGTGTTTTTCCGTCTCGATAAAAAAATTTGATGAAATTCAGTTATTATCGACTGGCTGACAAAGTAACGGCACATTGCGCTCGCTCGAATAATTCAGAACACACGCCAGTCTGGGCATTATATAACCGTCCGCGCATTCGTCTCGATTAACGAAGTCTCGCGCGAGCGGGTGAGCAGGCGGGCGCGCAAACGTAGGCATCCCCAATTTAACGGCTTCTCCGTTCCTAAATTTCGGGCGCCTCGAGTGTAGCGAGTCCGTGAAAGCTACTGAAAAGGATGCATACTCGCTTCCCTGTCTCGCTCGAGTTAGCTCAAGATAGAGAACATGAAAGAGAGAGAGAGAGAGAGAGAGAGAGAGAGAGAGAGAGAGAGAAGCGGTAGTAGCTCACCGAAAGGCCTGTAAAAGCCTGGCCGGGCTCCAATAAGGAAGCAATATACCGAGAGACAGGGAGAGCGAAAGCCTGCCGGCCTTTGTCTATGCGCTCCCTTTCTCGAGGTCTCGCTGTTTCGAGCGAGCGAGTTAGCACCCCCTCGTACCTCGAGCCCCTCTCTCTCTCTCTCTCTCTATCCCTCCCTCCCTCTTCGCTACTCGCAGCGCGACGATAGTTTCTCAGCTTCTAACGAGCTCCCATTGTCTCGAGATGTCGATAATTATGTTAGTCAGACTACGTTGCGTTCTTCCTTCCCTCTTACTTCCCTCGCTTCCCTCGACTTTTCCTCGAATGCGCGCACGCGCGCGCAGAGTATCTCTATCCTTCGACGGTTAACGCGAAATTAAACCTCCCCGATTCGTTCCTTGATAAATACTCGGCTCGTTAGGTTTTTTTTTGTCGCTACCGTTGATCAGGATTCATTGCGTCGTTACATATCGCGTGTGCGTCCTTACACTAGCCGCTTTTCCTTTCCTCCTCCTCATCCACCGCGTCGGTCCAGATTGCATCTAAATTATGTGCAAACGAGGTGACTTGTTAGCCGTGTCGCAGGAACAAGGACGACACGACGATCATCGTCCTGTTCTCGGCTTGTGTAGGCACGGGCTTGCGGGATTGCGAGCGGAGCCTGTTCGTCCGACGTGTGAAGCGTACGTGTACCTCTCTCTCTCTCTCTCTCTTCAGTCGTCGAACAATTTAACGCGAACGAAAAAGTTTTATCGCTCGAAACTTGATCGATAAAAAGAATCATCTATCTGGCTACTTATCGCCACGAGGATATTGTAATTTTTTTTTTTTTTTTACTTCCGTTTATTTTTTATTATCAAGGATGTTGAATATTACGCCAATTATCGGAAAGTATTCGATTCGATATTTCACCCGAGCTATATAAAGAAATATAATCAGTAATTAAAACGTATATACGTGTATAGGTAGTAATGAAAGTTGATCAAATTTTCTACAAATTTTTTTTTTTTTTTTTACATATATCCTCGAAAATTTAACAATATTAATTAAAATGTTTCTTAAGACATTGATAATGTTGGATAAAAGTTTAAAAACAAGAGGTAAAATGTAAATGTTAATGAATTGAGAGAAAGTTGCGTATAGATAATGAAATCTATAAATCCCAAGGGAATACAAGAAAAATACGAGAATCGGCATCCGTTCAATTTTCATAGCTCAAATATTTAATCTAAAAGTAAAATATATTCATTGGCAAATCATAACAAAAGTAAAATATTCGTTTCCGAGTTGGACTCGAATCCACCTTATCGAGTCGCGCGAATCCTCTCGCTAGCTCGCTCGCGAAAGTTATTCCCGCAACTCTCGTTCTCCCGCTGCGCGAGATAAGCGGGGAAATATTGAAAGATTAATGAAAATTGATCAACATGGAAAATATTCGATTTGCCGAGGCGAGGAGCTGCAAACCTCGGTAAAATATTCAATTAGCGGCCCGAGTCGGCACGATATGATCGGCTGGAAATCTCGAGGAATAAGGCACTCAAAGAGAGCCCAAAGCTCGAAGGAGAATGAGGAAAAAGAGTAGGAAGAACGACGACGAGTCTCTCTCCTCGATTCTTTCGACTCGATTGGCCTCGAAGAGGGCGACATCCGCTTTTCCTCTCACAGCCTCGACGAGATACTGACAAAAGAGATACGCCATCCGACTTTTTTTAAATCGGCGCGGCAGACGCGAAAAATCAAACGCTGCAGATATCGAATGACGCGCATCTGCGATTTTCACCGCGCTCAGCGGAATACCCGAACAGCTTTCCTCGCCCCTTTCGCCTCTCGCTCTCTCGCTCTCTCTCCCTCTCTATCGCATTGGCGAACGTTAGTCTCTTTTTCGAGCCCTTGGCACTTTTCTTCTCCTCAATTCTTATTACGTGCACACGACGTTCGCAAGCGACGACTACTGCATTTTCTCTCTCCCGGGCCGGATGTTTGATTATCCCCTCGTGATTCTGACACTCTCATAACGCTTTGCTCGCATTATTTTTCTCCTCCTTCTCCATTCAAACTGATTTCATTTTCCGATAATTTTTTAACTCTATCGTCCTTTGTTGCATAATTTTTATTCGCTCAATGCAAAGCTTATTTTACTTGGAAACAAATTTCTTTTATTCTTTAAGATAATGAATAATATTTTATTTATTGTTATTAATTTTTTAATTTATCAACTTAAGCTTTTAATTCGTAAAATTACTTTTAATAATTTTCCGCATTTCCTCGTTTAAATAATTAATTATCCAAATATTTATAAATTTATGTGGAAAAGAAGCTTTTCCTAAAATTATTGGAAAATTAACAAACTAGGAATTTATATACTTGTTTGTAAATCTACTATAATATTCTTTTTTACATCAAAATTTCTAAAAATTGTAATTCAACATTCAAAAATCAATAGTCTCCGTGTATTAATATGCAAATTTATTAAATAGAAATTATCCTAGACTTATTTTAAACTGTCATATTATTGTCAATCTTGCAAATGATACCTCGGTATGTATGATATGTTTTTTATAATTAGTGGATAAACTGTTTTTATAATTATAACCCAACTAATAAAATCAAAATATACTCCAATTTCCGTTAAACTAATTATTCATTTACTTATTCAAATAAATTATTATCACAACGCAATATTGCTATAATTAACTGCCGTATTAATCAATGGCAAAAAATAATTTTATATATTTTTGATATTTCTTAATAAACGCGATTAATATAATATTTTATTTGGTATAATTTTATGCGATAAAAACATTACCGGGAAGAAAAAAAATTTTTTTTTTAAATCTTGTAAAATTTTTTGTTTATGTAATTTTTATAAAATTTATTTACCATCATTGGTCTGTCACTGTGTGTTTAAAACGTTATTACAAGAAATTTATTGCAAAGCTTAGAAAAAAAAGTTTTAGAGCTTCTTCGTATTTTCCATGAAAAACATTATTTAAAATTTCTATCTCTTAAAATTCAGGTTTTTATCGCTCTCATAGTTACGTAAAAAGCGCATTTTTTCTCTCTCTTTCTCTCTCCCTCTCACTTGCTTTTTTCAGCCTCGGAGTAGTGCATTAAATTAAAGTGTAAAAAGCTCAAGTGGAAAGCATTAAAAAAAAAAAAAAAAAAATAAAAAAAGGCAGCGGTGAAAGCGTCCGGTGTGGACCGATGCCGCGCGCACTCCTATTTTTTTTTTTTTTTTTTTTCTCTTCATTTCATTGAAAAACTCGTCCGTTTGTATGTTACAGGTGCAAAGAGCCCGGGAGATACCTAAAGGAGCTTCCGGCGACGGCCGTCATTATTTGCTTTCACAACGAGGCGTGGTCCGTCCTCCTGCGAACCGTGCACTCTGTCCTGGACAGGTCTCCCGACCATCTCATCCAAGAAATTATTCTCGTCGACGATTTCTCAGACATGCGTGAGTACACACATACACACACACACACACACAAATCTTTTCTTATCCTTATCTTTTTCCATTCTCTTTCTGTCTCTATGAGAAGCGAAGGAGAAGGCTCTCCGCCTCCTTTTTTGTATACAATGCCACCGCGATACTCAAACGAAACGAGATCGCCGAGATACGGCTCGTGATTCTTTTTAATTGCCGCGCTATTCGGCGCAATTTGCTCTCCGCTTTCGTGCCACTTGACTCGGGAGCGGCTTGGGTTGGACGGCGAGTAAAAAAAAAAAAAAGAAAAAAGAAAGAGCCGACAGAGAGAGAGAGCAAAGACAAAGGCAAATACAAAGATTTGCAGGAAAGTTTAATCCAAAATACAGCCAGGAGTTTCAAAGTCCAGAGAGTTGAACCAGTCGGGGCCCTTAATAGCTCAAGATAAGCTCGCTACGGCCGGAAGCTAGTCTCATAAACATACGCTCACCCCAACCTAAGCTCTCTCTCTCTCTCTCTCACTTTCTCCCCTTAGACTTTCTACCCCGTCCTTCTTTTCCTTCACTTCCAGCTTCCACCCACACGTGCTCTTCTCTTTCTCTTTCCGCGCGCAACGACGGCCAACCCTCTCTCTCTCTCTCTCTTTCTCTCTCTCTCTCTCTTTCTCTCTCTCGCTCTGTCCCTGGCTGCTGATTGTTTTATCATCGAAACGAGATAATAACGGCGACGTCACTTACTGGTCACTGACGACTTCTTTCTCTCTTTCTCTCTTCCTCCCTCTCTCTCTCTCTATTGGCAACGTACTCAAGCAGCTCTCCCATACACTTTCGCGCGCGCTTTTTATTATTTTTAATTAGATGCGGAAATATCCAACTAACGAACTCGTCCGCTCACTCGTTATTATTATATGTATGTGTACGTGGATGAGCGGCCAAAGGCTTCCATTTTTTTCCTTCATCTTTTTTTAAGTTTTTTTTTTTTTTTTTTTTAAGCTCCAATGTGGTGGATTCATCGCGCGTGTAATAATGTACTCTCACTCTATCTGTCTGTCTGTCTGTCTCTCTCTCTCTCTCTCTCTCTCTCTCTATCTCTCGCGAATATAAATTGAGTCATTTTTATGAGCGCCACCGAGTAGTTCTATTCATATACTCATAGCTTTATCAATTATCCATGTGAATAGTATAATTGTTAAAATGCAAGAAGCTACGGCTTTAATTACTTTTTTTAATTGCATTCCGAGTTATAAAATAATGATCGTAAAATTTAGTTTCATTTTTTTTTTTTTTTTTTTTTTTTTGTATTTTTGGAGAAAAAAAATAATTGCAATTTTTGTTGTCTGATTTAAATTAAATTATTTGCAATAATAAAACTAGAACGAAAAGTATACGACTTTCGTAAAATTTTCTCTGAAACCACTTGTGTACGATTTAGATTAAACGTTTAAATTAGCGATTAAAACGAGGCAATTCGATGTGCGCCATGCCGTCGATCGGCAGGCGCGAAACTATGGCGACGCAAAAATCTCTCTCCCTTACGTTGTAATTAAACACCAATCGAAGAAGTAAAGACGCGAAGGAAAATTGGCCCGATCGTGTAAACTCGTTGCAGCGAGACAGGCGTGCTCTCGAGCTCTACCTATCGCGATAATAGGCGATACGGCGATTTTGTGCGCGCGCGGGCGCTTGCGCGAACGATTCGTAAGCGAGAAAGGAGTAACTATAGCGAGGAGGACGCGATTGCGTGCATTGTGTGCATCCTTCGATCCGAGAGCAGCGGTGGCGCTAAACCGCTTTCGTATCGACGAGCGAAACATGCTGATCCGTCGAATCCCCTTATACTCCGTCGGTCTAAGCGCGAGCAAGCGAGCTTAATCCCGTAGTCGGCGGCTGGACTACGGCTTGCTTTGTCTCCCTCTTTCTCCTCCTTCCCCCCTCTCTCCCTCTTTCCCTCTTTCCCTCTTTCCCTCTCGCTCTACGCGGCTTAAGATCGCGAGCGCGCTTTCGCTTAAATCCATTCGTTATTCGAATAAATCAAGTCTCCTAGAGGCCCGTGTACTCCTAAGTCCGAAGAACACCGATATCGATCTAATCGTCTCTCGTAAATCGACTTTTTTTCTCTCTCTCTCTCTCTCTCTCTCTCTCACTCTCTCTCTTCCTCGCTTTTCCCTGAACTATTTATTCTCATTCCGCATCTACCTACTTCCCTTTGCTTACATTTTTCGCTTTCTTTTGCATTTTTCTTTGGCCAGCTTATTTTTTTTTTTCCCCTTTTCTTCTCTCGGTGCTTGAGAAGATTGCCGAATCCCCATTTAACGATTAGAACTTTTCTTAATCTATTTACAACCCTATAAATCTTGAATTTTTTATTACATTCTTTTAAACTGAACAACTTTAAATTTATCTTTTGATATTTTGCTGAAAATACGGGGATAAAGTTTTATTTTAATTTTGCATAATTGAAAAATTAATATTTTCTGCGATTGAAATAAAAAATTTTAATAAATTTAATTTGACGGTTATTTCCATTTCATTTCCAACGGAAAACGCGAAAATAGAAAAATATGAGAAAAGTAATATAAAGTTAAAAATTCCTTTGGGATAATTTTAAATTCAAAATTGTCTTTTCAACAAACTGGAAAGTCGACCAAAATGGTTTACAAAGTCCCAACTTGGCGACTTACTCGAAGGATTGATTTATCTATACTTTATTCGAACTAAGAAAAGTTACTATTCGTTCAGCATTGCTAAAGAGCATAAAATAATAATGGAGAATCCACGTTTTATAGGAAGAATAGAATTACGAGTCGGCTTTACCGGATGAAGTAAAAGATAAAGCTTTCAAATAATTTGGAAAACGTGAAGCATCGCGTGCAAAATGATGCGTGTAAAATTTTTACGCTCCGCTCACTTTCCGATAAACGACTATAAATGATTTTAATAAATGAGAGATTTCAATCATATTTCGCATATTACACTTTTTTTTTTTTTTGAATAATACACTGAAGCTAAAAAAAAGAAAAATGGTATCGCCTTAAACCGTAAAATGCAAATGTCAAATTTATCGTTTATTAAACGATTGTTTTAAAAGCACGTACAAAAAGCACGTTCTATAATTATTAATTGCGTTGATGCGACGAAATAAAAGATAAAAATATCCGACTTTATTTGAAATTTATCTATTAAAAAAGAAAAAAAAAAACAAAAAGAAGAAGAAGAAAGAAAAGAAAATCGTTATTGAATTTTGTCATTTCACGCGCAGCCCATCTGAAACGACAGCTCGAGGATTACATGATGAACTACCCGAAGGTGAAAATCCTGCGAGCATCTAAACGCGAGGGTCTGATCCGCGCCAGGTTACTGGGCGCCTCGGTGGCCAAGGCGCCGGTCCTCACCTACCTCGACAGCCACTGCGAGTGCACGGAAGGCTGGCTCGAGCCGCTCCTCGATCGCATAGCCCGGGACAAAACGACGGTCGTCTGCCCGGTGATCGACGTTATCGACGACACGACCCTCGAGTACCATTGGCGAGAATCGGGCGGCGTCAACGTCGGCGGTTTCGACTGGAATCTACAAGTTGGTTGCATCCTTTATTTCCGTTAGAAGTAATTGCCCCCACCCCACCCCAATCACCACCCCATTTTCTCTTTGTCTCTTTGTTATCGTGACACTCGTTGATTTTTCTCCACGAATTCTTCCATCTTATTCGCGGCTCTCGGTGCTCCCTCGGTCTCTTACTCGTTACAGTCAATAATTTAAGTTATCCCGTTTGAATACGAGCTTCCGACGTGTCAAAATAGAATCTAACGACGAATCGTTACCGGGAAATTGAACACGGATCGGAAAGTGTCACGTTTTCACGTAAATTTTATTTCCGCTTTTATAAGATTTGCAAATCTTTTTATATGACTTTTTTTATACCATATATTCGATGTTACAAAAAAAGGTAAATTCTTTTTGTGAAATAATAAAATAATATTGTAGCTTAGTGTCGCTAAAATTTCAAATGGGGTTTTTTTCAACGATGCTTGCTTTAATTATTCTTTGAGTTATTTTTATTTCGCTAATTCGAATTTTTATTAAAAATTCAGGCATAATCTATAAAAATAACCGATTAATTTTTCAAACGAACAAATATATCATTCAATTTTATTTAAAACTTTATTCTATTTTTATATAACATCACAATTCGCGACTGTCTTACGTATTTCTTTTTTACTTAAAAATATTTCAAAAGTAACATTATTATGATATTTTTGTTAATGAAATCTCATAGACGGTGATATTTTTAAAAGATAATTAAATAATGCAAGCGAGAAAGAAAAAAAAGCACACTTTTTAAATTATAATGACGTAAGATATAAGGAGGAGCTTCGGTTCGAAGCTATTCGTCGAGTTCTTCCTCTTATCCGAGCACTTAACCGAATAATAAAGTACACTCGGCCGAGAGTAAAACTCGGCGTATTAAGAGTAACCGAGAAAATAAAGCAAGTATCCCGTATCCACAGTTCAACTGGCATGCTGTACCCGAGCGCGAAAAGAAGAAGCACAAAAATTCAGCGGAGCCAGTCTGGTCGCCGACGATGGCCGGTGGTCTGTTCGCCATCGATCGAGAATTCTTCGAGCGCCTCGGTACCTACGACAGCGGATTCGATATCTGGGGTGGCGAAAACCTCGAGCTTTCCTTCAAGACTTGGATGTGTGGTGGTACGTATTGACTTATCTTCCTTTTTATTGCCTCGATAATGAAACTCGTACCAGAATTTTTAATTACGTCGCGTTGAAAAGAACTTCTCGAACTTTTATTTGTAACATTTATATTTATCGATTGCTTTTCGTCCAATAAGAGAGTTTTAATGTATAACCGAAATGTAAAGAAAATTAAAACTATCATATTAAACATTTTAATTAAAAATAAATTTTAATGCATCGATCGAGCTCGTGAAATTTAGTTTTAATTATTAGAAATTTATAAAATTTATAAAATTTCAAATAATTTTAAGAATTATTATAACGAATAATATTTATATATATTATACAATATAACGTATACGTATATATCTTGTATCGGTAATAAAATAAAATATCTTGTCGAGCGGTTAAAATCGAACGATAATCCGCGATATAATCGTTAAATTAACGAGAGAGGGTAAAAGGGTAAAGTAGTAACTGCTGTCGCACTACGCAGGCACATTGGAAATCGTCCCGTGCTCTCACGTTGGTCACATCTTCCGCAAGCGCTCGCCCTACAAATGGAGAAGCGGCGTGAACGTGCTCAAGAGGAACAGCGTCAGGCTTAGCGAAGTGTGGCTGGACGAGTACGCCAAGTACTATTACCAGAGGATAGGTCAAAACAAGGTTAACATACAAACTTCTCTTAACGCTTTCTTCGATCTATTTTTTTTTTTTTTTTTTTTTTTTTTTTTTTCTTTTGTCTCCTCGAGAATGCGAGAGCAGCGGGCTCTGTATATACATTTAATACTTTTTACTTTTATTTAAGATAGACTTTCGCTCAAAAGATTTTACTTTTTCGCGAACAAACTTTTTTTTTTTGTTTTTTCAATTTATTTGAGTTCTCGCGATTACAATTTTTTCAATGTTGTTATCTTGTTTCATTTAACGCTAGTTGTAAAATATTATATTATATTATTTTTTTTTTTTTTTTTTTTTTTTTTTTTAGATTAAAAAATTTACGATTCAACGCGTGAGGTTTTTTTGGCGCGAGAGACGCGTTTTTTGTTTAAGTAGCGCGGGTGACAAAGCAGTTGTTAGTTTTTGCCATTAACGTTGAACGAGCTCTTACTCTTTTTACTCCCGTGTTATCAAAGCGCATTTGTGTCGTCTCGATTGTGTGTGCGCGTGCGGATGTGTATACCACGAGAGTCTAGCTTTACGATCGTTTTACGATTTTCCACTTGCAGGGAAATTACGGAGACGTGTCGGATCGTAAAGCACTGAGGAAGAAGCTCGGCTGCAAGCCTTTCAAATGGTATCTCGACAATATTTACCCGGAGCTCTTCATTCCGGGCGAGGCGGTCGCTTCCGGCGAGGTAAGTTTCCGAAAATGTGCTTTTATCACTTTTTCCGTGCGCACGAGCACTTGTTTACAGATGTCGGCATTGCGCCACGTTTGCGGTTACTGCGGAGACGTCGACGACGACGACGACGACGATTCATCCAGGTGGAACGACACGGTCGTAAAAAAAAGAAGACAATTCTTACTTGCTTTTAACGTTGTTAATTTTTTTTTTTTTTTTTTTTTTTTTTTTTTTTACTTCCGCAGTATGACACGTTATTTATACTTTCAGGAGGCGTCTGTGCATACGAACATCGACTGGCGTCTCATTTCAACAACTAGAGAAAAATTTTTAATCAGATTGACTTCATTCGAATTTCACTTTGATAATATTAATTCGAAATTTGCTTTGAAATTATTTAGTCAGTTGACGTCTTTCTTAATTTGATAAAATTATAACGCCAAAATCATCGGTATAAGTACTCGTCTATTTAGCGTAAATATTCAAAATGAATTCGTTTAGTCTTAACGGCGAGAAATTAATTAATTTTCTCTATAATAAATTTTGCTTTCGCTATTTTGATGGATCAATTATAAATCCGGTAAAATAAACGCGTCGTCTTTCGCGGAAACGCACCAATTTTAGATTGGAAGCGATCGATTCGATCCTGGGCTTTTCCTCGATGACGCCGACGTCATCGGACCGATATTGTTCCGTTTTATAACAAATGCATGAGAACTGGCATAGCGAGAACGCGGGACGAGCGGCGCTTCTTTTGTTCGGTTGATGACTAGCGGCTGACCCTTTGTAAAACACCGGCGGAACAGCAGCGGCTGCACGCATCGATAGCGCACCGACAACGAACAAGCCGCTCGACGACCTTTATTGTCGAAACTCGTTTATCGCGTTTAGTTTGTCGGCGTCGCCATGAGCATTTCGTTTTTTTTTTTTTTTTTTTTTTTATTTATTTATTTTTTTTATTTTTCTTTTTTGTTTTTTGAAATCTAGTCGCGTTTTTGAAAGCTGCACATTGCGAAATCCGGGAGAATCGAAGGTAACGTTATTGCGAAGCGAGGATCGTTGCATTAATTTTGCCGTTCGATGTGATTCGACGGGCGCAAGGGAGGACGAGAGGGCGCGATTGATTTGTTTTTCCTGATTTATTTCCGTACGGCGGAACAAGCCGCACTCACAGTCGCGATCGCGCGTAATTGCGAAATCAATCTTGTGTACCCTTCCATTCTCCGACTGCTCGCGGGCGCGACCAAACTTTCGGTGATTTCAAACGTTTCGATATCTTCCTTCGAGGTTAAAAAAAATTTTTATGGAAATAATAAATCGTTTTGTGTGCGATTGAAATTTTCCTTTCTCTTCCCCTCTCTCGCTCGGTTTATGTAGTTTAAAAGATAACCGAATGTACATGGCCGCGCGTTCGAATCGTGGTTTTGTTGTTATTGTTGTTGTTACAACGGTTGTAGCAACGAGCTTTGAAAAAACATTTCGCCACGCCTCGGATTTATATTTTTTCGCGCTTTGTATGCGCTCGCAGCCGCAGGGATATAACTCGTAGTAGCCGTGTTTAACGGTATTCTTTCAGGTTTTACCAATTTTGCACTTTAAATTTTTTCGTCCCCCTTTTTTGTTCATTTTCTTTACTGCTTCCAGGGCTCATCCGCGTTGTTTATTTTTCGTTGCGGTTTTTTTTTTTTTTTTGCTTCTCCGCCGTTCTTATTCACGCGTGCAACCCCACGTGAGCTGTAAATCCGCGCGTAACAAAAAACGCGGAAAGCCGTAGAAATTCCGGAGAAAGGAAAACAGCTACCAGTTTTGTACAAAAACTCATAAAACAACGATTTACCCGCACGATTGCCGACCTAGCTCTCTCTTTCTCTTTCTCTCCTATACGCTATATCTTTTTTTCATCGCACTCCTCGTACATTATTGGCTATTCTTGTTTTTTTTCAGTCTCGCAAGGCCATTCTCTGCCCCGCGCGCGCGCGCGCGACTTCTTCCTTTGCCGTTTTCTCTTTCAAGCAGTATAACGTACGCGGGGATATCGCGCAAACGGAGAATAGACGCGCGTTGGATAGTCTCGGCTCAAATCACGTAGTAGAGACCGTTGGCCGTCGAACGATGCGGCATCTCTCGCTCTTTCCTCGACTCCATCCATATCCAGTTGAATTTATAGTCGGAACACCGAGCAGTCTGCAGTAATCGCTCCGCCGTGAATAATTCCGCCGGTGTCGTATCGTCGTTACGTGACAACGTCCTCGAGACGAGAGCGAGCTACTGTTTCGCACACGGAGTTATTGCTTCTTTTTCATTCGCTTTGAATACCTTTTCAGTTACGTTTCTAATTACGCGCGACGCGATAAAAACTGCCTTTGCGCCTCGGTGATTCTACCTTTAACGTTTGCTAATACTCTCTTTAAATACTTTTTACTGCTCGTATAAAATTAAAAGCTAACATTTCAAAGCAAATTTTTTTTTAAACAACTTCTGATTCAAACTTACCTATTTTTTAAGCATAAAAATAGTTTACTGTCGTTATTAAAATCAGCCGGTTACGATTGGATTTTTTCGAATATCTTTTAATAAGTATATATATATATATAAACAGTATTTCGAATTTATTGAAATTCGAGCGGCGTATTTTTTGAAATGCAAAGTTCGAATTTTAAAATCTATCTCCAGAAAGAAATTTTATTTTATTTGTTTTCAGCTTGCTTTATTTCCAAATATATCTCGATTAAAACGATGAACGTTTATCAGGACTCGAAGCGAGCCTGAAAAAATTACAATTCCTTTTTTTTTTTTTTTTTTTAGCGCAATTAAAAGGAGCCATTAGATCGGCTAATTGACTTTTCACAGGGGATTTTGCCAATCGATGGGAAATTTCAGATCGTCGCACGGATTTTCGTGGAAACCATTGGCATTCGTTCCTCTTGGTGGACGAGCGAAAATCCGCGAGTCCACTGAATTTGCTCTAATAAACTTAGCCTTTTTTAGCGGACGCCGTTCCCCTCTCTCCGTCTCCGCGCGGATTCTCCTTTTTTTTGCGCATCGCATTCGGAATTTTCACAGCTCGGCCCTCCATCGCTACGCTTTTGCTCACCCGAGAGCTCGACGTGAACGCGCGTGTGCATTCTCCACCGTTATTTTTATATAAATTTTTTTTTCTTCTATTTTTTTCTTTCTTTCTTTCTGTCTCTCTCTCTCTCTCTCTATCTATCTCTCTCTTTTCTCGTCGCGCTCTCCATTCGCTGACACTCGATTTTTTCCTCTCGCTCATATCCGGCAGCCCGCATTCCATTCCGCGAGCCAGCGCTGACTTTTATTTTTTTTCTTTCAGAGCGCTTCCGCCGTGGCGACTGGCGTCACGCGAAATCGAGAACGTTGCGCGATCGTCGACGCGATTCCGATGTATATCCGTGTCTTTATCGATATATATGTGTAGGTTTTTTCGCTAGAAACAGGATATTTTTTCACATTGATTCGTTGACGGGAGGAAGGGAAAACGGGCTCGTGTGTGCTCGCGCTCGATGCGCGGAGAAAAAGTTTGGTAATGCTCGAATAACCCAAAGCCGTGGTCGGGGGGCTGTTTTATAAAAAAAAAACGAAAACTTTAAAAACTGTTGCAGCTGCTATTTCTCGTTAAACCTCTGTCGGCTATCACATTTATATATCCTTTTTTTTTTTTTTTTTTTTTTTTTTTTTCAAAGGGTATGGAAAGTTTTTAACCAAACACAAATACTAAAATATGCGTAATCCGCGCTTATTTCTTTAAAACGTTTTATTTTTTTACAAGTGAAATAACGGTAGATTAAGTGCCCTTAATGAAACTCATCAATTAACGAGCATAAACCGGTGCACGGGTTATTTGTAAAGTATTTTGAAAAAAAAAAAAAGAAAAAAAAGAAAAGAAAAAACAATGAACAATAGACCCTAAAATTAATCAATGATCGGTGAATGCACAACGGCGCAGCAATTAATACCATGGCGAGTTAAAACCGGAGCAAAAGCGTAGCGACAAAAAAAAAAAAAAAAAAAAAAAATAAGTAAATAAATAAAATGAATTTTGCGCTGCGTACATTTATTCAGCGATCGAATCAACATTACTAACAATTTGACGAAGCGTGATATTAACCTGATACAATTAGGTGAGAAACTTGGGCGAAGGCGGCAACACCTGTTTGGATTCGCCGGCACGCAAGGCCGATTTACACAAGCCGGCCGGGCTCTACCCATGCCATCGCCAAGGAGGCAACCAGGTACAATACATAGCACGAGAGCATGCACATATATGCATATATATATAATGATCGCCGAATCGCCGAAATTCAAGGAGCTTTTCTTTTTTTTTTTTTTTTTTTTTTTTCATTTCATTGCATCAGTAATACATCTACGTTATACCCAATGTGAATCAACCCCCACCCCATTTCACCCTTATTTTCGTTTGCTTTTTGACACTGTGCCGCAGACGCTCGCGTGATCTCTTTCATTTATCTGGAAATCGATACGTTTTTACCTGAATAACAAATTGTTTTGTAATAATTCATAGCATGCTGAAGCATACTAAATTCACGCTTACAGTTTATTTAAGGTTATCAATACGAAATAATGAAAATGCTTTTTCTAATTCATTTTTAATCAAGCCGATCGCTGCCCGAGAGGTCGAAATAAAAATACAAAAAAAAAAAAAAATAAAAAAATGCATCCACACAAACTACTCGTATAAAAGAACCAACCGATTGACACAGTGCAGCGATATAAGCACGAGCCGCCGCACTGCTGGGTCGCATTCGTTCAATTAAGCGAAAAGCAATCGGTAGCAGTGGTGGGCGTTGCAACGATGACGATGACGAGGACTTTTATCGTCGTGTTATGCTTTATTTAGCCAACCGAGAGCAATTCACTCTCTATCTCTCTCTCTCTCTTTCTCTCTCTCTCTCTCTTTCTATAGCTGTCCAATGTCTCTTACGGAAAATCGCGGTCACGCGTTGCGGCCGATTTTCGTGGGCAGCGGCTGCAAACGGTTAAACAGCGGTAAATTAATCCGGGAGCTCCGGAATTCAACGTCAAAATTTTCGGTGCACCCGTGGCAGTTTTATTTTTTTAAAAGCTCGGCCAGACAGCGATTTCCAGCGAAAGAGAATTCAGAGAACACGCGAGCGTTTTTATTTTACCTTTTGAAAGCCTCGCGCCTTTGTTATTTCATTGATTATGCAAAGTAAACAAGCATGATGCGCATTTTTTTCAAGCTGATTTACAGGTATACATGAACATATACGTATATGTGTGCCAACTGTAATGTGCAATTGACTACTGGTCTGCGTATGCACCTTCTCTTTACGTAACGAAGGCTGCTGCTTTTTTATATCGTCCTCTCCGTTATATTATATTTATATACATGTATGTACATTTTTGTAATAGCATCGCAAAAAATATTTTAATAAATTC
The DNA here is from genome assembly GCA_949987625.1 of Chalcis sispes. Classification (NCBI taxonomy): domain Eukaryota; kingdom Metazoa; phylum Arthropoda; class Insecta; order Hymenoptera; family Chalcididae; genus Chalcis; species Chalcis sispes. The sequence continues at coordinate 63,138,033 of OX465098.1, forward strand.
CTCCACTCCTTGAAACAGTTGGACAAACGAGAGCAGAATGTAGGGGACAATTACGACTGTGTGTATGAGCGAGGTTCCTTTGTTAATTTTGTTGTAAATTTTTTTTTTCCTCTTTTTTTTTCTACCGATTAAAACGTTCCGTTTCCTTTTCGTTCGTTTGAATGCAGATCCGACATTTGACTAGCGGAATGTGCATAGACTCGCCAGGCAACCCGGAAGATCTGCATCAACCTGTAGGCTTCTATGAATGTCATAACCAGGGCGGCAATCAGGTACACGCGACGCCTCCGCCTTTCTCTTTCAAAATGCGGCGATTTTTCTCGCACCTTTTATCTCATCATTTTGTTTGTTTTTTTTTGTTTTGTATTCGCTATCTGAATCGTGTTAGCAAATAATTATAGATTCGCGGTAGTGCATTTTTAGAGGTGCGCCGATTGTATTTTTAACCTTGGCGTCTGGTAAAAAGGATAACAAAATACACGGTGGTGGCGGTAGTGGTATTGTATTAATTTTCATAACTTTCACAAAGTTAACCAAAGTTATTTCGAAAGCTGAACAATCTATGCATCGACAATAAAATTAGTCAAAATGAATGAGGTCCGTTTGTGTTTGATGTGTGTCGGTAAATATTTGTTCGAGTTAATGAAATGTTGTACCTTGTAGAGCTTTTGCCTCGATGATAAATTGAATCGACGTTAATTTGACCTAAAAATCACTTTAAATAATAAGTATTAAAATACTTGTCAGATTATAAAAAAGGACGAGGTTTGCTTAGCTTTTCATTTTCTCTCGTCATTGCGATGAAAAAAAAAGAAAAGAAAAGAAAAGAAAAGAAAAGAAAAGACAAAGACAAAAAGAAAATCAGCTTTACGGAAAAAACTAATTTTTTCCCGTCCTTCATCGAATCCCAATAACGTCATCATTGTTCGCCATGAAAAGGAAAAAAGGTGTGGGTTGTGTAACCTGAATGCTGCTGATTAATAGTTCATACCGGCTGTAATAAAAAATAACACTAAACAAAAGCAATCGTACCTCGTTATCCTCGACGAGGACAAAGAGTAACGGTAGCAGAGAAAAGGACAGCTTTTCTTATTCTTTTCAATTAAGGCAAAATACCCTCGGACAGAGAAAGAGTCTCGTTTCCTCGCTGTATATCCAACGTATATAAAGTGAAAGCTAAGAGCAGTAGTCACTGCCCCTTTTATCTCTCTCTCTCTCTCTTTCTCTCTCTCTCTCTCTCGCTCTTTTTCTTACACGTTCAGAGCTCACTTTTGCGCGCCCCAACTTCTTTTCTCCGTCATCGGTGACTACGCTCCGATTGCCTCGGGACGTGTATCAAGTATAAAACGAGATCGAGTGACTCCTACCCTTCAATAAGTAGTAAACTGCTTACGCGCGCGCCATCCGAGCGCTGGCTTTTCTTTTTCCACCGTTTCTTACCAACTTGGGCACCCTTTCAACCTATATATATATATATATATTTATTGATGTGTATAGAGAGAAAAAAAAAGAGCAAGAAAAAAGAGAGAGAGAGAGAGAGAGAGAGAGAGAGAGAGAGAGAGAGAGAGAGTTACAACGACTGACTGCAATCACGCGTCTCTTGGACGCGGGCCCGTTAAACTTTTAGCCCCTTTCCCTCCCTGTATTTTTCCTCTCCGATTGTTTTTCTTTTTCCATCGTTCATCCCTCCGCCCCTTTCACAGCCCTTTAAAATCCGTTTGCTTCTCTTTCGGCTTCTGGTGCTGTTATGTGTGTATATATATATGTGTGTGTGTGTATATGTTTCGCGAAAGAGCAAGTTTTCCAGAGAAAAAGAGAGAGAGAGAGAGAAAGAGAAAAAGAGATAAAGAGCTTTAGCAGCGACGGCGGCGGCGACAGTAGCTAAGGGGCACAGTAGCAACGATGGGAGAAAGAAAGGGGGGAGGGCGAAGGCGTAACGAGCACAGAATGAGAACGAACGGCAGGCGCCGACCTTTTGCTCGCTCTCTTTCTTTCTCTTTCTCTTTGTCTAGGTGAAGAAACTATGTACACGTATACATACACACACACACATAGGCGAGGGCGCGAGGCTCGTGTAATTAAAACACACCGAGCGAGTGTAGAGGATTTTTTAATTGGAATTTCGCGCGGACGCGCACAAGCAGTTCCTGTGCAAGCGCGTAAAACGATGATTTTTCGCGCAGTCTTCGCGCCTTTCTGCTTTACGTTTTTTTTTTTTTTCTTTTTTGTTATTTTTGGCTTTTTTTTTTTTATTTTTTTCGTCTCCTCTCCATTGTATCATCCGTATACTTTCCGGGATCCGGCAAATTTTACAATCTATATGTACGCGTTCGCTCGTTCGCTCACTCGCGCATCGAACTAATTACTCAACTTTTTAATTACACGAGCCTGCGGCCCTTACTTTAAACGCGCCTCCTGTTTTCCTCCTTCCACTGTTGAATATTCGGTGTGTTTGCTTCTTCTTTTGCTTTTTTTTCTTCTATCTTTTCGTTTTCTTTTTTTTTTTCGTTCTCCCCCCCCCCTTTTTTTTTTTTTTTTTTTTTTATCCAAGTTCTTGTTTTGCTGCTTTGGTGCTTGAAGTTGGCGCATTAGATAACGAGGCTGCCGTCGCGCGGCTATCTGCGCTAAATAACGCTTAAACGCGTGCTTCAACGAAACTAACACGCCCGCGTCGACATACATGTACGCGCGAGCGTACGAATTCTATATAATACGACGTGGCCGCAAAGGCCAAACGAAAGAATCAAGAGGGAGGGAGAGAGAGAGAGAGAGAGGTAGAAATTCCAGTAGCGCGCGCATACGCATTCACGTACAAATTAGCCGAAATTGGATAAACGCGAGTCAATTTCGAGGATCGGTCAGGCAGCCTTCCCGGTCGACCGCTAATTACGCGCGGATGGTGAGCCGCACGAATACTGAAACCCTCTCTCTCTCTCTCTCTTTCTCTCTCTCTCTCTCTCTCTCTCTCCTCTCTCTCCCCGCCCCCCTTTCACTATTTCTCTTCACTCTCACACATTCTCTATATCTCGCTTATGTGCGTGTCTACGTGTGTACACCACTGCATGCTCTATATTCGATTGGTTTTCACAAACTATTTTTTTATTTTTTTTTTTATTTTTCGCTTCTCTTTCTTTTCATGCCGTAACGATGATTTTTTCTGTTTTCGCGGCGATCGCAGTACTGGATGCTGAGCAAGACCGGTGAGATACGCAGAGACGAGTACTGCCTCGATTACAGCGGCGCCGATGTCATACTTTATCCCTGCCATGGAAGCAAGGGTAATCAGCAATGGACCTATAATACTGAGGTAAGCATACGAGAAGTCATACTATGCGCCGTATTTTTCGTTGTTTATGTGCCGTAAGAGAGATAAGCGCTTCGAGCGCTCTCGTACGAACTGAATTTTGATTAATACAACGTTTCTATATCGTGCAATATGCGAGATATCTCATTTTTATTAAAAATAAATCATAATATTATGGAATGCGTAAAAAATTTAATTGGTAACGATCGTTCCGTTGTTCGTTTTTCTTATTTTTTACCGAATAAAAAATTTACGAATTTAATCGCGAGTTCAATATTCAAAGGTTTCACCGTGTAGTACGCACTTTGATTAAACCGGTCGATAAAATCAACAAAAATATTCATTTGTTTCCGTCGGGTCAAAGATTCCCCGAGTGACTTTATTACCCGTCTGCGCTTGATGTATATATATATATATATGTATATATTTTTTTTTTATTTTACTTTTGTTATTGTTTTTTTTTTTTTTTTTTTTTTTATACCGTTGACCAAAGTGGGAGAGGGAAGAGGTGACGCGCGATCGAGCGACGAAATAGTAAGAGAATGAGAGAGAGAGAGAGAGACGGAGAACATCGCTCGGGTTTTCATTATTACTGCCGGCGTCCGATAATTCAATTTCGCGCGTGCACGCTCTCGCCGTAAAAATATCGAATGGCTTGAAACAAAAAAAAAAAAAAAAAAAAAAAAAAAAAAAAAAAAAAAAAAGAAAGAAAAAAAAAGAAAATAAAAACGCAAAACAAAAAGGTTAAAATGAACGATCGAGCGATTGCACAAATGAACGAGGGAAAGGGTGAGAGAGAAAAAAGAATTTTTTCAAGCGCGAAAAAGACTTATCGGTGCATACAATTTGCTTTCGCATTCGGCGCGCGTTTGTTATTTATGCGCGCATAATAACTTGCTCCTCGTCCATGAAATTCATTTTTTGCCGCGCGTACGTCGAAAGCGCGGAATTATTGTTCGCGCGTTCGGAGATGAATTAATGTCGCGCGAGTGGCTATATACGGTTACGTATCGCGTTACTGTTTACACCGAAGTTTTGTCGATCGCTAATTGCGCTCGTAAATCTCGTTATGGAATTGGTGATGAGAATTCATTCGTGACTCGATCAATTCTCAAAATATCAAATATTTTATTTATCTTTATTTATTTGAATTTTTTTTTTTTTTTTTTTTTTATAATTGATATCGTACATTCGTATATATACATAAAAAGTTTTAAAGTATAACGTTTAAAGCTTAAACGTGGACGAACTTTTTTACAATTGTAACTCACTTGAAATTTACACGCAGATTAAAATTTCATCTACCGTTTTATTATTTTAGTGCGTGAGTTATTAAATTTAAACGACGTTTCAATTGCTACCACCTATCTAATAAAATTATTAATTGTAACATTCCAACATTTATCATTAGAATAAAGTTATTAAATAATTTAACATTTTTTATGAAAATTGCTCAGCAAGAATCGTAATATTATAAAATTTTTTAAAGCTGCGTTTTAAAAAAATGTTTTAAAAAAATTTTATAATAATGAAGATTATTAAAATGTTCCAATTAGCGGCGTTTTCAGTACCTCGTTTAAATTTGAAAAAATTACAAATTTTAATTATTACACAACAATGTGTTATTTGAAAAATTTAGCAAAAATATACTCGAGCGAGAATGCTCTTAAACTTGTTTCAATTTAAAAACTGTCCCGGCAATTAAGAATGTAGAATAACGTACTAGCGCTAACAATGTTTGCCCGTAAATTTAACAATCGCGAGAGATACGGAGAGGTACCAGTATACTAGTATATCGTTGAGATTCAACGTAGCGAGCGAGCGCAAGCTAATTAGCATGGAGGCTCAGGGATACGACGGCGTCTAGTGCAGCGGCTATAATCGAAACTATTTTTGCAGACGAAGCAGATCAGACACGAGAGCAGCGATAAGTGCCTGGCGATAACGGAGAGCAAGGAACGGCTGCTGATGGAGGTGTGCTCGCCCTCGGCGCCCCGGCAGAGGTGGGCCTTCGAAAACTACGATCCCTCGAAGCTGTGATACCGCGTGCCCCTGAGGGCGCTCCAGCAGCACCTGCGTCATCGGCGAGCCCAGCCGCTGCTGCTCATCGGCACCGCCTCGTGAACTCGCGCGCCCGCGGGTCCACCGGACTCGAGACGACGACGACGACGACTACTACAACTACAACTACAACTACAACTACAACTACAACTACAACTACAACTACAACTACAACTACAACTACAACTACAACTACTACTACTACATTCCCATTCGTACTTCTTCCTACATATGGACCTTCCCCCGCTACTTTACACTCTTACTCGGCTCCGCTCGCTTTCAGCTCCGACGGCGAGCTTGTCCTTGCCCGTCGCGCGAACGGACGACGAGTTCAGAAGGGGCAAAAAATCATTGTTGGCGAGCGCTATATTATTGTTGTTGTGAAGCGCTCGCTAGTTCTTCTAATTCTCCCGGGGAAAGTTATTATTATGCATAAATATATAAATATAGTGTAGACGGAGAAAAAAAGTGTCCCTCCGAAGAATCGTCGGGACGTTTTCTTGTTGGACATTTCTTCTACTTTTAGAGGTGAAAGAATGATAACGACGATGACGGCGATAAAATATTAAAATATATGAATATAACGAATAATGGGCTTAATGCGTTCAGTTTGTGCGATAAATGCACACGTTGACAAATTATTTTTATATTTTTTCTATAATAAACGAAATAGAGACTTGACGTAGATCTTGTACATTTGTGTAAAATAAATTTAACTACGATCAATGCCAGTTTATTTTAGAATTAAGTCGCCACAAGATTACAAGAGAGTTATAAAATAAAAAAATAAAAAAAAAAAAAAAAAAAATGAAAAAATAAAAAATAAATTAACAGATAAATAAAAAATAAAAAATAGAAAAAAAAAAAAAATATATATATATATATATATATATATATATATACATGAGCGAATCGTGATGTGAAAGGAAAGATTTTTAATTAATTAGAGAAGATCGTTAATGAAAGGTGCTGTGCGAACGAGAGACAAATAAAAGTATAGAAGACGAATAGAAAGAAAGAGAATAAAGAGCGTGTATACTACTGTGTGTGAGAGTCTATTTGTGCAAGACTTTAAATTAGCTCATTACTAGTTGCCAATTATTGTAATCGATAAATAATTCCAAGGAATCCCCGTGTGTTTGGGCGTACAATATCCTCCCTTCGTGTTCGCTATCGCGTGAGATTTCGACCTGGCCGCATGTTTGCTCGCGATCAACAAAGTCAACGAGCTACGGGATCTCGCGGCGCCGCGACGCATTTACGGACCTTGCCTTCCTAAGAACGATGAAAACAAATCACATCGAGAGATAATATACTCCTGTAAACTCGGACGATCGAATTGGGTCTCTCCGATTCTTCTGTTCTTTTATCTTAATTGCTTCGAATAACGCGGCTTTCAATCTTATTTACATTAATTGACGAAATTACACATTTTACGATAACGATAAGTCACTTTGAATTGCCACTTTTTCAAAAAGGAACGCATGGAAAAATTACCGACTTGATGCTTCGTTAGCAATGATAATTTTTCCGTTTGATAAAAAGCAGGAAGAGATCCAAATCGATTGTACGATTATTCGGTGTGACGGAATAAACATGTCTGTTTATGCGTTAAAATATGTCATTGTCAAGGTAAATAAAAAAGATTAATAACAAGAAAGACGTTTATATATAAACGAATAAACATACATATTATACATATAAAAAAAAAATAAAAAAAAAACATATATATATACATATACATTCACAAAACATTTTCTACATTTAGTAAGGATGTGGCATATCGTAAGAGAAAGTGACATATGAGACAGCGTGGCGACATTGCGGCTCTTGAAATTATTGGCGCGATGTGCGCCACGCGTTTATCGATGTAATATCGAACGTGCCTTATATTTCGTGTAAATAAATATTACAAGTTAGAATTAAAAACTACTATTGTCATCGTCACGAAAAAAAAATCTCTATGATATCGTGCAAGCATTTGTGTTGAATAAAGTCGATGTTGTTTTATGTTACGAGATTATTTTTTATCTGTTCCATTCATTATGTCCTTCATTGCAGTAATTGCATAATTTTAATTCCAAGCATGGAAAATAATGATAGTTGTTGAATTATAAAAATATACATACCCACCGTGCAATATTTAAAATTATTAATTTCATACAAGTTTTTAGAATTTATATCAGTAGTTTCATTTCAATTATAATTTGAAAAGTTGGATAAAAGTTTGATACATTTGATATTACACGTGGGTGCGTTTAATTTCATTTAAACAAATTGCTCGGGGAGGTAAAGCTCAACTTTAACAAAATACAAAGTTTGATGCGTAAAATAAGTCGTGAGACAAGCTTTGTTGCTTTTGAAAATTTAACCAACACGATGGAGCTTATATTTCTCGTAAAAGTAAATAAAGCTTGTCTGTATTTTCATAAGTAAAAGTGGCAATTAAGTTCCATGGATAGATTAAAATACGAATTCCGCACTAAAAGGTGAACGAGAATGAAATCGCTCGTTATTCTAGCGCAGTCGCGTTATGAACGAGACTAAGAGTGTCGCTGCTGTTGCCGCTATTGCGCCGAAGCATTAGCCATCCTGGCGAAGAAACATTGCAATTAAAATTTTCCAATTCAAATTTCTTTATAATTTTTTTTATATTAAATTATATATTATTTATGAATATAAATATTTAATTACTATTTTTCAAAAGGTTCATTTTTAATTTAAATAAATAAAAATTTTTTTTATTTATATAAGATATATCGTACCGAGTATTTAAAAATTCAACAAAATTTAAACAACTAAAGATAAAGAATAAAAAATGTTGTAAATGTTTGTAAAGTATAAAAAAAAAAAAAAAAAAAAAAAAAAAAAAAAAAAAAAAAAAAATTAAATATAGATTTATTTGGTATAGGATGTAGAATTAGAAAAGCATGAATAACCGTATTTTGGCGCTTGCGCTTAAGACCCGACGTCGTTTTTAAGCTTGACCTTATTTCCTTTAAATCTACAATTGCTAACTCGATTGGCCTCTATGCCGTACCGTATTCTTCTTTTTAAACTCGAAACTTTTTCGGTAAATTTTAGGAGACGCTTTTAACTAACAAAAAAAAAAAAAAAAAAACGAGCGAGTAAAAAAAAAGAAAATGTTTTTAAATGGAGAATCCCCCTTACCATGCCAGTCTCTCTCTCTCTCTCTCTCTCTCTCTCTTTTGAATTTGGAGTTAACAAAAAACTTTGAAACTCCGAGTCATTAACAGCGGCAACCGGCATTCATAAAATCCCAAAAGGAAAGCCAAATTCCCATCTTTCCCGTGCAATGGTTTCGAGGCTGCAAACTCATCTCGAACATAGAAGGTGCTGCTCTCACCGCGCGCGCGCACACACACACACACACACACACACACCGGGAGGCAAAAAGAAGCTCGGCGCATCGAGTTTAACAAAGTGTACATTATCGAGTGAGAGAGTGAGAGAGAAAGAGAGAGAGAGAGGGGGAGAGGGAGGAAATCACAAGGGAGAAAGGGGCGCGAGTATATATAATGAATAGATGGGGGAGGTGGAGGCAGGGGAGAACGAGCCGTTCGATCCGCCCGGCGGCGACGGCGCACACGCACGAAGGACTCTCCGCGCGTCCGAGCGCTTCTGCGCAGAAGTCCGCATCGTTAGCCCGGAACGAAGCGAGGAAGCCTCCCGAGCGAGTTTCAGCGTCGCGCGGCTGCAGCTCTCTCGTTCTCTCTGCCGTGACCCGCGCGCTCCTTCGTTTCTCCCAGTACAGCGAAGCAGGAATCCAGCATCCCCTTGTCCCGGTGGTGAGACCTCCCAGAGCCGGACGATATACTCGAGAACGGTAAGCGAACGTATACACCTCCGCCGGCGATGAGAGGCTCGGGAGAGCCAGCCGAGGTCGCGGCCCGGCGCTGCTGATGCGCCGCTGGCGAGCGAGCGCTCGAGGAGGAGAGGCGCGGGCTCGCGAGGGTCCGAAGCGACGACGAGGGAGGAAGCTGTGCGTCGGGGCTCCTAGCTCGTAAAGGTGTTACTTCGGAGCGCGAGCAGCGACTGCAGCCCGACGAGCGAGAGGGCTCCGTCCGAGCAACAGGTATTGTAAAACCTCGAGGCGCGCTCGGCCGCGAGGGAACGCGGAACGATAACGACTCGCCCGAGTGCATCTGGTGTGTATGCGTTGTGTGTGTCTCTCTGCACGGATAGTCGCCGCAGCAGCAGCAGCAGGAGCAGGAGGAACAGGAGGAGCAGGAGCAGGACCGGGACGGGGAGGAGGAGGAGGAGGAGAAGGAGCTGGGCGCGAACATGCCGGAGGCGTCGAGCTCGGGGGGCATGGTCGACGACTCGGACAACTCGATCTTCGAGAACAAGTCCGGTCTCGCCGAGGACATGAAGTTCCTCGCCCGCATGCCCGAGCTCTGCGACGTCACCTTTCTCGTCGGAGACACCAGGGAGCCCGTCTGCGCGGTCAAGGCTGTCCTTGCCGCTCGGAGCAAGTTCGTATTACTACTAGATTAATCTCTCTCTCTCTCTCTCTCCCTCTCTCTGTCCTTCGTCCTTCTTTCCACCCCTCGCACTTTTCTGCGCGCGTTTGCTACTTTGCTCCTCTTGCGTTTAAAAATTCGAGACAATATTATCTTTGCTGGTTTTAAATTAAATAAAATCCCGATCGATCCTTGCCATCTTAAACGTGTTGTCAACGTTACCTTTTTCGTCGATTGAATATACGCGCGTTTGATGTGTGGATATTTTTTAAAATGATTTAATTCAATTAAATAATGATTAGAAATTTTTCATTCTTTTCTTTTCTTTTCCTTTTTTTTTTTTTTATAATTAATATTTATCTGAATATTTATTATGATTGAGACGAAAGGACAAACAAACAAACGAGAGACTTTCTCGTCAGCTCAACAAGTAGTTTCCTTTCCGAAATTCCTGAAAAGTACCGCATTTCCACGATAAAGTAAAATTTAAGCCGATCGCAAAGTAGTTTGCAGTAAATAAACAACAAGGGATATTATGTGTGTGTGTGTGTGTGTGTTTGGGATCGCAGGGTCTTCCATAAGCTGCTCTATCAGGCGCCCAGTCCCCAGCGAAAGAAAGAGCCGCCACCCCGGGAAAAGAAGCTGAAATATTTTCTCAAGAGGAGCTCCGAGCCGCTCTTGAATCTGCAGAATGCCGCGCAACAGGTAATTATGCGATGGCTTTTGTTGTCAGCGTGACTAATGTGCGACTTTTCTTGCAAAAATTATCCTTTTAATTGCTCTCGAGCTTCGGTGTGGATTATATATACCCCTTTGTATAATAAAAAGCGCATACGATATATATATATATACATACACATCCGACGAAGCTGACGTCTTCTTTCTTTACTTTTCTTCTCTCTCTCTCTCTCTCTCTCTCTTACTTTTCTCTCTATAACTCTCTCCTTTGTACTTACTTCCTTCTTTATGAAAACCAATTACAATGAACTTTTATTATAGCGCGCTATCAGAAAAAACATAGTCATAGGCCCGGTTGTAAGAATGAGAGCAACGTAAACATTATGAATAATAGTGCAGTTAGATTATATACCATAGTATACGACGTTATAAACGTCGAGGCACCGTAAAAGGCTACAAGAGCTCTACTTTTTTTTCAAATTAATTCTGCGATAACCTTCATAATTATGTATCATTTAATGTACGTGTAATCGATCATAATCAATCTATCGTAATTTTTGTTTCTTAGAAAAAAAAAAAAAAAAAAAAAAAAAAAAAAAAATTAATAATAATAATAATAATAATAATAGAAAAAAACAAAAAAAAAAAAATTTTAAACGTAAAGATAATTTTTGCTCTTGAATTATGAGTGCCTCGTATGCATATGTAATACGTATGAGTATATTTTAAACATTTACATTTGAAAATTTTTGGGTATACATTGTAAAACACTGTATGTTATGTGCCATTTAGCGTTCAGGGTTCACGCAGCAGCTGTCTCCAATACAAGAGGTATCGCTTCAATAATACAATCTGCAACTTTTTCACCTTCTTATATATAATTATTAATATATACATATACGTGTACCTTATTACATTATAATTATTATATACACATCCACACGTTTCCCTTTAAATTTGTGCAGCAATTTTAAAACTTGACATCGATGCACAAATATAAAGTACTCTTAGTAATTTTTCCTCGACATACACATATTTACGTATTATAATTATATAACACTGATATAATACATATATTTATTTTGTTGAAATTTCAGAATGATGATGTGAGATGAAAGTTTTTTTGTAAAATCTTTATATCCACTAAAAACTGCACATTATCTTTTTACAACTTGTTAATTCTTTCGAAACTTTGAGAACATTTGAGAAAAGTAGAAGTTTATTGCGCATGCGCATGCCACATATGTAGTCGAAATTCACATCTGATTAGTAACTTGTGGTTTCGTAAGTAGTATATACACCGTTAGATTGTTGTGCACTGATTTATTCTAGTTAGAGGCACACAAGAATTTTAATAATACATTTAATTTCAATTAAAATTGTTGAACAATGCGTTTATTATGATAATATTACTGGAAATTCAATTCTATTACTTGATATCTAATTGTAATGAATATATTCGCTTATAAAATTTTTACAAATAAAAGTGAATTATAAAATGTTTTTATTTTATTTTAATAATAGTATTTGATGCAAACGTAAATTAATTTCTTCAAAAGCGTAATATTACTTAATTTATATATAGTTATTTTCAAGAAATATATTTGATAAAAACATTTTTTTGTTTGTCATAAACTATACAACAATATTTTCTGAGCTTTTGGTGTTTAACAAAAATATTAACGTCACACTGACAATAATTAATAATTATCATTATCTTTATCTCAATCATCCGGATATATTCATTTGCATTTCCCTACTTTATCGCATTACTAGGATATTCCATATAAGAATGCGTTTGATCATTGGTTCACAGCTGATACCAATTAAATATCAACGACACTTTATATACATAAAGCACATTTCTTTTCCAAATAGAATCCATCACATAATGTGTATTTTAGACAACATTAAACTGCGTCCCTCGGTCTAAAAAAAAAAAAAAAAAAAAAAAAAAAAAAAAAAATATATATATATAAAAAGAAAGAAAAAAAAATAATCTTTGTAAACTTGCTTGTTGATGGGATCGCAGCCTCAGTCGCAGCAACATCACACGCTCATCGTTGAGGAATTCGAGCCCGACGTATTCCGCCAGCTGATCGAGTACATTCACACGGGATGCGTCACTTTACAGCCGCGTACTTTACTCGGTGAGCGTACGACACGTTACAATCTATGTGGCACGATCGCGTGTTCTCCATCAACGTTTTCTTTCTTTTTTTTCTTTTTCCGAAACCGAACTGAAAATAAACAAATAATAATAATAATAATAATAATAATAATAATAATAATGATGATGACAATAATAATGAAAAAATATTGAAACGAAGATAAAAATAATAATTCGTTTGAACGAGCGCAGGAGTGATGAATGCCGCCGATTATTACGGATTGGACGAGCTTCGGCGCGCGTGCACTGGATTCGTCCAGTGTTGCATTACCGTCGACACGGTTTGCGCGCTACTGGCCTCAGCCGAGCGCTACATACAGTACAAGTGCACGAAATCACTCGTGCAAAAGGTAATTAACGCTCATAATTCGTTCATCGAACGCTCGACTTTAGCTCGTGGCCATTGTTGTGTGTTACGTTCTGGTTTTTTTTTTTTTTTTTTTTTTTTTTTTTTTTTTTTTTTTTTTTTTTTTTTTGTATCCGCAACGACAAAATTCCCTCTCGGCCCGCGTCATGTTTTTCAATTTCACTTTGTGAGCACATTTTTAACGCGTGCACGTTCGCGTTAAAAAACAAAGCTTTAAAAAAGTCAATAAAAACCGGGTTTAACGCTCTTACGATCGAAAGCAAAATCGACAAGAATGCATCGAGCAAATACCAAAGCGTAATTTTTGTCGCGTCTTTTTACTTACGCGTAAGGATACTTTCTGCTCAATCGTAACAAAAGCAATGGTTAATTAGTTTACAAAGAATTATCTTTATTACGTCGATGACAGAAACGATTAAATGACTTTTTAAAAGCCCAACAGACAAAGAACATTTTGAAAACGATACTACTCTATATTAGATTAAAATTCCTCACCGACAGAAATTTAATTTCACTTTATTAGAATGGAATTTGACTCTATTGAAGTAGAATTCCACTTTATAGCAAGTATGAACTTCTCTCCGCGTTTCACAAGTAGAACGAGGCCGAGAACGGCAAGACTAATATTGCAAAATATTACGTCAACTATTAATTTACACAAAGTTAATGAATTCATTAAAATGCATCTTATCTTTATCAAAATTTATCATTACTAATCAAATAAAATTTTTAACTATCGATGAAAAGAAAAATTTATCATTGTCAATTTTTATAAATTTTAAGAAATTTTACACGTATTTGAATGTGCGTTTAAAATTTTTGATGCATTTAAATTTTTTTCGTCGACACAGGTTTTGGAATTCGTCGATGAGCGCGGAAATGAGGTACTAAATCTTGGATCCTTCACTCTCTTACCGCAACATGTGGTGCGCTTAATTCTAGCACGAGACGAGTTACGCGCTGATGAGTTTACCAAGTTTCAGGTATGTACATACGCCACCCTATATGTTATATATAAGCCGACTTGGTTTCTCCTTCGTAAGTCTATTCCCTTAATTACAGTCAACGAATAATTTTATTAATTTTGCTAACACAGGCTGCGCTAATGTGGAGTAAAAAGTATTGCGACAGCAACGCAAACGTCGAATTGAAGGAAGTTATCGGCAACTTTATATCCTACATTCAATTTCATAAAATTCCTGCTAATGTACTGATGCACGACGTCCACCCATTGGATCTCGTACCGAATACTATTATTGTAAATGCTCTGGCCTATCAGGTGCGCATACTCATTCATGTATACACACACATATATATATATATATATTTATAAAGGAACATTTTTCACTTTAGTGCATTCGGAGTTGATAAAATATAAATAAATTAACAATTTAACAATTAAAACGTGATATAGAGTGAAGATGAAAGAGAGGGAGAGAGAGAGAGAGAGAGAGAGTCGTGGCCGTTCTAGCGATTGATGGAAATTTGTTGCAGGCAGACCCAACCAGTGTCGACCCCGAGCAGCTCTCCCCCCACAGAGTGAGGAGGCAGGGCCGCAGCATGTCCGTCCAGTCCTCGCTGGACCCCTACGGCAGCAACATGACTCTGAACTCGATGGGCAGCGACGCCGGTTCCGGTAGCGATCACCGGCAGCACTCGGGTAGCAACTAACCTCTGGCCCCCGCGACCGCGGATCAAACCGCGGTCGCGGCGCAGGACGACTCTTGCCTGCATTGCGGTCAGCTCCGAGCGGCGCACCATCACCACCAGCAGCACGCCTCCTCGGGCTCGGGGGCCGAATCCCTCAGCATCGAGGAGGAGCACCTGGACGAAGAAGGCGACGCTCTGCCCCAGTCGACGACGATTTCCACCGTCGAGCAGAAGAACCGGTTCGTCGTGCGCGCGGACATCGAGGTCGTGACCTCGCCGCCGAGCCCCGTCGCCCCGACCACCCCGAGCAAGTCGCCGACGCCGACACCGACGCCGACGCCGACGCCAACGCCGGCGAGTAGCGCGCCCTCGCCGCCTCCGCCCCAGCCACCGACGACGACCGCCGGCGAGCGCTCCGGGCTCTACATCCGCATGGTGCTCCGACAGGAGGGTCGGCTGGCCAATCTCGTCTGGCTCTACAAGACGCACAAGTTCTAAGTTCGATGTCCTTGTCTTTCTATCTCTATTCTCTGTCGCGTGTACTCTGTCTGATCTTCCGTCGCGCGCTCTCTTCCCCTATCTCGATGCCCGCGACTGTCCAAGTCGATCCCGTAGTCGAGATCTATATCTCTAAGCAGAAGTATCTTCTCTTCGTGCGCAGAGTTTATTATCGCATTGTTACTTTTTACCTCTACCTCTACCGTTTTCTTATATTTTCCATAGATTTTACGATACACCGACAATATTATACCGATATTTTATAGAATGTTAACTTTTTTTTTTTTTTTTTTTTTTTTTGTAAGACATCGCGTAAATTCGCCAATTTTTGTAAAATTAAACGAGCGTTGATTTTAACGATTATAATAATTAAAACGGCAGAGAAGTAGATGAATTTTGAAAAATGTACTGCTTCCAACGCTTGGTAACAATAACGCTTGCTTTAGTTTCAGCATTGAAAGCTATATACTGTTTCGTTTTTCTATAGACACCGCAAACAATACTGCCTCGCAATCGGTTCCGAAGGATGCGAAAATACTCAATGCTTTTCGCTATATCCACGGTTTCGGTTGACGAGGCTCGAGCTGCGTCGAGTATTCTCCGATCGCAGCTGTAAACGAGCAAGCGCACGCTTTTACCTGACGATTAGAAAAAGCTAATTCGATTAGCCAATTAGCGAGAAACAAATAATATTTATTTCGGCATTGATGTACGAATTTCAAGAGCCATTGTTGTACATTTTATGCTCCACAATCGAGCGAAACAAAGTAGACGCGATGGACACTCGACGTCTAGGAATTGAAAAATCTATTTTTAATACAGCTGTAGGTCACGTTTGACGGATCCCAATAGCGGTGGCCGTAAAAGCGCTTATGCTAAAAACGAACATTGTGCTTCTCGTTTTCCGTTTTCTTTAATTTTTTTATTTGTTTTTTTTTTTTTTTTTTTTTTTTTTTTTCATTGAAAATCTTTAAAGCTGTATGTCGCAATGAAAATAGATAAAACAAACTAAAAATTGTAAATCGTAGCTTTCGAATTCGAATCTCTCACTGCCACGCTCAACGCGAGCATACGAAACAACGCTTGATGGCTTCGATTGTTATTGCAATTGAGAGAGTGAGAGAGAGAGAGAGAGAGAGAGAGAGAGAAAGATGCATATATCTACCTACTACTCGTTCGAGAATTTGTTCGCACCTCGATAATAATCGGACGAATAAATATGTCGAGAAGCGTCGAGTTTAAAAAAAAAAAAATAATAATAATAATAAACAAAGAAAAAACTAAACGGTCGCGTTAATCGCGCGCTCGCGTTTCACATATCCCACTTTTCATACGAACGAACCATGTAAAACAAAGATGCTATTTTTCAAAAATAATGAAACAAAAAGAATAAAAAAAAAAAAAAAAAAAAAAAAAAACCTATTTTTCCACGGAGCGCGAGCGCACGCATGGAAATAAAATCCCCTTTGGCTTTTGTATCGCGCGTGTGATTCGAATAAGAAATAATTAATATCTCACCTATATAATTGTTTCAAATATGTAAAAAGCTACACGTACGCGAGAACACCCGCACATGTATCGCACATCGCACTCTTTCTTAATTTGTATTCTCAAATGTTGTAAACGAGTACCATTTAGCGACGAAATAAAATATAATTTTTTTTTTTTTTTTTGTTTTTTTTTTATTTGAAAAAAAGTATGAAAGTTGCGTCAAACTATAAGTTATCGACATCTCAGCTGCTTCTCTTACTTCATGTACGTGTACGATTATGGTTTAGTGAATCTTTGAATGCTTAAGCTCCTCGACATTGTGCTCATTATAAAAATCATAATTGATCCCCGTGAAAGAAAAATCACCTCGTTGTTGCATTTACACACACATATTGTTGCCGTTGTTGTTATATACATATATATATATATATATATATTTTGATGTTGCCGTGATATTGTTCTTTCCCCGGGCATAAATGTCTCAAGGTTATATAAGTATGGTAACGTGCAATATCGTGCATGCTCTAGCTACGCCGTATACCAATTATCGATACGCGCTAGACTTACGAAATACAATCGTATAAATATGAGTCCTGTACATTTATAATACTCCTTTGTGCTCGTATAAAAGAAAATTATCAAAAAAAAAAAAAAAAACAAAAAAAAAAGAAGAAAAAAAATGAAATAATTATATTCGACGAATGAGATTACGTACTTATACTGTTGTGTATGTATATTAAAAAAGCGTGTACTTTTTGTCGATGTTCACGATTATCAGTACAGAATCTATGATTATATATGAATATATATACATATAAGTTTTGAACATTGAATTATAAATATATACATACATATACATGTATAACAATTGTTCCAATTCGAAAGAATTTATACAAAATTTATGAGACCGTTGAAACTATAAAAAATTAATTCTACGAGTAGAATAATTTATCATTTCATAAATTGATTCTTAAATTGATTTTAAATTAATTAGAATGATTTATATAGACGATTGAAGAAAAATATTCTATAATTCTATAAAAATTAAAAAAAAAAAAAAAAGTATGACGAGACACCACGTAATCTTTGATAAACATCGAGTAGGTTTATAGTTCGTCATCCCTTTGATGAGATTTTCGCATGAATTTATAATATAATTTAGGAAGGTAACTAAAGTATTAAACAAAACACAGTTACAATATAATTATTGATGAAACTATTATGTTAGGTTATTATAATATTATTATTATTATTATTATTATTATTAATTAGTCGTTTTATAATATTAGACTTTATTTAAACTGTGATGATTATTTATATAACAATAAAGAATGTACTAAGAACTTCGAGTTTGATCGATACATGTTTTATTTAACCTATTTAACCTTTTTGATTTTTAGTTATTTTTTAATTCTTTTACTTTTTCAAATAAAATCTATAATTTAACGTGATTATTTTGCATTATAATGAAATGAAAATGAATCCTTAAAATCTTTCTAGATGTCCAGTTAAATTTTCTTTTTAATTTTGCTTAATTGTTATAAGTATTTTGAATACAAATTTAAAATTTTATTTTTTATTTTCTTATTTTTTTTTTTTTTTTTTTTTTTTTTTTTTCGAAAATTGTCAATAATTGATATCGAAAATATACATGCACCGTGAAGGCGATACGAAAGACAACAATTGTTTGAACGCGATGGACACCATAGCAACAGGCTACTGTAAGTAAACATATAGGTCTGCCCAATCCTGCATTTAACCTGCGCGTTATGTTACATTTATCAATTTACACCGAGAAAAATTAATCAGTTAGATATAAAAATGGTCAGAATGAAAAGAAATATGCCCGAAACGCGCACGACGTATTATTTAAAACCGGGACAAACGCTTAAAAATACTAAGGTAAGTCTTAATCAAAGAATTTTTTCTTCTTTTTTTTTTTTTTTTAATTTATCGAGCTTTTTTAAATAAAAATATGTTAAAAAGGTATCGGAAAGATCTTTGGCGCTTATTGTGCCGTCAAACGTATACGAGCGTTTCGTCGATTACACAGAGGAAAATCATAAAGTTAATCTCTGCGCTCAGAGAGAAGCAAAGAGACTGGCAGCTCTTAGAGAAGCTACTTATAATATGTCAAAATCATGGAAAGATACCGCACAAGTATATTGTTTTCTTTTGAATTGTTTATTTTTAAAATTAAATTTGTTTCATTTTTTTTTTCTTTTTTTTTTTTTTTTTTTTTTTTTCATTGAACTTGTAGAACATACAAATACGTCGAAAAGAAGAACTCCTATCTCGTAAAAAATTAGAAAAAGCCGACAGAGTAAGGGCTATGAAAGACGCAGCAGAAAGAAATGCTCTGGAACGCGCGGAAATTGTAAAACAGGCCAAAGAATTAATCCTTTACAGAAAGCCTCAGTGCAGATTAATAAATCAAGCACTTTTAACATCGGAGGTATATATTATAAATATATATCAAATGATTTATTCATAAATTTTTTCATTTTAAATTAAGACGGAATATGCGTGATTCACAGTGCTTTAGAGAATTAGACGAACAATTAAAGTTTCAAAAAACTTTAAAAAACAATCGGAAAAAATTAGATGATGACAGCGCCCGAGCGATTTTAGAAGATGTTGAAAAATTTCACGAAGAAGAAAAGAAAAAACGCGAAATTAAGTTAAATAAATTACAAATGAATAAAGAAGAATTAGAAAAACAGTTAATTATCGATATGCTTATTATTTTATTTTTCACAAGACAATATTATACGCATATTATACAATCTTTATTTTTCAATTTCAGAATAGAAAAGAATAAAAATGATTTAAAAAAATTCGAAGAATCGATTAGAAAATCGGAAATTGAAGATCTTCAAAATATGTCGAAAGAAATTAATGATATAAAGCAAAAAGAATTGCAAGAAGTAGGTGGACGAATTAAAAGTAGCAATGCTTGAAAATTTAAGAGTTTTATTCAAATGTAAAAAATAATTTTACAGGCATTGGAGAAAAAAGAATCTTTAAAAAAAATGTTTCTCGACGCCATCGAAGAAAAAAGGGAATACGAATCGAAATTGCAACAAGAGGAAGAATTTCAGGAAAAATATTTAAAATTTTGCAGAGATTCCAAACTAGAGATGGAAAAACAATTTAAAGAAAAAGTAAAAAATGCAAAGGAAGATAAATTAAATAAAAATGAAACGCTCGGTATGTTTACATTTGTAAATTAAAATTATAGCGATGCTTTTGTTTTTTATTAATATTAGATTAATTTCTAGCTAAAAAAGTCATTCAGAATATAGTGAAGCGACAGAACAAAGAAGAGAAAAATCAAAAAGAAATATTAAGACAATTGGAGGAAAAGAAACAAAATGAAGATTTGAAAATGATTGAAGAAAGAAAACAAAAAAGGGAGAAAATACGTCTTGAAAAATTGGAGCAAAAGAAACATTTCGAAGAAGAGCAAGAGAAACGAAAAAAAGAAGAAATGGATTTGAAAATTTGGGAAGCCTTACAAAGATATAAGCGAGACGAATTTAATAAAGAATGGAATTTGAAACATCTTGAAGCCGAAAGGAATAAAAAATTGCAGTACGCAAAATTGCTTGAAAAACAAATGGTTTGATACATTATTGTATGATAAAAACAAATGTGCAACTAATAAAATATTTTAAAGCTTTATTTTTTATATAGCAACAAAAAAATGCTGAAATACAAAAGGCTAAAATCGAAGAAGACGATTCCATTGATATCAAAGAAAGAATCAATGCAACGAACGAAAAAGTTTTAGCTTACGGAGAAAAAGTCTTGCAAGAATCTCGACACGTTCGTCCGATATATCCAATTGAGAAAACTATCGAGGTAATTAATTTTTATTGTAATATTGCAGACAAACAATTGTCATAAAATTTGACGTGAAACGAAAAAAAAAAAAAAAAAAAAATTATTTCAGCAATTCAAGAGAGAAGCTGGATTGATACCGCCGGGTACAAGATTATTAGATACCGAAGCTCCTGCTAAAATTTCAAAAAGAAAATGTGCACGAAGAACCGTTTGTACGAAACCTGTGAAAGACGAAAATGAATTTCATTTTGCTTGATAAAAATTTGTATTTATTTTTATAATACATCGTTTTGTTTTATTTAAAAGCTTACGTTGCGTTAATAAAAAGAAACGTTACGAAAATACTTTATATACTTGGCGTTCATTTTTATAAATATCGTAAACAACGCACATTCATTTTTTTTTTTTTTTTTTTTTTTTTTTTCTCAAACGGTAACTTGACTTTTCTAATTGCATTCATTATAGGTTATAGTGACGTGGATAATTCAAACTTACTTATTAAAAATAATGAGTAAAAAATTACAGTGAGAAAAGATAATGGCTTCTAAAGATGATACTCCACCTGAACCTCCTAAAGAAGATACTCCACCTGCACCTCCAAAAGAAGATGCGCCACTTCCACCGGTCATTAATTTTTTAAACGCTGGTGTATCAGGGTATATATTATAACCATATCCATGAAAAAAAAAAATAAATAAATAAATAAATAAATAAATAAATAAAATAAATCACGAAAACTTTTATCTTCTGTATTTTGTGTTGAAAAAGAAAAATTAATACTAATAACGATTGTACATCATGTATTAGAATGTGCGCTACGTGTTTCGTGCATCCAATGGACGTGATAAAAAATCGAATGCAAATGAGCAAGAAAGGTACGAGTATAGGAAAAGTAATATCGACCGTATTCCGTAACGAAGGTATTTTCAAGTTTTACGCCGGATTAACCGCCGGCTTGGTGCGTCAGGCGACCTACACGACGACGCGCTTGGGAATTTACAATCAACTCTTGGACACATTCAAGTGCGTAAACGTATTTATATATGATGTTTATTGGAAAGCGTATAAAAATTGTCGAGCTGACGAAGCGAAAAATCGCGTGGCTTTTATGAATGAAACGTTAAACTTTGCAGACAGCAATACCCCGGGGAAAAGCCAAATTTTGCTATGTTAGCACTTATGGCATCTCTTGCTGGCTCTGCAGGCGCTTTTGTCGGCACACCGGCGGAAGTGGCTTTAGTTAGAATGACCTCGGATGGAAGATTACCTACCAGTTAGAATTTTTTATCATTTTCTTTGTCTTTTTTATACCTTGTTCGTTCAACATTTACTGAGTTTACAATTTCGTCGCTCGTATTGATTTTTATTTTATTTGATCGCTTTTTTTTTTTTTTTTTGTTTTTTTTTTTTTTTTTGAATAAATAATTAACGTATAACTTTTTTTTATAAATTGTAAATTAACATTACCAAAAGAAAGAATTTCTTCAATTATAATTATAAAATTTATTAGAAAAATCTTTTTTCAACGTCTTTTGAATATAAAATGTAAGAACAAGAAACGAGCATAAATCGTTGATCGCGATACTAATTGCAAAGTTAACAAAGTACTGACTGTCTTTATTATTCTTCTAACAATGAGAACAAAGAAGAAATTACAAAAACGTCGTCGATGCGTTCATAAGGATCGTTAAAGAAGAGGGAGCGCTAACCCTGTGGCGAGGAACTCTTCCAACAATAGGAAGAGCAGTGGTAGTCAACGTCTCTCAGCTGGCAACTTACAGTCAAGCGAAATTCATCATCGCCTCCAAGTGTAATATCTTTTGTCGTATTATCAAAGGGCGTCCTTTTTTCTTTTTTTTTTTTTTTTTTTCTCAATCCTCATTCTCACCTCGTTTTATCTCATTCATTATTACAGTTAACCTCGAAGATGGTGTCCCTCTGCATTTTTACGCGTCTATGCTTTCCGGAGTGATTACGGCTTTTAATTCGATGCCTTTTGATATAACGAAGACGCGTTTGCAAAATCTAAAGACGTGCGATAAATTGCCTGGATTGTTTAGCGTTATGTTCAATATAGCAAAGACCGAGGGAATACGGGCACTCTGGAAAGGCTTTTGGCCGACTTATTGCAGAATTGGACCTCACACCGTCTTGACTTTTATGTTCAACGAGCAGATTGCAAGACTCTATAGACTTCATTTTATGCAATGAGCTCATTGTTTGCTAAATTTTGTTGCTCTTTGTATTACTCGTGTAAATATTTAGCAAGCAAGTCATTTTGTGAGTATGATGAATGAATGTTCTTTTTTTAGAATAATGTTAATTATGTCTTTATATAGTTTGACAAAATGCTCATGTTTTTTAAAACAGTCTTCTAAATTGAAAAAACAAAAACTGATTTAATCTTATTTTATTTTAAAATCATCATTTATCACATTAATTTTATTTTCCACGATTTTTTTTTCACAACGTTAATAAAAACTTTTTGACTTTTTGAAATCACCTTTTTTCTTTTTAAATCATTGAAAAATGTCTTGGCGAATATCTTATAACGAAAAATTCTTATTGTCTATATAAATTTTACTTATGCGTGAATATTGACGTTTACTAAAAACTTTTAAAGTTTCATTCATAAATATAAAGATAAAACAGATATGCCACTTTACATTCTTCTAATTCTATACAACGTCGTATGATGGCGCTAGAGTACGATCAGCTGCTGTTCTACTTTACCATCTGCGTCAATTGTTGTTCGAGAACGAGTTCGGTTCGGACTTTGGACGTTTCGCGGGCGTGGGAGACGGATGAAGGACGGCAGCCGGACACACTGACGTTCGACATCGCGAACCCCCGCGACGAGACAAAATCACGCGCGCACGGCGCCGTGTTCGACCTTCCCTTCTATATATTCCGTTCGAAGGCCACTAATTTTTGCGTTTGCAATAGAACGAATCGCTCAGAATTATACAGTCCGATCTCCGACTCGTTCGTTTTTATTTTATATCGTCGCTGGTCGACAAAGCGCGGTCGTTTATACTCATATTTTTTTTTTAAATTTTTTTAATCTCCCCGGAAAGATAAGCCACTTTGCATTCAAGGTGAAAAACGAACTCTCGTTGTATCTACGACAGACGAGTAGATTTTATTCATCTAATTTTCTTTTACGAACAAGAAATATATAAGTGAAAAGAAGTAAAAATGGACGAGAAAAAAGTACCGAATGCCGTCAAGTTTATCATCGGCGGCACGTCTGGGTAAATATTTTAATAACGGTGCAATATTTATTTATTTTATTGTTTTCAAGCATCAAATAACTTAACGTTCTTGTGTTAAATATATAAAGTCATGTTTTAAGAATAAATATGTAATGTGGAACTAGAATTTTTTTTAAATAGATCTTTTTACGAAACATTTTCATTTATGAAAAAAGTTATCAAATGGGTTACCTAATTAAAGATGATAATTCCTTGATTGAAAGCAATGAGAAAAGTTAATATTTTAAAACTAAAAATAAAAGATTATGTACTACGAATTGATTTAATATGAACTCGTACATGTTCGAATTTCTAATCTATACAGTCAACTCACACATATTCGCACGCACATACTTTATATATTTAAATTTAGAATTTGTATTGTTATAACCGATTATTTTTTTAATTAATGTGAATAGAATTCTATTAATATAATTATATAAAATTCTTCAGTTTTAAGTGTTCTTGAACAAATAAAAGATTGATTCTTAATTTTATGTAAAATTAAAAATTTATTTTATTTTATATTAATATAAAAGTTTTCAATATTATTTTGAAATCATAATTATTGCTTTGAATTATATCTAGAATGGCAGCTACATGCTTTGTTCAACCACTTGATTTAATAAAAAACCGTATGCAATTAAGTGGAACAAAAACATCAACTGTGGCCGTACTTTCTTCTATTCTCAAAAATGAAGGAGTAATAGCTATGTATTCGGGACTATCTGCTGGTTTAATGCGTCAAGCAACATATACAACTACAAGACTTGGAATTTATACATGGCTAATGGAAATAGCTTCGTAAGTTTGAAAAAATGTTGTTTATACACGTAAATATTTTAATTGTTTGATAAATTTTACAGAAAAGATGGTCAACCAAGTTTTATTACAAAAGCAGGTCTTGGTATGTTTGCTGGATGTGTTGGTGCTTTTGTTGGAACACCTGCCGAAGTAGCACTAATTAGGATGACAGCTGATGGTAGATTACCACTCGGTAGGATATAAATTTTTATATTTTGGTCACAAGAATTAAATTTTTTCAAAATTTTATTTTTAAAACAAGAAATAATTCTGCATAATAGATTTGGTAATTTGCCAATAAAGTTTCTTTGTTTAGTGACCTTAATTTTGATTACAATATATTTTTCATTTAGCTGAAAGGAGAAACTATAAAAATGTGTTTGACGCATTGTTCAGAATAATAAGAGAAGAAGGACTCTTTACACTGTGGCGAGGAGCTATTCCAACAATGGGGCGTGCAATGGTAGTTAATGCAGCTCAATTAGCATCATATTCGCAAGCTAAGCAAACTCTTCTTGATACAGGTACAGATTTATTAAAATATTTATGAAAATGTAATAATAATAAATTTCTCTTAATAAAAAAATTATTTATTTAGGCTATTTTGAAGAAAATATAACTTTGCATTTTGCAAGTTCTATGATTTCTGGTCTAGTCACAACAGCAGCTTCAATGCCAGTAGATATTGCCAAAACAAGGTAATACAAGCTGCAATATTTTGTGATCTTAATTTGCCTTCATATAAAAATAAAAAATTTAATTTTCTATTTTAGAATACAAAATATGAAGACAACAAATGGAAAACCAGAATTCACAGGAGCAATTGATGTATTGACAAAAGTTGTACGTCATGAAGGAATATTTGCACTGTGGAAGGGATTCTTTCCCTATTATGCTAGATTAGGACCTCACACTGTCTTGACATTTATCTTTTTAGAACAAATGACAAAAGCATACAAAATTCATCTTGCATGATCATCATAAACACTAATCATTTCGAACAATTCCGTAATATCAGGCAACGTAAATCAATAATACAATAGCATCAAATTTTCTATATTATTTACTTTTACGCTTTTGTGAAACGAAACATTCTTTATGCATTCTTTTACGATTTTAGAATCGTCGGGTACGATTCTTGAAATCGTAACATAGGTTATAATTATTTTCGGATTCAACTTTCATTGTTATCAGTTGTAAGTAAAACATATACAAACATTGTTATCGAGTTGTGACTTTAAATGTACAAAGCCAAATAGGAAGTTAAAGTCCACGACTATTTTTACAATAAAAATGTTGTTGCCAAAATAGTTTTACTAAGTTTTTGTATGTTAAGGGATAAAGCAGCATGTTTATAAATGAAAAGATAACATTTAAAAAGATTTAGAAGTAACATATGCCTAATATATTAAACTAACAGTAAATTCTGAAAATTTACAAAAAAAAAACCTATACTTTTACTATCATAAAATGTAATGAGTTGAAAATTTAGTCAAATTAATGTTTAAATTTTAATATTGTAAATTTAAAAAATCTTGAATGTTATATTTTTAATTAATAATTTTTTTATGTAAGGAAATGACAAAACTAATTTCTTTATCGAATATAGTTAAAAATTTTGATTGCTCTAGTCCCTTATCGATAATATGATTATTGTTATTTTTTTTCTTTTATTATTTTCTGTATAAATATACTTTCAAGTATTGTTATTTGTCTTTTCTTTCTTATATAATAAAAAAATTAAAGAATTGATTATTAAATTTTTTAAATTAATTTTAAACGATTGTGGTTGAATAAAAATATATAAAATTTTATTTATTGTTAAAGATTACAATTTACATTTATAAAATTTATAAATATTTATAGAAACATCCTAACATTTTTATTATGAATGTATACTATTAATTTGTAATGGATGCAAACAAAATTTTAATTTTGTTGTGGAGTCTTAATAAAATTTATTTCGCGTGATCGTAATATGATTTAACTAAATAAAATTCTATTATTTTAAATAATTTTGAAAACTGTTTTAAAAGAGATTAAAATTGCATCATTCAAATTACGAAACCTTACCGACTGAAAATATTATGATCGGTTGGTAACGCAGTAACTGCAGTTGCATCATACCCGCGAGATTCTTAATCAACCTGAACTACCTTTCGTCTTCAAAGCTGCAGTATATACAACGGTTTGCTCTTCTACGGGGACCGCTGCTGTGCAACAACGCACCCACTTCGACGTTCAAGTATACCGGATAACAGATGCCTTCAAGCTACTGCACACTAGATTATTACCTTTATTTTTATCTGTTATCCCAAAGTTTTTTTTTTCAAACTTGGCTTTTTATCTTCTTCGAATTACGATGATATACTGGAGTAGATGGTAAGTTTAGCTTTTAATTCTTCTTTCGATTAATAATTACTTTCAAGTATACATATAAATATGCAAAAATATACGATAGACTATAAAGAAGAATAAAAGAATTTTACTTTTAACTTCGAAAGCGTTTCTAAGACCTAAGCCTTACCAACGTTATCTTTATGTGTGAATATACGAAACAATCGGTATCGAAGAAAACCTTACCCTTGGTATGCATTTATAAAGAAAAAAAAAACGTTGAGAAAATTACTTTTCAACAATCGTAAAAATACGAATTCTTAAATTTATGAAAAGTAACGATCGCTTAAGGATAACGAGGGATGCAGTTGAGAGTTGCAGCGTGAACGTACTTGTAAAATTTTAGCGCTCAAACGTTTTATATCTGGCCTCTAGCAACTTGTACGCATAATACGTACATATATACGTAGGAGAAGTTCGAAAGAAGGCATAGCAGTATTTAAAACTGTATAGCGTAGGCCGTCGGCCGTCGGCCTTTGATCGCGAAAGGGTCTTTCTTTCTCCGTCTCTGTCTCTTTGCCGAGGAGCGAGAGAGGCCGAGAGAGCCGGTATCGAATTCGTAGGATTGCCATCGAGATTCGCATATCGCATGGCGTTGCCGTCTTTGGGCTCTCGGCTGCAACTCTCTTTCCTCCTGCACATATCAGCCTCTCTCGGCATCCAAAGAGAAAGAAAGAGAGAAGGAGCGAGCGCGAGATAGGAGGGCAGTAGCGTGTCTTTCCGCGTCTGCACTCGCGCTCTCCGCGGGCGAAGGCACGGCAAGAACCGAGCGCGACTCCGTAGCCCGCGGTGGCAGTGGCGCCGTCAGCCGGCTGTACGCGCTAGCTATACGCTCCTTTTCTCTCTCTCTCTCTCTCTCTGTCTCTGTGGCGCGCGCGCGCGCGAGGGTCCGTATACATATACATAACATTAGAGGGGGTGATGGAACGCGTTGGTGCGCGCGCAGCCGCTTTGTCTGCTCTCTCCTCGACGTAGAGTAGCAGCAACGTACGCGTGTGGTGGGGCTCGGCCAGCCAGCAACTCGACGAGCACGCGGCAACCACGGCAAGCCAGCAACCCGCCAGGGGTCCACATTACGGAGAGGGAGAAAGAAAGAGAAAGAAAGAGAGAGCGAGCCGAGCGGACGATGGCCATGGCGGAGCGGCCGATTGCATCCTCGGTTCAGTCGGGCGCTGAACCCGCGCTCTGTTCGGTCGTTCTTAACGACGCTGCCGCCCGTCTTTTCGTTCTTTCCGTTATCACCGATTGTTCGCGGCAACGAACACGCGTCTCCATTCGAACCGTTCTTCCGATCCTTGGTCGACGTCGTTTCGCGTAATTTGGTTTTCCTACACCTTCTCCGAGCCAACGCGCACATATACGAGTACACCTGCATAGGCGACTCTTGAATATACACAGTGAGAGAGTAGTGCACTATAAAGAGTAATCGCACAGCATCCCGGCGCTAGTCGTCCTTTACTTTTTCTTTCTTTTTAATTTCCTCTCGAGGATATCTCGATTCTTTGTGTCTTCCGAGGGAGCCGTTCTTCGTGTACGTATCTCGTCGTTCTGCTCGTTCTCGAGAGAAACGAAAAGAAAGGGAGAAGCCCGTGGACGGAGGCGAGATCGGCCGAATGCATCGGCGCGATCGCGGAGTAGAGGCGAAAGTGCTGCTAAGGAGGTGGTGCTGCTGTTGCCGCTTCTGAACGCACGCGAGCGAGCAAAAAAGAGAGAAGAGGGAAGCATCTCGAATTTCCGAGGATCCGGCTGCGGGTGCGGACACGTTGCGGCGTGTTTTTTTTTTTTTTTTTTTTTTTTGCACTTGCTCATAGAATACAGCCAGTACGGGCGTCTCGTTGTGTTGTGCCCATTCGGCAACGGTTGTTCCTCTCAGCGCCGATAATCGAGATTCATCCAGCTGTATGGTGAGTACCGTCGAGCTGACGATTTTTTTTTCCATTCTTTACGTATATTTTCTCTCTCTTTTTTTTTTTTTTTTTTATTTTATTTTAAAAAAGAAAAAATAATTTCCGTATAACTTGATGGCGACAGACTTTCGACGCGAAGTATTACTTTTTTTTCTTCGAAAACCCTCGTACAAGCGAGCCCTAAGCGGATGCGTGTGTGATCAGTTGTGGTCGTTATTGAAAAGGAAATCGCGAATCTTCGCGAGTACGCGGAGCGAAGAAGTCACGTTCGCGAACCGATCTTTCTTTCTATCACGGTTCTCTCTATTGTTCACGAAAAAATGCATTGATAGATGCATACATATATATTTGCACACACACACACACATATAAGCATAAGCGCTCGCGTGTGACTTTCTCTTCATCGCTCGTAATGATATAACGTCGAGCGTCGCTGGCCGCGACCCTGAATGAAAAACACTTTCTTCGACTGACAGATCAGCAATTTGAATAATTAAGTACCGTACCCGTTACGTTACATTAGCGCTAATGGGATTAATTACCATATGAATCGTCAGGTAATTATCATAAGCCTTCCCCTTCCCCCTCCCCTCTTCGCCGAAATATCGTCGCGCACACCTGTGCGCACCAGCGATTACACGACTTTTAACCCCCCATCGGTTGCGCTCGCGTTGCGCACGTACGGAACGAAATGTGCGTCCCTCTCTCGGAGATTTTGACGAGGGGAGGCAAGAATAGAGCGATGATCGCACGTAGCGCTCTAGCGCTCCTGTCGTTTCTCGGCGCAGGGCAAAAGAACCACGCGCTCGGCTCTCCCAAAATACTCGAAAAATTCTTCTTTCCGCTCTGTTACCCTTCTTCGAATTTCGGACTTGCGATAACGCGTGGAAACTTCAAAGAGCGATGTTCGTTTGGTTGAAAATCCATGTATAAAATAATTTTTTGGTACTTTGACGACAACATCTATTAACAACATTAACTTTACAAAAAAATATAACATTAATTTTATATGTAAATATAATTAAAATCAATACTTCTTAGACGTTTTGCCTCAATAAAAAATAAGCATTAACGATACGTAAAGACACATATGAAACAATACTTGCTTTAGCTGTTTGTTTTAGCTGAGGTTGTATACTTGTTTAATGAAATAAATTTTACGCTGAACAAACTGTTGCTAAAAGTTGCAACCTAATCAGTTTTAAAACTAGTACTTGACGCAATTTGGATTGAAAAATGATTTTTTTATCTCTGTAACACAATAGTTGATAAAAAAATTTTATTTTAAAAGTATATACCAGAGAGCCATTAAACATTTTTAAAGAAAATACTATCTCCCTTTCTTTTCCCGATCGACAATATTCTAGATCATGAAAAGTTTAACTCTGTAAAAAATTCATTTCGCTTAAGCCAACATTTGATTATCTAACAACAAGGATCTTGGTAACTGGCACACGTACATTCGAAAGACTATCGTGTTTAACGCCAGTGTAACATAGGTGTTAAAAGTACCTTAAAAGGCGAAAAAAGCGATTAAACTGTATTTTTTTTTCCTTTCTTTTTTTTTTTTTATAATAGCTTACACACGTACTCTCCGCGCGCAGTTCTGCTTTTTTGGATTTACCCACGGCGAGAGAGAGAGAGAGAGAGAGAGAGAGAGAGAGAGAGAGAGAGAGAGAGAGAGAGAGAGAGAGAGAGAGAGAGAGAGAAAGCGATTGATAAAGCGTAAATAAAAAGTAAAAGAGCTCGAGCGCAGATAGACAGAGGCGCGAATATATCCACGGGCCCGTTACACACGCCGTCGATTTCGTAAAAGAGAGCAGGTAGCGCGAGAGAGGGGAATAGGAGTGGAAGGGAGGGGGGGCATCCCCTTATGAGAAAAATGATCTCTCCGTGATAGTCGTGAGAAAGCTGCGAAATTAAGAAAATTCACATATATGTATTTACAAACTCGCTCGCGCGAGGAAAACGAGGAGATATACCGCGAAACGAGTGATATAGAGCAATCCAAGCGAACGGACGAAGAATACATATGCCGACGTAATTACTTATCTCGCGCGCTCGCGTATGCGTTTGTAATCTATGCGCCGTGTGATTGCGAGAAGCCGAGAAGCACAAGACGGAAGCATAATCTACGATTATTTTGTAGGTAAACGCAGTAATAAACGAAATTATTTTGGCAAATTTGAGAAAAATTCATTGATACTCTTTGGATTATCTTTGTCGTTAATTAAAGCGCGTTACTGTGGCGATTATTCGCTCTCGATTGAAAAGTTTATGCATCGCTTTTGACGACGTTGAAAACTCGCGAGAATAAAATATTATTCTTATACGAAATGAAGCCACAACCGTGGATACATACATATTTCCTTTTATTCGCTATTATCATTGTTTTACTACAATGAAAGTGTATATTTTACTACGAAGCATTTTATACATTATAAATATGAAAAACTGGACGTATTATTTTTACTTTTTTCCTTTGTCGAGCGCACGCGCCCAACAAAACAATCAACTCGTCCGTGCAATTTTCATTCGAAGAAAATTTTCCTGGTCAAGTCCAACGTA
This sequence comes from Chalcis sispes, assembly GCA_949987625.1. Taxonomy (NCBI): domain Eukaryota; kingdom Metazoa; phylum Arthropoda; class Insecta; order Hymenoptera; family Chalcididae; genus Chalcis; species Chalcis sispes. The sequence continues at coordinate 63,169,512 of OX465098.1, forward strand.
ATGTAAGGTCTTGGAAAAACGAGAGAATGAAAGAGAGAGAGAGAGAGAGAGAGGGGGGAGGAGGGGGAAGAAACATATACAGCTGCACGCACGTGGAGCACATAAATGGGCTGCTTTCCATTTTTAATCGTATACAATTAAAATCGAGAACCGATAAACGGACAATAATGCGGCGTTGCGGCGGGACGTCATTGTTGTATCGTCGATCGTTTTCCAGAGCGCGCGCGTAATTAATTGAATCGCGTTAACGATGAAGAAGAGAACCGAGCCCAACATATTTTCTCTCTCTCTCTCTCTCTCTTTCTTTCTTTCTTTCTTTCTTTCTTTCTTTCTTTCTTTCTCTTCCTCACGTAGGGCAGGACTGCACTCGACGAGTCGGAGGCCGCTGCCAAATAATTAATTGTTTTTATTTTAGTCCTTTCCATCGTCGTCGTCGTCGTCGTCGTCGTCGTCGGTATAGTCTCTCGTAGTTGTTTGTGTATACGTTGCGGTCTACTGGCGGCACATGCATATGTATTCCAAGCGATGCATTCTCTCTCTCTCTCTTTCTCGGCTTACATTGCGAGTGCCTTTCTCGAGGGTCTCTTTAGGCTGTGGGTGCTCCAATGGTCGCGTAACGTACATGCCGTCCGCTTAAGATAGATATAGAGCCTGCTAGGCTTCGAGACGGAGTGCACTCGAAAATACACCGATAGGAGGTTGCTTATATAGTTTCGTGATGATTGGGTTTTACTCTCTTGGGATATTTTATGATCGGACCTTTGATGACTGCTTTTAAATTGGACAAGCAGCTCCTTACTAAATTCTTTATTTGTTGTATAATAACTAGGATTTTCAATGATGCTTATCATTAATAGCTATGGCTTTTTCTTTTTTTTTATTAATTATTGCCCATTGCCTTCGATTGCTTGATTATTTTTATAAAATATTTTTAAGCAAATTTTTATTCACATTGATTTTTCCTTTAAAATAGAACGAATCATATACAATTATTGACATAGACTGTTCAAAGTTTTACCGTAATCACGTTTGTTGATTGTTGACTGTTGAATTGATATTATCTCTAAATCAAAAAAATCTATTATCAATTGGTGATATCGTAATATATATATATATATATATATATATACACATCTAACGAATGAAGATAAATAAATTTTAAAAAATGATAAATTTAATCGGTAATACAAAAAACTTTGCAAACAAAAACAATCGTATAAAATAATTTATTATTCAAATGTCTGATAATTGATCTGAATGTATAAACTATTTTTTATAATTTCATATAATTCATTATAATTTATCAAGTATTGAAAAATATTACACACGTTTTAATGGAAAATAATAAACAATAGAATTAAAATTAAACCGAAATTTTTAAGAGCATTGTTATGATATTTTTGCAATTTTCCCATATAACGTGATAACTGTTGCGAGGTATGGCAATCGTTTTAATAGTCGCATAACAACGCTACAATTACGTATAATACTATGGACTGGTATTGAAATTTATTCAAGTAAAAATGACGCGTAAGTTACAATAAGAATTGTGACTGCATTATATACTTGCACCATTATTATCATTATCATTAAACTATAGTTGTATATATCGCTACACTTAACCCTGAATGTTTTCTTTTTTAATAAATACTTTATGTTTGAGTACAATACATACGTGAAAAGGCGAACATTTTAAAAAAATACAAAAACAAAACAAAAAAATTATTTCTTAATTGATGAAAATTTTTAAAGTTTCTTAAAAATGATTTTTATTTGTAAAAAAAATTTTTTCAAAGAAAAATACAGTTTACGATAAGAGCAAGAAGAAGAAGAAAAAAAAAAAAATTTTAAAGATTTTCGAACATTTAACGCACTTATTTATCTTCAAACATAAGATGCAAAAAAGGCAATCGTTTACTTGTACATTACAGCAATTTCGCCATAAAGAAATTTATTAAATTTGAAAAAAGAAACCCGATCCTTAAAATAAACGGATGTTGTAATAATTATACTCCTGCAAAGGTGTTCGGCGCGCACGCATATTCGCGTGCAGTTTTCTTGCTTTCGAATATCCTTGCAGAAAGATATATACTATGTATGTACGTAATTTCTTAATAATACAGTTTATCAGGTAATCCTAAATAAAAAAGAAGGTTTATCGTAATGCGTTTAAAAAATCATAAAAAATCCCCCCCCCCCCCCCCCCCCCCCCCGCCTCCTTCTCCTCCCCCGAACTCGCTCGATACTCGAGATACGAAAAATAAGAAAGAAGCAAGGGAGATCAACCATTCGCAAAAGGAGTAAAGAGAGAGAGAGAGAGAGAGAGAGAGAAAAAGAGAGGATAGCAGATAAAAGGGGGGGGGCGCACATGCGCGGATAAATATTGTGATGACTTATTTCTTCGAAAGCGAAGATTATTATTACCTGTACGGTACGCGTGCGTGACGCTTGCCCGTTACGCAACTACTTGCACTTTCGCGTACGCATCGGCCTTCTCTTTTCCCGCTCGAAAGCTTATTACAACGAGGCTGTAAGCGAGGAGGAGGAGGAGGAGGAGGAGGAAGGAGGAGGACCAAGAAAGATGGAACACATTTACAGCGCGCGCGAAGAGTACGAGGAGAGCGGACCGGCGAGTTACGACTGAATTAATCCGCGATGACACATATTTTCGGCATCGGCGATCGCTCCACTTTCGTTAGCGCGTCGAATGCAGTGCGGTCACGAGTTGCGCTTCGTCGCGAGTTTCGACGGATGTGTTTAACGATGTCGTTTGGGTATCTTCTTCGTTTCTCTTTCGTTTTGCGGAGCTTGTGTTACCAAAAGCTGCTGTTTCTTTTTTTTTTTTTTTTAAAGTCTCGAGTGCGCAAGGTGATGGCACTGGATGGTAAAACCGAGCTCGGTCGAGCTAATTTGCAGTAATTTTCAGCGATCATTCGGTAGCACTACGTTTACGGCTCAAAGTTTCGGCTCTTCTCTTCCTTTAAGATCGTAAATTTAAAAGAGGGAGTCTTGAGATTGTTTGAGAACAAAAAGAAAAATAAACTCGTTTTCTTTCATTGTCGGATGAGGCTCTATACTTTTTGCGAGTTTTTTCGATCGCTACCGAGTAAGAACTTTTCCAGGGCTGGAAGAATAAAGAGCTGTTTACAGTCGCTAAGTAACAAAAGAGAGTAACGCGCATTTCCGCGTAGGTATATAAGTACATAAACACGCGCGCTCGAAGCTGAGTAGTCGGCGCTCGCGGTTGACTGCTTTTTTTCACATGACACAATTCATTAAAATGGTAAAGAGCGTTTTACGGATACTAAATATGATCACCTATGGCATCGGTAAGTCAAGCTACGGAAATAATGCGACATGAAAAAATGTTTTCACTTTGTTTTTGTTACGTTTTCACAAAGAATGTTAATTAGTATATGATTAAACGATTGCTTTGTTGTTTTGCACAATTACTAGTTTTTTCTTTTTTTTTTTTTTTTTTTTCTTTTTTTTCATGAATCTAATTCTATATACAAAAAAGGCATACAGACACACCGGTGTTAATCATTGGTAGTACCCAGTATATTTAAAAAGTCATTTTTTATCCCAATATTAAACCATAAAAATACGTGAATTTTTACTGTTAAAAATAGGATCAGCAAATCCGGCGCTCTTAAAGTGTTACAAAATGTAAAAAAATTTTAAAAAAGAGAGAGCCAAAAAAAATTCAGCCGTCTCGAAATATTCGTTGCGGAAACTTTAAAAAAACTCGCGTCCTGTCTCTTTCTCTCTATCTCTCTTGACGTTTCTACTACGAGTTTTCTACGAGTGGTGCAAGTTCTCGTTATGGCACCGGGAGCCTCGAAAAAAAAATATTAAAAAACAAAAAACAAAAAAAAAACAAAAAAAAAAATAGTTAAAAGCGAAAAAGAGAAGAAGAAAAAAGTAGGAGACTCGCTCCTCTTGAAAAAAGGTAGAGGTATAGAGAGAGAGAGATAGAGAGCGTTAGTCGCTTCCATGTATGCTTGTGCATTCGCGCGAAAGAGTCGTCGTATAGGTTGGACTACTCGTTCGCTGTATAGCAGTGCAGCAGCAGCAATAGCAGCAGCGGCGGGAGTATTCGAAGGGTTTTTTTTTCCTCCTCCGAGGGGCACGCACGCGGTGTTAAACGAAGATAGGCATCGGGGCGAGAGAGAGAGAGAGAGAGAGAGAGAGAGAGAGACCCGCTGCGCGCCAAGCAGTGGTAGTAGCAGCAGCAACAGCGGCAGCGGTAGTGTAGTATCCGCGTTTGCAACGAGGCGAGCGAACTGACTCTGCGGCGCGCCGTGTAAAAATAGACGTCGAAACTCGCGGGCAAGCTGCGGAGAAGAGATAGAGAGAGAGAGAGAGAGAGAGAGAGAGAGAGAGAAGGGATGGAGGGAAAGAGGAAGGGAGAAGCGTACATCCTTTCGCCGAGAGAGCAGCTCGAGCCAAGTATGTAAGTGGTCTCCGGTAAGCTTGACCAGCTGTGGATCGAGCGCCTCGATAGAATACGCTCTCGTTTGCACAATGCGAGAAAAACCGATCGAGAGGAAGACGAGCTATGAGAAAAAAAGGAAATAGTCGCCGCGTATATCTTTTTCTTCGCAAGCTCTCTTAGCTTTCGTCGAAACGGGGACGCAAAACGCGCTTTTTATATAACTCGCGCCATGACGCACAATTGATCTCGTTTGCGACGATGACGACGCGACAAAGCCGATGCGTGCACGCGGTCTACTCTCCGAGCCATTTCGTACCCTTTTTCCTCTCGCTCTTTCTCTATCTCTTTCTCTCTCTCTCTCTCTCTCCATCTCTCATTCCCTCTTTTTCTCCGCAGAGCGACGTATTATTCGTTGTAGAGGAAGCTGCGAATTTGTGAAAATTTTGCCGGCGTTGTGTTCTAGATTTTATAACGAGCGAAATTGCCCTTTATTGTGGACGCACGGTAAACTCTCTACCTACGAGTAGATGTATATATCTTCTGCAACACACGAGTTATTTAGATTTTATCGTTCGTAGTTGAATTTAACTCTATTCAAGTGTAATGTTATACATTATTCGCTATGAATTCTGAGAAAAATCCGCTGGTTCCTCTTACACGCCACATCAAACAGCCTTTCGTATTCCTTATCGATGTTTCACGATAAAGGCTGTGGCGCATATTAGATTTATATGGGAAATGTTATTTTATTACTCTTATTTGATGTACTAAAAATATTAATATGAACATAGTACAGTATAATAAAAGAGTGGTTAACGATGAAAATAAAATTCATTTGGTAATCAAGAGGTATATAACATATATATATAAATTGAAAAATTTGGGCATGCGGGGAGACGTATTGCGATATTTTTTTTTGTATAATAATGATAACGAGGAAAGAAATTTTTAAGCACAAACCGTTTGGGCTTAACATCGAAACGATTAAAATCCATAAATACGAACTATGCGGATGTTTATTTCGAGGTGCATTAAGTTATACGAAGATAGGCGAAAATAAACTTTGTTTGGTTTACCTAAAGTAAGAAAAATAAAGCTCGCGCCTCAAGTGGAACAAAGAGAATATGGGATCAGTGGGTCAAAGATCTATTTCTCAGCTATATTTAAATACATTCTCGGGCATCGGTGGTGTTTACCGCGGCACCGCGCGTCTGAGCTCCCAGACGTACGTGTGAATGCACGGCTTTGTGCGATTGAATAATTTCTTACGCACGAATCCTCGAATGATAGTCTTTTATTCCCGAAGCTCTTTTCGTATATACTCATTTTTTATTCTCGATCGCGTATTCTCGCGTCGTGCTTAGAACGAATATTGTTTCGGTAGCGGTGTAGTTCCCGCGAAAACCGAGAGAGAAAGAGAGAGAAAGAGAGAGAGAGAGAGAAAGAGAGTCGAAGAAAATTATGCAACAGCTGTGGGTAGAGTTCGTGAACGTTCGATAGAGTAAAAGCAACTCGTAGTTATATATATGTGTATATTCCTTTTCATCTTCGACGTGTATAAGCATAGGGTGCGCTTTCACTCCCTCGCGACTATTCTTTAAAAAAGAACTCGGTCTTATAATCGAAAATTGTTTACCGTGTCTACCCTCGCACGAAGAGCTCGCGCGACATTAATGATCGCGCTTACATTTCTTTTTCTTTTTTTTTTACAATGTTTCGTTTGTTATTTATTTATTTATTTTTATTACTTTTAAATTTTTCTTCCGTAAGCTTTGCATTTATTGACGCGCCCGTGTGTACATTTGGACTTAAAAATCGTTTATGTATTTTGCACGATGTGTTTCTCTCCCTCTCTCTTTCTCTATCTCTCTCTCTCTCCCCTCTCTCTCTCTCTCTCTCGCTCTCTCTCACTTTGACACGAATGTATATTTATCGCGAGGTGAAAGAAAGAAAGAGACGATTTCACGAAGCGGACACAAAGAGCGGCTAAATGGCGCGCTTGGGTATATAAAGATCGGCTTTTAGATTAATAGTTCCTATTTACTCTCTCGGTGGTACCGCGTCTTTTCCAATTACCCATTTTGATGACTTATTCGCTGCTGAATAATGTCGCTCATCAATCTTAAGAATCTGAAATACATCACGATTTCGTTACAATTGGAAGATGGCAATGATGCGCGCGATGTATTCTTACGAGAAAAACGTTTTATTTGAATTGCGCGTATTACTTCATCGATTATCGATCGACGATTAATCACTCTGTTGAGATTGTCGTTATTTTGTAACGCGTAGCGATTAATTTGCGGTATTAATCAAAATTATTATACGCTGTAATTTCGATCGAGTTATAAATCGAATTAATTATAAATTAAAGGGGCAGTCGTAAAAATTAAACAAGAAAATTTAAGCGTGTAATTTTTTAAATCTCGTCACCTACTCGATACACAAAGAGGCATCTATTAAAAATGACGACATTAAGCTTAGCCAACGCACTCGAGCACATACCGATCGCGTTAATCAATGGAGAAAAAACAATTGTCGCGGAGATTGATCCATCGAGCGTCGTCGGACTCGTCACCGTATAAAATTTAAAGCATTAGAAGGCAATGACGCGTTCGCTTGGTCTTGGGTGAAATATGGAACATACAAAGCATCCGCATACACGCGTCATGCGCATCCCTCAAGAATGACAATTATTTTCGTTTGCGGGAATAAACAGCGATTTATACTCGCGCTCTGAACGAGACGGGGAGAGAGAGGAGAGAGAGAGAGAGAGAGAGAGGAGAGAGAGAAAGAGAAAGAGAAAGAGAAAGAGAAAGAGAAAGAGAGATAGAAGCCATGCATTTTGGCGTGCTCGTGAGCGACCGTTATGCAATCCGTTCGCACATTCGTTCTCTCTCGCGTGCGAGCGCGCGTGCGTCTCGCCACATCGGAGAGAAGAAAATTACGCGAACGCAAAGTTCGTCTTTTATATTCTTTCCTCGTTTTACTCGAAATTATTCACGGCCACGCGGAGAAAGAAAGAGGTTACAGTCATCTCTTCTCTCCTTTGTCTTTGACTCTTTTCCACTCGCAATCGTTTTATATCCACTCGAGGCACGCACACGCACGCCTTTAAGTTGATGCAGGCTATTGCGCGGACCGGTAAAAAACTATCGCATAAAGAGCTATTTCGACTGTGTCTCGTAAAAAGAGATTAAAGGATAGTTTGGATCTTCGAGGGCTTTATAGCTATCAAAGAAACAGAAACCGTTTTGTTTTCTCTGTGAAATTTATTACCTTAGACTATAAATTTTCATTGATTTTTCGTTATCGATTTCAGAGGTTAACCTCGTATTTCTTTACTCCCCTAATAACAGGTTAATATTTTATATTCATTGGATTGTAAGAGTGATAATTTACAAAAAAATACATATTCTGGTTATTATTATAAATTTGTTTTTTGAAATATCACACTCGGTTTGAGAATACAATTAAAACATAACGCGTTTAGTGTGTTTTACTTGAAAATTATTACTTCGAAGACTCCTGACAGAAATATCGCGTGCTGGCCTTTGTCTTTTATTTATATACAAAGGAAAAAAAATTCAATTTTCAGCAAATCATACTGTTTTTACTTTTTTCATGACTTTATCACTCTCTTTGAACAGAACATTGAACAGACTTATTATAGTTCGGCGCCAAAAATAGAGAGAAGCGAGCTTTCGTAAATTTTCGAGGCGAGGATCTCCTTGAGATTTCACTGCGACCAAAAATTCTTCGAAGAGATTCCCTCGTCTTTCCTTAATGCTCTATCTGGCTCTATCTTATTCACTCTCTCTCTCTCTCTCTCTCTCTCTCTCTCTCTCTCTCTTTCTCCCTTTCTTGCAAAAGACGGCGTCCCCGGATATATAGCATTCGCACATGTCCATTGGGCTGCTAGCCTCGTAGAATTTGCGCTCCTAAATATGCGCGCTACGGTCGGTTTCGTTCGGGCAACGCGTACAAGAAAGACTGCCCCGACGATGGCTGACGTGTCCGCGGAAAGAAAGAGGAAAAAAAAAAAAATAAATAAAAACGAAGGAAGAGCCGCTCGCTCGCGCTACTAGGGAACTAATACCGAGTGCTCGAACGCACGTGTCTGTGTGCGTGCGAGTGGCGGACGAGTCGGTATTGGTTGACTCATGTGTGTGGCAGCTGCTGCAGCGGGGAGTGCGTAATGTCATTGACATCCCCGTGTGTGTTGCGCTCTCTCGCAGCACCAGTTCGGGACGCACACACAATCTCCGGGAGGATGCTGCTTCTGCCGTATACCACGGCCGTGAAACTGCGGCGGTGCTGCAATAACGTTCCTCTTCTTCTCCTCCTTTCTCTATCTCTCCTTCTCTCTCTCTTTCTCTCTCTCTCTCTCTCTTTCTCGGCGCCTGGGTATACTTACGTTACACGCGAAGACGATTATAGCACGCACTAGCTACTCGTCCTCTTCTCCTTCCCCTTCTTATTCCCTCTTCTTATTCGTCGTCGCGGTCGTCCTCTCCACGAGAGCGTACAAGAAAACCAGCAGCCTAATCTCTTCCAAGACTTTCCGTTCAGGATTGCATGCATGCATACATACACACGCATACACACAGATATATATATATAATGATCAAAAAGTAAGACCAATTTTCAATTTAAATTTCGCGGGTTTATCGATTTGACGAAACTTTTTTTTTAGTTGGTAACACTATGAGAGACATGTGTGTCAAATTTCATGTCAATATATTCATTAATTTGCAAGTGACGCTCGTTTTTGTAAACATTAAAAAGTGATTTCGTCGATTTTGATAATTTCAGATTTTAGTGAATAAAGAAGTTGCATTAAATTTTGTCTTCGGAATGAAATTTCTTGTGCAGAAACGTTCAGAATGTTGCAGAAGGCCTTCGGTGAGCAGATTTTGTCAGAAAAAAATGTTTACAAGTGGTACAAACAGTTTAAAGAAGGCAGAGACAGCATCGAAGACAAAGAGCGTCCAGGACGACCATCGACATCAACTGATGAGAAACACATGAAAGAAATCAAAAACCTTGTGCTCAAAGATCGTTGGTTAACAATTAGAGACCTCGTTGATACTGTTGGAATTTCATTTGGATCGATTCAAGCAATTTTGAAAAATCATTTGGGTCTCAAACGCGTCAAATCTCGATTGGTTTCAAAAACACTCAAGTTTTTTTAAAAAGAGCGTCGTGTTAATGTGTCCGAAGAGATGCTTTCTGACTACCAGAACGTCATGGAACGCATTATACGGAAGATGAGACATGGATCTATGGCTAAGATCCAGAAACAACCGATCAATCGAGCGAATATCATGCCAAAGGTGAAGCAAGACCAAAAAGATCACGTCAAAGTCATCACTAACACCGCATTGATAATTCGCGACTTTGGCCAAAAATTCAACTCACATCGTTCCACAACCACTGTATTCGCCTGATTTAGCGCCGTGTGACTTCTGGTTGTTCAATAAACTCGAAAGACCACTCCGGGGATATCATTTTGACTCGATTGAGGAGATTAAACGTGAATCGTTGCGTCAATTGAAGGCAATTCCGGAAAAGGACTTTTCTGACTATTTCGAGTATTGGAAAAAAAACGTTGGCATAATTATATTGTGTCAGGCGGAGACTACTTTGAAGACAACGAAATAGATTTAAAAGGATAAATAAAGAATGTAAAAAAAAAAAATTGGTCTTATTTTTTTATCATAGTAGTATATATACGCATAAGATAGACCGACGAGGCACGGGCGTGTGCAGTATAGGACGGCGCAGCGTACGCGAGAAGGTGGATCGCGTGCCGACAATCGATCCCCGCAATCTTTCGACCCTCTTTTTGCTTTATTCCTTTTCTCTTTCCCTTTTACTTCTTTTTTCTCGCTCGTCTTTTATACACAAGGACAGGCTGGCAGTAAGCGCGCTGCCGGAACGGAGCGTGTCCAGTGCAACCGCTCCTGTTGTCGTTGCTGTTCTCGCGTTGAGAGCACAAATACTCTTTCACACACACAGACACACGTATACACGCGGTCCTTGATTTCTGCGCTCGTTTTGTGCTCGACCGTACTATCGGCTCCTTGCGCCATTCGAGCTGTTATGTGCAGACCGCGTGCTTTTCAACGGCAAACGGAGGTGGAAGGCAAGGAGAGGAGGGGGGAAGGAAAAGATAAACGAAATAATTTTTGTTTTGCTTCGTTCAATCTTGAGATTTATCGTGGATCGTGTAATGATACAACTCGATAATTATAGAGAAACGAGTCGTTGAGTAATAAATGGCCCTAATCTTGAAATATCTTATTTTAAAAAAAATGACTTTGTGAACAAAAAAAGTTTACACTTTTAATTTGAACATTTAAAGAGATAATTCGACGTATGAAGACGAAACAGTTACTCGCGTTAAAAGGATGAAAACTTTGATAGCGAGCTTTTGCCATTATAAACCGCACGGTTATATATATTGTATATAATATTAGACGCACTTTAAAAAAATTATTATTAAGGCCCTTTTTATCTTTTTTCCAATTAAAACTAATAGCGTTTTACATAATAGATGTTTATCTTTGAGGCAGTGATAAAAAGTTTAATAATTTTTTGAAGTTATGAAATAAAATAAATTTGTTTAAGTAATTATATGAAAGTCTTGGTGGGTTTCGCCTAAAGAAAAAGTAAAATTTTCCATCTTGCACCGTAAATTGCATATTACGTGTGAAGAAAGAATAAAAATATGCGAAACGAGTGAGTTAAAAGAGAAAATAATAATAATCATGATAATAATAATAATAATAATAAGTATTTTATTCGACTATTTTCTCTCGGTCTAGCTTTTTATTTTTATAATTAGTCATATGCTAAATTGACCACAACTTCCGGACGGCCATGAGCTCTTTCTCGCTCCTGCGATGTCAAGTCATCATTATGTGCTGAAAATTCGCAGTCGACCGACTTGCATAATTATCTTTGAAAGTAGAAATTGCATCGGGTCTGATGTGCCAAAGTCTGTTCTTCGTTTGGCCAGTCGAACTTTTATACTTTTCAAAAGCCATTGGCCTTGTTCTGTCACGAAAATATTCACAACAAAAGAATCCAAAGTAAAATACGTTAACAATTTCTATAAATTGATTCAAAAATCAATATTTTTTCATTATAAAAATAATAATTTTATAAAATTTTCTTTTAAATTAGTAAAAATTGCTCGTTCATTTGAAACTGATCGATTGAAAAATTCATAATTTCACGAATTTACGGATATCGTTTTTATTCATGCATATTTTTAGAAAATTTTATCTTAGTTTTACCGTTTCTATCGCCTGGCGTGCACACATCGTGCGGAAACAAATGGTCTAGCTCTCCATTTGTAAGAGTCGTGCGGCACTACCTTAGAGCAGGCGAATTCAGATGAGAGCGAGTAAAAGAGTCGCGTGACGATCAGTCGTTTGCATAATTTTATGTGGAAAGTAAACAGTAAGGTGCATCAGCGAGGCTGTATCACTGCTTCATTAACCGTTTTCGTATAAAATGTATGCCAATTTTCAAGAAGCAGTGGAGACTCGCGCGAACCGCGCTCGAACCTTGCCCCCTTACCTCCGGCATTTACATATAATTACGCGACGCTTTCGCGACCTTGATGTACACATACACATACACACCGGAGACGTTAGAATGGCACACGACGCGATTGTGCTTAAAGGCCGAGATTAGAGCATCTCGTTTACTCTACGTGCCGGCCGCTCGACTTGACGACGCTTATATCCCAAGAGCATACGTATACGTTGCTGAAAGCTAATGGACGGAGAAAAAGAGACGGAGCCGATGAATGAAAAAGAATGAATAGCAATCGCAATAAGTAATAGCCTTGCGCGAACAATTTTTTCGAGTTGAGAAGTTAGCCTTTGTAACGCATTTCATAAACTTTGTACCGATAGCCGTACTTTAATGCAGATAGGAGGACAGCTATCGGAACAATTTTACCGTCTCTTAAAAATGTTCACGACATTCAATCCGAACATAAAAAGCAACTTATGTACGAGATAGTTGACGTTATTAGAAATTTTTAAAAATAACTTAAGTACGATTGTCAAACTTAATATATAAACTGAACAATTAGAATTTCTTTTCCACTGCCTCTTGATCATATTAAGAAATAATTAACGAAGTAAACATTTTTAATTGCCATCCCGATATATAATTTTTCAATTAGATTTGAATGTCCGTTAAGGTGTAATAAACACGCGAACAAACTAACGCGCAAAAATTAACCCGATTAACCGTGAATTTTTATCGCGTTGCAATATATTAAAATTCGATAACACCGGGCAATTTTTACAAATAAATCAATGTATCGATGAAAAATTTATGCAAATGATTTAAAAACGTCGTGCCATTTTACGTAAAATATTTTTAAAGCTTTTTTTTTTTTTGTATGTACGAGTAATCGAGAAGACTGACAAACAAAAATCAGCTCGAATTTTCTACCCGTCCGAGCAAACGGCCGATATAGTCACTCTTATTTTTCACGGGTTCACGTTTTTTTTACCGTTGCTATTGACAGCGAAGTAGTATCAAAGGAGCAGAGTTCCGATTAAAAAGAAAAAAATAAAAATAAAAAAAAATAAAAAAAAAAAAAAAAAAAAAAACAAACTCGGTGCACCCAGGTAAAATTTCCCACGATAGTCGAGCCGCCGCTGCCGATGTTCATCGAGCGATGGCAACAACGGCGCTCAGAGCCGAGAGACAAAGAACGGCGAGCACAGAGCGAACGAGAGCTTCGAGGACGAGACGCGACTTCGAGTCATAGAGAGAGATAGAGAGGAAGCGAGACAGCTCGTGCTGCTCGAATTTCGGAAGCAGGTGTTCGGCTCTACGTTAGTCCTCGCGGCGGAGATTTCTTTTTTGCGCCCGCAGACTTGGGTCAATATGCGAGTACACACATACACACACACACACACACACACACACACGCGCGCGCGCGCGCACGCACGCACGCACGCACATAAAGGCACATAGATAGGTTTGAAACGCACACTTGGACGTATAATGGCTTCTCCTCCGCATTATTATATGCGGAGCGCGGTAGTGTGCAGAGAGAGAGAGAGAGAGAGAGCGGGCCCTCAAGAGAAATCCAGCGCGCGTCGCCTCTCACTTTCAAAGTCACGAGTTTCCTCGGCGGCGGGTTTGTTTGCTCGCGATCTCGGCGTCTTTATCGAGCTCTTCTTTCGCCTCTGCGCGCGCGAGCGACTAGACTTTGCCGCTTCTTTTCATTCGACGCTAGACGAGGTCTCCCGGCTTATTAATACATACGAAGTATCTTGACGCGGCGCGCGAGTTTCTGGTCCGCGTGCGCGTTAGCCGGCGCCTCGGGCATCGTGAATTAACCCTCGCGCGCGCTTTTATAAACGTGTCTCGAATCAACTCATGTGCCAACTTGTGTGTTCAGCGATAATAATCATCTCACCCTACACTCTATCTGTCTGTCTCTCTCCCCCCCCCCCCTCTCTCTCTCTCTCTCTTTCTGTCTATACAAGCAGCGCGTGTCTTCATTTTTTTCTTGTAATTAAAAATTACAGGCTAAGCATGCGCATGCATGTGGAAACTGGAGAAACGACCAAAGAATTTTGATAATAAAGCGCGACCGTGAAATTTTTAGGAGTTCCGGAAATCTCGTGAATTTTAGTGCTTAAAACTATTGTAACCGCGAGGCTAAATTAAAACGATCTGTAATGAAGTAATACCATCATTTGAAAATTTTTAAATTTTAATAAAAACTCTTGAATTTACAACTTCCAGAACTGTAAATATTTGAACGCAACTCGGTATGCCGCGAAGAAAAATCCATTTAAAACACCTCATGAATCTGCATTTCACATTAGCCGGTTATAAAGTTAAATAGCTTACAGCGCCTAATAACGCAACCATTTAAATTAGCTGTTGGCTTAAAGCTTAAAAAATATTCACGCACACAGCAAACGCCCTACGCGATTTGCCGCGTAAAAACTCGCACGCGCGCGTTTGTCTCTGGCCGCGAGCAATACGCGCGTACAACTTATACATAATTCCTTAATTAAGAGCGGCCTAGCGAGGATCGTTCGTTTTATTACGCCGGCGAATGCACACATTCGGCCGGTGTGCCGTGTGTATATAATTTCGACGAGCTAGCTGCGCCCTCCGAAACAATGAAGCAATAAAGATTCGCGAAAGATTCCGGGCATATTGGCGCTCCTATTTTAATGCACACTCTCTATCTGTCAGCGTTGCCTGCGCGTACGCCAAAACTGCGCTACGCGAGTGCACGCAAACATGCATACGTAGATATCTATACACAGTCCTTGGGCACCGATCTCGAATATCCCACGAGTCGAAAATCGTTGGTGGCGCTGGTGCTCTCTCTCTTTCTCTCTCTCTCTCTCTCTCTTTCTTTCTCTTTCATTCTCTATCGCGCGCGCGATTTCGGCTACGGCGGGAACCTTTTTCCGTCCCAATTAACGTTTTCGCAGAATGGCCTACACACATTGGTGAAGGAGTAGCCGGGTTCCTCTATACAACACGAAGGACTCCCTCGATATAGACTAATCGCCCTCCTCTTTCTTTTTTTATTTTCTTCTCTTTGGCTCCCCCTCGTTCTTACCTTTCCTTTTGAAGATGCGTCAGGTAACCGGGTCTACGATTCTTTATAGCCGGAACACAAAAAGAAACGGATTGAATTCTTCTTTCCCTTTGCAGAGATTCAATTGAACAAGAATTTTTAAGTGAATTAAAAATATTTATGTCCTTACGATGCTTATAATTTAACGGTTATTTTTCAATTTGAAATATGTGTTTCTGTTGAATTATTTGTTTCCCCATTAATATTATTGCTCGTATAAATTTGAAAAGATTTTAAGCATTCGTTGCTTGTAAGATAAAAATTTAAAAATATTACGTGCATAATTTTAGATTTAAAAAAATAAACAAAGTCAAAAATTAAGTAATGCGTACGTTTATATCATTATTGTGTAGGAATAATTAATATTAATAAATTGAATTTTTTCACGTTAAACATAGATGAACTCATTGATTAAAAAGTGTTTTCGATTTTTTTAAGCACATTATCTAACGTTATTATGTCATGTAATAAAAAACAACGTGTAATTATCGAAGACTTTTTTATTTTATTACAACGTTAATTGATTCATTTTCTAAATACTCACTTGATAATATTGCATTGCTAAAGAAACAACAAAAACTTGGTTGAATATTGATGTAAATCATTTAATATATAGAAATTGAAAAAATTCGATATTAACGTAAACTAAAAATAATCCGTACGTTAATTATGAAAAAAAAAAAAAATCCCTTAGTCCTCAATTAGTATCTCATCATGTATATTTTTATAGAAATTATTAATTTCATCATCCTATGCACTCCGAGTGTAATTTCAAATTAATTGGTTTGTTTTAATTCAAATTAAAATGTCTCGGATAAAATCTGATTAAGTAAGAATCTTGACTGAAAAAATTTTACGCGAGGCAAACTTATTAAATTTTTTTCATTATCCAATACTTAAAATAATGACTCAAAGTAGAATAAAGCAGATTTATAAAGTTCATCAAACAAAGCGGGAGAATTTTGTAAATAATTCTTAAAAGGATAAAAAAATTAGAGAAATGAATTAACATCCGATGTAGAAAAAATTTCTCTCTCTCTCTCTTAATTGTTGTAATCCAATACATTAATTGGCGCTTTAACTCGTTCTTACCCGTTACTCCCCGAGCAAAAAGATCCGCTGAAAGAGCGACCGAAGGAGTAGTAGACCCGGGAGCGATTTACATAAATAGCTCTTTCTCTCGCTCTTTCTACATCGCCAGGGTGCGATTGGTCTCGCGAGCATAGATCGAGAGAAAGACGAGAAAGAGAGAAGGCTGGGGGGGAGGAGGAGGAGGAGAAGGAGGAGGGAGAGACGAGTCCGGCGCGGTTGCCAGGACACCGTTGGAAGAGAGCAGTTACCTTGCGGCAAGGTGAAACGGCGCGTAAGGATTTTCTTGATCGGCGGTGCGCCGCTTTGCGGCCGCAAGCCGGCTAAGCAAGCGAGGACTAGAAGGTAGTAGGGGCTGCCGCTGCCGCTCCTTATTAAGGTCAGAGACACAGGACCTGCCCGTCGTCGGGAGAAGAACCCGTTTGCCGGTGCGCGCCAGAGCGATCGGGTGTACGCGGCCGAGCATCGCGCGTCTCTCCCGCGTCTTATCGCTCCTAATGGTGTATTGTACACGGGAGTAATTAATGCCCTCCTCATTCTGCCCGCCCATATTATTATCATTAGCGGTGCTGTGTCGTAAAGCGCTCGACGATACTCTCCGTGATTGATGCCGCAACAACCCATCGCCATCTCTCTCTCTCTCTCTCTCTCTCTCTCCGTTTCTCTCTCTCTCCTTCGAGATATTTTCAATTCACCGCGGGTAGCTATTTGTATTTGAGAGCGGAGAGCAGTCGAACGTTCGCGTGAAGTCTCGTATAATACTCGCTTATATAGAATACGAGCGAGCGTAATCGCCGTAATAAGTATGTTCTCTCTCGTGAAGAGGAGAGAAAGAGAGCGCGAGAGATGCAACTCGCGCGAGCCTAACACTCGAAGGAGGTGGTAAAGGAGGAAAGTGGCCGCTTCTTTATGTGCCTTGGGCCCGTGACCTTTCGTGCGCGCACGCGTGCGCTGCCAAGTTGCACACACGCGCGCGCATGCGGATGAGGCACGCCGGAATCTTGCAATAAGAAATCCCATTTTATTACGGTTGCTTCTCTCTCTCTCTCTCTCTCTCTCTCTCTCGCGTGCTTCTTCTCCTTCTTCTCCCTTCTTTACTTTCCTTTTTTTTTAACTCTTCAGTCCTCGCACCGTGTTCGTACCCTCGCGAGTGCTACTCTTTATCTTTACGTTAACGTAGTTTAGTCTCGCTTGACCGTCCCATTCTCTTTTGAGTAAGAGAAAGAGAGAGAGAGAGACTCGTTTTGTGTATGTGTGTCCGGCCCTTTACTTATACCCATCACCTTCTTCTTGATATTTTGCACAAAGGTCAACGGATTGTGTTTTCGCGGCAGCGTCCTCATCATAAGCTTGAAATTCTTTTTCTTCCTTTTTTTTTTTCGGGCGACTTTGAAATTTATGAAGCCCGTTCGACAAATTTCATTTAGCGAAAGGAGCAGACTTCACCCTTCTCGTGGATATCTATTCATTGTGCGAGGAGGCAATGAATTTTAAGGGAGAGAAGAAATTTACAGCCGCGCACTCTAAATTAATTACGCGGTTGTTCGGCTGTTTATTCGAAAATATAAATGACAAGATTTTCATTAAGCGCGATAAGTTTTATGTTTTATTTGTGCGCTCGTCCCGCGATCGTGCAAGCGAGAGACAGAGAGAGAGAGAGAGAGAGCCAGTCGCGCCCAAACGAACGCTTAACAAATTTTCTTACTTTTTGCTTCTTTTTATTCCCAAGCGATGAACTTGAACGCCGAACGTTCTTCTGACGATGCATCTCGTACGAGTCGTCATTACGTTCGAATAGCTTCAATGTTTTCTCATCATTTTCTTCGAGGAGGACATATTTCGCACCACAGATGACACAGCGTCTTTTACTCTTTCATAGAAATTTCTTTTGTTCTCTTAGGAAAAAAAATACACGTCGATTTATTATTAAAATACCTTTGTTTTCCTATTTCGATAAATGAAAAAAAAGTATATTTTTAACGAAATGCAGTGAAAAATATATCTTTCGTAAGAAAATCATCCACATTCGTGGTTGATGAAGCGAACGAGATTTCTGCATTTTCCACAAAAAAAAAAAAAAAAAAAAAAAAAGAAAACAAAGCAAACACAATTCTCGCAAATCTCGCGGCAAAAGTCGACTCAAATACGATGCTTATCTCGTTACGACGACGCCAGCATTATGTAGCGGCGCTAGCGCGCGTTTCTATGTTTTCCAGGAACTTTAACGCAATATATCGGGTGCGAAACGCAGCCGTTCATTTACGCATAATGAATAAGCAATGATATAATACGAATAAACGCCAAAACGCCAAAGATGCAAACAAAATGCGCGAATTCGGCTTTAATTTCGCGTCTCCTCGCTACATTATATCTTGGGAGGATGTAAGTATAGTAAAGAGGAAAAATACGAGGGAGCGCGCTTTCTTCTTCGCGCATCATGAGCATGCATTATTCAAGCGAGATACTCGCATTTCGCGTGCCGTTTCGTGTAAAACACCTCCTCAACAGTGGCGTTACTTGAATATTTCTCTCGCATATTGAGCGAAGATCATTTTCTTCATTCGCTTTAGCTTTATATGTATATGTGTGTGAAAATGATACTAGGACAAAAGATTAATGCCACGTTCGAGAATTTCGTGGCTGAACCTCAACCGGTGTTGAAATTACTGCACGCTCGGCTCTCCTTTTTTGAATTTCAAGGATTTCTGTTGTTCAAATGGAAAAAAATATATATACATATATAAATAAGCGACTGTCACTTCCCCTCGCTTTTTGAAGAATTATAACACCCGCTGGATCATGCATCGAATGTCGTGCCAAAAATTTTCCAGACTCGCGATAACGTCGTTGTTATGAAATATAAAAAAAAAAAAAAAAAAAAAAAATTAACGTCGTTACGGCAGCTTGAATAAACTCATCGATACTTTTTGCAACGTTTCTTTTTAAAGCACACGAGAGAGAGAAAGCGAGAGAGAGAGAGAGAGAGAGAGAGAAATTAAATATTTAGAGCAAAATTTAAAATTAAAATGGTTCGGTCGTTATCCGGCCTTCTATCTAAAAAAAAAAAAAAAAAAAAAAAAAACAATATATTTCAATAAAGCAAAATATTCGGCAAAATTTGATTCGCAAAAATTACGTAACGGCGCATTCATAAATTAGAAAATTTCGCCATAAAATTCTGGAGTAATTGGCAGAGTTGAATAATAATTAGAGATGTGCGTAATGGGACGAAATAGTTGAAAATTAGCGTTCCTCGTCGAGTAGAACAAGAACAAGTAATACGTGGGAGTCGTTCGCTGCCGTTCCTACTCTCTTTCTCTTTCTCTCTCCGTTCAAATGAACTTGGGTGTGATCTCTCTCTCTCTCTCTCTCTCTCTCTCTTTCTCCTTCGACCGTACCGCTACGTAGACTACACTGTAGAGTGTACATTTCGAGGAGAAAGAGAGAGAGAGAGAGAGAGAGAGAGAGAGAGACTCTCTGTTCCGTTCGATCTTCTTAGGTAGTGTGGAAGTCATGGGTCAGTGAATCCCCTCTTCGTAGTCACGAATGTTTGGATAGAGGCGCAGGTATATATCCTACACACGCTCTTCGCACACATACGGTACGCGTGTATATAGTCGACCGTCAGGACGCGCGCGCTCGCGCCTCTCGCATAGCCTCAACAGCTCGACCGACCGAGAGAGTTACGTTTCCAGTTTGTGCGCTTTATATATATGTATTTTCAGCCTACTAACCCGTACGGCGACTCTTACCTACGGAGCATCGTCAGCGTGTAAATGGTTTCCATACGCGCAAGCGCCTTCTCGATCGTATTAACATTTTTCTATACGTCCTTCTAGGCTGTATAGACATTCTATACGTCCTTTTAGGCTGTATATGTGCCAGGAGAAAAAAAAGTTAACAGCGCCACTGCTATGTATTTGTCGCTTCATATAGCCTAGCATGTGAGTCTTCATCGAAACTTATATTTTCGAAACGCGTAATAAGACTTATGTATGTTGAGCGAAGGAGAGAGAACGAGATAGCGATAAGAGCGCGCGCACCATTGCTCCCACGTGACCACCCTATCTCTGTCTCGCTCTCTCCTTCGCTCAGTATGTACATTCAAGCGACCACGGGGCTCTGCTTTTCTTTTGTTTTCTTTCAGTATAGTGTATCGTTGTGTCGGTAATATTCGTTCTTAATATGTGAGAAGAAGAATAAAAATGGACAATTTATTAAATAATGAAAATAAGACGAGTGATAGTGACAGTGATGAAGAATGCAAACGTGAATTAAATAAACTAATAGAAAAAGCAAAATCTAATATAATCCCGCAAAATTAAAAAATTTAATAATAAGTGATTTTAAAGTGATAATTTTTTAGTTTATAATTTTGTTTGTGATTTAGATAAATGATTTAAAAGTTTTTTGTGTGAAGAAATTAAATTTAAAATATTTAAAAAAGTTACTGTTTTTTCATGTTAAATAAGAGACTAAAATTCATTGATTATACAAAAAATGTGTTAAACAAATATAGTATTGTTATGATAAAAATAACATAAGAAAGTATTTATATTAATTATAATAGTATTAATATTATTAATAAGCCTTCAAATCTTATAAAAAAAACTTTTGTTAAAAATATTATTCTGTATAAATATTTAATAAATATACTCAAGAAATTTATATTTTTTAATAAATAATAATTGTTCAAGAATTAATTTTATTTTTAAATATTAATCCATTTACTATTTTTTTTAATTTCATAATTTATATTTATATTTACATAATGTTGTCTGTCACTTTTTGACACTACTACATGTACATGTACGCGTGTGTGTACAAAATGCGCATGCGTTAGCAGACGATATCTGTAGTTTACGAACTGTCAGTATGGGTTCGAAATTGCATTTAATTGATATGCAACAAAATAAAATTAATTATTCTGTTAACTAAGTAAGAGTCTTCGTACGGGTTACAAGGCTGAAAAATTTTTTAAGCACCATGAGTGAACCTCGCGTCATTAAAGCTTTCGGCTCATATTTTGTGGATGGATAGAGGCGCCTTAGTCGCTCGCTGCGCTCGCGACTGCGGCCCTACTATCCATCCACAACATATTTTGCCTCAAGCTGTAATGACGCGAGGCTCGCACAAGGTACATAAATAACTAATACAGTACGGAGGAACAACTTTCCGCGGATCGTATACTTTCGCCCCGGTTCTCTTCGCGCTTCTTCTACTTCTCCTTATCCTCGTCCTCTTCGCTTTTATTTCTCTACGCGCTTGTCCTCTTCTTCTTTTTTAAACTCGTTGTAGAACGGCAATTTTACTTTTCTTCTTTTATTCCTTTCGAGGAATTTTATTCTTTTATCGGTGTCTTTCACTTTCCTGACAACTTACTCGCGGTATAAATTTTACTCGCCAATAAAACACGTTTTGATCGAGCGTAACAAATAACGTTTACTATTACACTTGTCGGTAAATTTAATTTTTACGTACGTAATTGTGAAAGCATTGGAAGTTACTAAATAAAAAATATGCATAAGTTTGTTTATTCATTGTTTTAATGTAAAAGTTTTTATAGATTTGCTAATTTGAAGAGAAAACAAAATAATTGCCAAAGTTTCGTGTTTGATTTAAATTTTCAATCAATATATCTGCATCTTCCGTTAATTTATTTGTCTTTGTTTCTCGTTCGAAAACTATTCACGTATCTCTTTGTCTATCTCGTTTTTCTTGCTCAATATTGCATCGAAATTCTAATAAGAATCGTTGCACGAAAGCCGCACAATAAAGATAAAAGTCTACTTCAAGAGAGAGAGAGAGAGAGAGAGAGTGAGAGAAAGAGAAAGAGAAAGAGAAAGAGAAAGAGAGAGAGACTCGTAGCGAGTTCTTATCGTTCCCGGTTGTTTTCGAGATTTATCGTAACAGTTCCATAATCCAGTCTTATATAATTCGAATTAAACACCATCAAAATATTATGTTCTTTATTTGCATATATTATATAGATTCACGCGGCAATAAATACATACTCCCAGGTACGTGAATTGTTTTCATCGCATACATAATGCACGCAAAACGTATATCGCATAAATTTACTTTCTACGTGTTGTATATTCGTTTACACGGTTAAAACATTTGACGCTAACCACAAAACCGTGTGAATCTCATGGAAAGTAAGTAACCATAAATACGCGGCGGAGTATCGTTTTAGAGTAACAATGAATACAAATTAATTCGGAAATGCGGATAATTTTGCAACAAAGCAACCCCGTTTAACACACTTTACAAGACGACGGCAATCAAACAGGAATGAGAAAAGTTAACGTGTGTGCGTTTACGTGTGTGTATATATATATACTCGACCCCTCGCTCCCCAGCTGTTACTAGTTCCCCACGCTTACAGCTACGTACACATATGAATATTGTACTCATGTAGACCCACGTAGATCCATGTGGGCATCGCGGGGTTCTCTCTTATTTTTTTTATAATTTCCCGTTTACTATGTACCCTTCGGTTGTTACCGGAGAGGCGGTGACTACCGCCGGCAAACTAATGGCTTTTCGGAAAGAATTATCGCGCGCGTATCCACGTGCAAAGCATAATAAGAAGAAAAAAAAAAAAAAAGGAAAAGAAAAAAAAAGAAAAAAAAAGAAAAAAAAAAGAAAAAAGCGAGTCAGAGTCGTCGTCAGCGAAGCGTCACAACGTTTGTACTATCGAGTCGTGCGAAACCTATCGCCGGAGGATGGAATATAGTAAGCCGCAGCAGCGCGCGTCGTGTGTATTATCGAGGCAATATCGTAAGAGAGAAAGAGTAGCAGCGTTGATAAACGCGCCGTAATTGTCCATTATGCATGTCGTGAGAGTAGAGGAGAGAGTGAGAGAGAGAGAGAGAGAGAGAGAGTGCGAATCAACGATACGGCTATCATCCGCACACGCGCGCCACGGCCTCGTGTCTTCCTGCGCGGTTGCTGTTGCTGCTGCTACTCGACGACGATGCCGACGACTCGCGCGCTAACGTCCCCCCTCACCCCCTCGTACTCGTCGACGTATCCACCAATTAAGGGCAATCTTTTCTCTGCGCTCTTCCCCTCTTTCTCTCTTGTCGTTCATTCAACGCTTTCGTGTGCGTGTGTACATAAGAGAAAAAGAGACGCTGCGTGTGCGTGTCTACATAAGAGAAAGAGAAAGAGAGAGAGAGAGAGAGACTACTATTATCCGCCTTAATGTGATACGTTCTTCTTTATATTGTTGCATTATTTTTCCATTAATTCTAGGTTATCTCTTTCTCTTTCTTTCTAATGTATGTTACCAGTATTGTTTTGTACTCCGTTTTGCGCACACACGTACGCCTTTGATTTAAAAAAGTGCAACTGCGAACACAAAAAAAAATAAAAAAACAAAACAAAACGAAACACCTTACCGTAAGTTATAATTTAGCCTTTGTGGTAATTATGAGATAAATAGAAAAGGAATTTTCTTTTTGTTCGTTGTCTTATATATCCACTCGGTACACTCAATCTCTCGCAGTCTTCTACCTTTTATGTGTATTTAGTATAAATAAGTTAAATATCTTAGTCAAACCTGGAGTACCAGTAATTGGATAGGCCCATTACCAGTGTCTGCGCACTTCATGGCCATGATTAGTTCAAACAGTCTAATTATTAAAGTTACTCGTTTACTTGCACTTGTTCAACCATTACTGCATTGCCTTGAGTGTTTATTCAACTACCTACACGTAGCATTCAAAAGTTGGGATATATATTAAAAATTTTCATAAATGTTTGCTTATTCTGTGGGCAGTGGTAATTATGTTAAAATTCACTATTAAGTAGTTAATGGAACTAATTGGATACACCAGCTGAAGACTTAATTGTTTTTTTTTAAAGAAATGCAGTTAATTTATTCGATGCTCCGTAATTAACTTTAAAATATTTACTTTATTACAATACGACTAGTTATTATTAAAATAATCGTATTTAAATAAAAATATTACCAAAGATAACTAAATATATAACTTCTGCGAGTTATTTTTCATAAAAGTATAAGAATCTTTGACAAAATCTACGAGCGCTTGTATGAAAATATAAACGTTAACGAGTGAATATAAAAAGAGCACGATATATCTTTCTCATTGTATTTTTTGATAAATTATTATAAAAATAAATAAACCGGGCGCGTATCATTGTTTTGGACCAACTCTCTCTCTTTCTCTCCCTCTCTCTCTCTCTCTCTCTCTCTCTCTCTTTCTCTTTCTCTCTCAAGCAAACGTTATCGATCGAATGTTTCTTAGGACGCGTAAAGTTTCAAATCGGCGAAGATATTGAGAAAAATATATATGTATAAATTTTCGCGGCGCACGCGCAATCGCGATAAAAGGGTCATCGTGCGTGCGATTTATAACGGGACGAGGAGGAGGAGAAGGACGACGACGACGACGACGGCAGCTATTCGCGTGGGTGACTACTCGGGAGATTTCAATCGGGTGCCGGTCTCTCTCTCTCTCTCTCTCTCTTTTCCTCCATCCCTTGTTTCTTTCGGGCTCAAATGTGGCACGTGCGTGTCAACGTTAAATTTCGAGATACCAATCTCGTTTGTATCGCGGGTCAACCCCTCCCGTGTTCGTATAATCCAGGGTATATACAATCCACGCGCAAGCGCGCGCGTGCGGTACACGCTGCTATTGTCGTATACACGCGCCTCCTTTCCTCTCGCCTCGCTGCACATACATCTCGTAATTTTGACTCACTTCTCTCTCTCTCTCTCTATCTCTCTTTCTCTCTCGCTTGCCCGCGTGAATATTTGACTTTCGTTTCTTTTTTAACGCGCGAGAATCCGGTTGGATTTATATTCTCGAAGGTAGGAATTACTTACCTTTAGAGCCGTTGCTTTATTGTTAACTGCTAAAGATATATCGGATTCGGAATTTACTCTTTTGCGTCATCGTTTAAGATTTCATGGAAGCGTTGGCAACAAACGATGTTTTTCTTGTAATTTTTTTTTTTTTTTTTTTTTTTTTATTAAATTTAATACTCGTTATATTGCAAAAATTAGGTTTCTTTGCGTACTATGGGTATTGAAAATATCGAATCGTAGATAGTAATCGCCAAAGCTAATGTTATTTTTGACAAGAGCGTGGATAATTTTAAGCGAAACTTATGACACGCGTCAGTATCATTATTCAACCAATGGAACAAGACACGCGTGCACCTAAGCATACAATGGGTTAGAGAGAGAGAAAGAGAGAGAGAGAGAGAGAGAAAAAGAGAGAGAAAGAGAGAGAGAGAGTGTTTATTAATAAAGATATTATTAGTATTATCGATAAGACCGTGTAACGATCATGTCACTTGAAAAAATCGCTTTGTCTCACGTATGAAAGTAGAGAAAAAGCGCAACCATTAAGCCAATCTCTTCGCTCGAATCTCTACCATATCTATATATCTTCGATACGGCGAAAAATAGTCGCGTTATTGTATGCAAGAGATATCGTTGTTGTATCGAGGGACACTCGCAGAGCTCGCGCTACAAATTGCAAGTCGTTAGCCTGGCGAACTTTGTATAAGAGAGCTGCATTTTCGCGTACACACACACACACACACACACACACACACAGAGTTTAAGACGACAGGCCGTAGCGAGAGAAAGAGGGAAAGAGCGTATATACCTTCGTCTTGTTTAGCTCTCTCTCTCTCCTTCCACGCGCGCGGCATATTATGTCGAGGAGACACGCACAATGCGTATGCCGTATCTAACGAGTGTTGCCCGCGTCGCTGTGTGCTAGCTCGTAACGCGGCCCATCTTCTCTTCGCATGCGATTCCCCCTAAGGTGGATTCCCTCCCTTTCCTCCTTCTCCTCTCGTCTTCCTCCCGGACTGGTTTGCCCTTGTTATTTTTCTTTTCCTTTCTTTTCATAGGCTTTTTTTCGTCGATTCTCTCTAGCTGCTGCTGCTGGTGCTAGCGACTTGCTTGAAATATACTTACTCTTTTCCGCTTACATATTTTGAAAGGTTAAAAGCCTACTTAGCATTATTGTATACGCTCTTCCTGCTTCTATCGTTCTTTATTTAATGTTTCTTATACGCGCACAAATTATTGCCTTTTTTATTTTTCTTTATTATTTTCAGTTTTTGTTCTTGTTTTTATTTAGAAAATCCATTTCATCAATTTTACAACAATTAATTATAATAGTTAATAATTTTATAGTATTGCTTTTACAACGTAATACATAGTTTTAAGCAGCGCATTCGATGTAGACAAAATAAAACGAAGCATATCGGTTTTATGTATTTCGTATATCGTAAAGATGCATTAATACGCGCAAAGTTCTAATTGAGGTGAAAGTTGTTATGCAAGTAAAAAAATCGAATCGAACGAGGTTTTAATAAAGCTCGTGTGTGTATCTTCATCAAAATAATGTCTTCGTTCTATATCATTAACCAATTACATTTTAATAAAAAATCGATAAATTCTATTGAAAATTCCATGTTGAGAAAATAAAATAATAATAATGAGATAAATTATAGATAGTAAATGGACACCGTATAATATAAAAAAATAATTAAATGACATTTTATTTAAGTTCATGAGCGTAGATTTGATCAAATCTAGCCCAGTTCTCTTATCTCTGGGTGCATGTCACTTTCGTTAAAAGAAAAGAAAAAGAAGTGAAAAAAATATTTAATAACCATGTAGTCAATCGATTCGCTGCACAATTTTTCCAAATGACGAATGTTTTCTCCGTTAATATGTTTTTTTTTTTTTTTTTTTTTTTTTTCTCTACAATCAGCGTTTCGAGAAAGACACGCGACGCATCGCAACGAAAAAGAGGGAAAAATCTGGAATGCATGTACACGGAGACTCGGGCGTTGCTCGCGATGCACGCGCGTATATTCGTTCCAGCGTGTAAATCATGCATTCATTAAGGCGTCTCGCTTTCCTTCGCTTTCCTCTCTCGGCGTCGCGCGCGTATTCCGATCTATCTCAAACGTGCGAGACACAAGAAAATAAAAACGCAAACATTCCGAGGCGCGTTAGGTATATTAAAAGTCGCTCTCTCTTTCTCACTCTCTCGCTCATTCGCGTATTAGAAATTGCGCTTCTCTCGATGCGTGCTTTTCGTAATTGGTCAAACTCTCTCTCTCTCTCTCTCTCTCTTTATATATTTTTTGCGCTCTCGCTATTTATATAAACTTTCAAAATCGTGTTTGATTTTCATTCGGTGCATTCGGTTGGATGGAAATTTTCTCGGATCGAGGGAGAGGGGACGGGGGGAACGCGATTCAGAGACTCGATATAGTATTGTTGTACGGAAAGATGTTTTTAGTAAGTCGTAGAATAAAGTCGAGCGAGTAATGCGATATGTTTTCATAAATTTCCAAGTGAAAGTACGAGTATATAGGCGTGAAAAAGAAAAATTAATTCGTGCCGCGGTATACAACTCGATACAGATGTTGGCGATACTCGAGTTTAATAAGCTTTATAATATTATAATTATAGGATATCATCGTTATATTTGTTTAACGAAGCTAATGGAATACAAATGGAAAATTAAAGCGAGATGATTTTGCTTGTAAAAATAATTTAAGAATACCAACATATATACCGTTTATTAAGAAAATCAAAGTGAAACGAGAAGTACTTTGGTTTATAAATCAAGAGAAATGCAGCTTTATAAAGCAATAAAACGAAGATAATGAAAAACTTGAATTACAGTAAGTAAGCGCAGACCGAGTGATCCTGATAATTATAAAAACACGATGTGACATTTTTTAAGCCAACCAATTATTGATTAGAATATACGTGTTATTAAAATCTGCGATAGAAGGAGAGAGAAAAAAGAAGATGGTTCGGTAATGAAAGATGAACTTGGGTACCAATATCTACCCAGCGGCTGTACATCTTCCTCTCTCTTTCTCTCTCTCTCTCTCTCTCTCTCTCTCTCTCTCTCTCTCTCTCTCTCTCTCTCTCTTCGAAGCAGCAGGCGTAACAACTGTACTGATTCTATCTTAGACAAGACCCTATAACCGCTATAATCAACATAAGCACCGCAACCGCGGCTTATGGCTGTACACGTTATATATGTATATATACATATACAGAGACGTGCTAGGCTAGCGCCAGAGTAACTAACCCTCGCAGCAGGATATAGCGTCCGCCCGTTCTCGTGGTCGTGTCTCTACGTGAATAGGTATACACATAGATACACACAAACACACATATACAGCTAAGTTGTATAACGCGCGCGGGCACGCTTCCTTTTTTCCTCTTTTCGCGACAAGCGAGCTAGCTGTCTCTCGCGGGGAGAGCAGGTGCTACTTTCCTCGAGACGCGCGCAGCCGTGGATAAGGAAGGAAAATGGAAGCGGTCGAGGGGATATATAGACATGGCTCGCTCGAGATTTACCGACGATTGTTGTCACAATCTATCGCAACGTATCTTTAACGATCGATATCGCAAAAATCGAACCCGATTGGATAGCGTCTTACACTAGTATACGGATATACGTACGCATGTGTGTGTATGCATTTGCGAGAGAACGTATCCCATAGCAGCTCGTTGTTGCTGCCGTTGCTTCTTCTACTACGTAACGCCCTGTGTTATTCAAGTTGGTTATTTATTTTGCTTCCAATGCTGTGTAATTTTAAGAAGCAATTTTCAAAGAAAATTATATATTTTTATTCAATTATGTTGTTTGTATAAAAAAATCTTTCGTGAAAAATTGTTTTATCTCTCGATAAGGAAAATATTACGAATCGCATAATGATTTTGATAAAATAATAAAATATATTTTATTAACTTTGAACCGTGTTTAAAACTATTAGAATCAATAGAAAAATTTAATAACAATTTGGTTTTAAAAAAAAGTGCGAAAATTTATCGTAAACTTGAATAAAATGATTTTTCAATAATTTAGTTATCCAAACATTTTTAGCAAAAGCTCGTAACAAACTTAAAGAGAGTAAAAATTTGTCGAGCTATACGATGTTTTTTATAATCAAGTTAATACAAAAAAAAAAAAAAATGAATTTTATCTATATTTATTTATTCTGCATACGATTAATTCGAAATTAAAGTAAATTTAAATGAAGCAATTAAATTGAAATTTTTTACAGACGTAAATATTTTGAAAGTGATTGAATAATGACCAAAGCAATATACTTTGCTGTGATCTATATTTTCCGCTTGAGAAAGCAAGTCATCGAAAAAATTGCAAAGGAATAATAAAAATTAAATACGTCGTATAAATAGAATAATTTCAATGACGTCAAGGCCGCGAGTAAATTGATTCGATATTAAATATACTCTCGTTAAAAAGTTCGGATCCAATATTTAACAATTAAGAAAAAGAAAGAAAAAAAAATAGAGATAAAATTGAAAACATGGTAGCAATATAAGCGCTGTAAATCTATCGGATAACCGACGGTAACATATTTCTTGTCCACATTAAACATGTGCATTATTAAATGCATAAAATCCAGTCGCGCGTGCATGAACACATATATATGTGCATCGAATACAGAAAGAAGAACGAAAGATAATATTTACGTCGCGGATGTCGTTCTCCGGCTAATCGAGCTTCGCACTTGTCGTTAATGCGCACGCGGCTGTATTAATAGACGGTAAAAAGTTACGTCGAGTTGTCGCTGTACCGTCGCTCGTTGCGCGACAACGCAAGACCCGTCCTTTCTCTCTCTTTCTCTCTCTCTCTCTCTCTCTCTCTGTTCGTCGACACATTCTATAGAGAATGAACGCGAGCGAGGAAGAAAAGATCGAAGACGCGTAGCACTCCCACGCGAGAAACTGCCCGAACAACGGATAAGAGACCGAGCGAATGTACGAGAGAGAGAGAGAGAGAGAGAGAGAGAAGGAGCAAGTTGGTACACGGTGAAGGTGTACCGGCTTCGTTCGCGCGAAATAATGCATTCGATGCTGCGGCTGAATAAATTTTACGTACAAAAGAGCGAGCAAGAGGGAAGTATAGAAGGGAAAAAAAGAGAAGCAAGAAGCACGGTGGAGAGGTGGCGGTGTGCATGCAAGTGGTTTCCTCTCTCTCTTCGGACGAGTTTGTGGGAGAGAGAGAGAGAGAGAGAGAGGAAGAGAGAGAGGAAGAGAGAGGAAGAGAGAGAGAGCGAGACAACGCGACTGGCCCGTTCTGCCGTACAACTGCAACGCCCACGCCTTAGTGTGTATATGCGCTCGAAGCATTGCACTTCTCTCTCTCTCTCTCTCTTTCTTTTTCTCTTTCTTTAGAGATAGTCTCGCGCACGCGTTGTTACAAAACCCTGACTTTGTGCAAGTCTCTCTCCAACTATCCGAATAATACATCGCAGTATGATACCACGTGCCATGCAAAGTGCGCGTAAGGTCCAATTACCGATGAATTGATACGTTTCGCGTGTATAAGTCTACGATGTTTAATGAACGCGTGATATATACCGCTGCCGGGAGAGTATATAAGTGCATCGTGCTAATTTTTAATACGCCTATTGAATATATGTATTTCTACGGTAACTAATAAGCATATTATATTATATTCATACGACGTTTATACAGCTTTTACTTAGATGCTATTGATTTTTCAGTCATAAAGAGGCTTCAAACGTGATAATTAACGTTTCTTATACTTTTTAAAATTACTTATACTTTTTAAATGTTATAAATGTGTAGAAAATTGAAAATTTTACGTTGAATATTTAGCGAACGCGGTTAATTTATCTAAATATCGTTAGTAATTTGTATCTTATTTTTTTGCTTTTCAACCAATGTTTGATTTAAAAATATTGATCAATAAGATTTATTTTAGGTGAAAGAATCGAAAGTATATGAACGATAAATTGATGAAAAATCGGGCGTACACGGATTTCATCGATATCCGCGCTCGAGCCTTTTACTTTTGATAAATAACTCGGTCGAATATACGCGCGAATCGTTAAATTAAACTTTACGTCACGCGCGGTATTCCGCAACAGCCCCGAAGAGCGAGTCATGTATTTTATACGTGTATGTATATTTATATATATATATATATCTGCACAACAAATCTTGAACGGATTCCTCGCGAAGCCAACAACGTTACAGCAGCTTTAAAATCGAAGGAGAATGTCAATAACGCAATTATAAAGCGGAATTACACGGGGCCGTGAGTAAGAAATAAAATTATTCTCGATTGACCGTAACGGTATACGAAGGAGCCGCGCAAGGGCTTCGCATGGTTTTTTTCTTTTACTTATTTTTTTTTTTTTTTTTTTTTTTTTTTTATCACCCGCGCGCGTGCAGAAAAGAACGTTTGCGCGTATTTTTCGTAAGGTAATCCGCCGCGGGTCGAGTCGTCATTATCGCGCGTTTCGTTTACCGCGCGTACGTAAATATCGCGTTATTTTGCGGTCAGCTCGAACTATTTTCCAGCTTATTCCTTCGTGCTCTCGCAGTATCGATTGGAGATTGCGAATTTCCGTATTTCTTGCGTATAGGTAATAGCGCCGAGGCGCGTACGTGATTCTTCGGCTACTCCGCGATGTGTGTTACGTATAGCTCTCCGCGATTTGTACTTACGTGTGTGCGTGTGTTTATAGGTGCGCGCGCGGTTGACCAATACTCGAGAAAAAGAAAGAGAAAGAACGAACGGACTAAACCTCTCGAGTGCGTCGTCACGGCGGCAATGACCCAAGCCTGGCCTTGCGAACTTCTTTCATCTCCCGCAGCTACTCTGCGAGAGCGTAAACTTCCCCGAATCCCCATATATACTCGCGTGTTCCTCTATCTTTTTTTCGCTCGTTCGTACGCGCTTAAATGTGACTCGGCATTTGAACGCGCGACTTGAACGGTCGATGACTCTTTCCGTCGTTTTCTTATTCCTCTTCTCTCTCTCTCTCTCTCTTTCTCTTATTCTTTCTCAACGTTTCGCCGATTACTCGAGTCCGATTAACGTCGGGCGTCCTCTTGAATCCTTGCCGAATAAAGAATCGGAGAGCGAGGAGGACGAGGAACGATGGAAATTCCATCCTAAGGAACTTACGCGAAGCGACTATTTTGCGACTCTCTCTCTCTCTCTCTCTCTCCCTCTCTCTCTCCCGCCTCATCTTTATACTCTTTGTACTGATTTAGAATTTCTATATTTAAAGCGTTCGAGAGCGTTGTTCTCTTTTCGCCGCAAGAGCTTATAAAGCGATTTGCTCAGGGGTCACGCTAGCCCTTTTCGTTGTTTTTAGTGTAAATTAACGCGAAGGGAGGATGAATTATTTCTCAAATGGGTTGTTTTGCGCATAAACTGCCGTCGATTTAATTGCTACGGTAGATTATGATAGATCGCTCGTCTACTCAAGTTTAACAAGCATATATTTCGATCGATGTGTATGCTTTCGCTCGTGTTTCGAGCCTTTGTTGTTTTTCCATTCATTATATTACTCGTTTTCGTTTTCATACATTTTATCAAATTGTTTATTATTCCGCAGGGAAATCGCTATGCTAATTTTGTCAAAATTAAACTGCTCTCGATATATATTTATAGAATTAGGACACCATAATTATTTTTTATGTATTAAAATGACATTAATTCCTAAAATAATATTTTTAAATTATTAAACAAAATTTTTTATTCATAAATTATTTTAAAAGTATCTTCGCAAGAAAAAAAAGATATCGTCATTACTTTTGACATTAAAAAATTACAATAAAATGTAACGAAAAAAAAACTTCTTTTAAACTCGCATTCAAAAAAACTTGATGGAAACTCATTACGCGAAAAATTATTCGAAATTAAATTCTGAAGGTCGTTGATCTTCGTTTGCCTTACCGTTAAATCAAAGTTTTTTTTTTCTCTGTAATTTTCAAATTTCCAGCTTAGAGTTCGCCATTAAATCAGTAAAGTCGTTAAAAAGCAGTCTCAAAATGAGTCACGGCTGTCAAAGAACAATGCGTTAAAAGGTAGGCCATGACCAATCATAACAGAGAAAATATTTCCTTTCGCAAGCTTACCGATCGTCATACCTAACTATACCTGCGGTGGTTACATACCCTGAGGATGTATGTCGGTTAACTACCCATAAGAAAACTCGTAAATGCGCAAAAGATGATTTTTACCTCTATAATTTCGTATATAAATCAGCTGACCCGAAAAATGTTGCAGCAGAGAAAATTGTTACATAAATACTACTCCGTAGCATAGTTTTCATACTCGCAATTTAATCGATATATCCTACGTCCTGTCTGTGTACAGGATCGTGAGCTCGAGCATTAGCCACTCTGAAATTGAAATTGACAGTAGCAATACGTAGCACGAAAGAGATTCTCTCCCACCTCCCTTCTCTCTTTCTCTCTTTCTCTCTCTCTCTCTCTCTCTCTCTCTCTCTTGACTGTCAGTGGTGCGCACGCGGACGATTTAAGTGAGTAATTTGCAGCGTGAGGTCGTTGAAACCTTCGACTCGGTTTTACCTTTCCTCTTTTATACGAGCTCGTCGTCGGCTACTCGACGTAACGTTCGTCGTTTCATCGCGGTGGCTACCGCCGCGCGGCGCACCGAAAGCGTGGGCGAGTCAAAAGTAGACAATGGCCAGCGGCAAAGTCATTAACTCATATACTTTTAAGTACAAACACACACATATATATATATATATACACACACACACGTGCGCACACACACGTTGCGTGAATTTCTCTGACAACGCATGACTAGAGAATTTTAACAGCCTTCTAGCGCTGCTGCTGCTGCTTCTTCTTTTGCTTCTGCTTCTCTCTGGCACCTTTTTGTTTTTTCCTCTCGTTTCTTTTTCCGATCCATTTCATCCGTGACCGAGTGCAGCGGTAGTCGGGCCTCGGCGCTCGCTCGGTGTCTCTTTGTCATCGCGCGTTTTTCTCCAATTTAATTTTCTTTTTTCCAGCCCTCTCCAGCATCGTCCTCTTTCTCTCCTTCTTTCTTTTAATTTCGATTTCTTCACGGTGTTTAAAGGCGCGCATCCTGGAATGCTTTCTCTTGCGTATGAATTGAACGAACGGCTTGCGCGAACGGGTGTCGGGGAAAATTAATCGCGTTTTCACTCTTAAAATTTCCGCTTTGATAAATCTTGCTTTTCTTTTTCCGCCTCTCGGCGTATTGCGCAGGCTAACCTTATCGAGGATCTACTCGGAAAATTTTTACTCCCTCTCCGCCTCAAATTTTATATGCCGCTCGCCACTTTCTTGTACGCGTTGTATGTGCGATACATCCTTCGACGTAAACACGCTTTCCATTATGGACACGTAACGAAATTTCGTGCTCATTTCATAAGAATACGTATATCGTGTATGCATTCCATCGTGTAATTTCTGCTTTTTTCTTTTTTTTTTTAACTAAAATTTATCGAGGAAATTTAATAAACTGGGAGGCGAATTTAAGCAAAAAAGAATTCATCTTTTTTTTCCAAACAGTTTACTTTGTATTAATTTTTTTTATACAAAAGATTAAAACAAGGTTCGTTTTTTTTTTTTTTTTTTTTTTTTTTTTTCTCATAATTAAATATTAATTACGTCTTAAAGTTACTAGACCTAAATAACTCAGCTGCATAGAAAATACTTCTTTTTTAAAGTAAAACGTAAGCAAACTAACCCATTCATAAAAGCTAACGGAGAGAATAACAAAATTATCGGTTGTCTGGAACGATAAACAAAAGAACTCGGCGCAATATCGCGGTGTTTGTTTTCTTTTCAAAACACTGTCCATCTACCGTATAATTTCGCAAGCGAGAGAGAGAGAGAGAGAGAGAGAGAGAGATTTCGCGCAGAAAGAAAAAAAGAGAAGCTCAAAGAGCAAGGCTCGTTTAGAGAGTCATAATAACCGAGTTAAAAATTTACGCTTTCCTCTCGGCTGGCACGCACTGCTTTTTGTTTGTGCATCATTTTCACCGACGAGGCAAGCGCGCGAGTCCACCGATAAATATATATATATCGTTAACAGACTTCGTCCTTGTGGACACGTCGCTCGTGCTTTTTCATCTTCGTCTTTTTTTACTTTCCTCTGTGCTTTTCGTCAATCATTGTCGATCGAGATTCGGTTAATTTCTCCAAGTTGAGAGATATCGTATTATCGCGAATTTAAAATATTTCATTCCATTAAATTGCGATGCAGTTCCTTCTTCTGTACGTAAGTGCATGCATATACACAAATGCACTCGTTTCACTTGGACGAGGCGCTGTCGAAAGATGTAGAAATAAACGAATTGGAGTCTTTCCATATATATATATATATATATATATATATATATATATATATATATTTATTTATTTATTTATTTATTTTATGTGAAGATACGCGAAGGAAACGCAAGAAGCTTCGGTGGTGAGATTTCGCGTTTGAATTATTACCGAGTGAAACTTCGACTCGAAGAAGAAGTTACGTCGAATACTTGGAAATCTTTCAAGGTTTTTCAAAGATTTTATAATTTATTAGAATGCAGAATTTCTTTATCGTATCGATACACAGATTGTTGCATTTATTCTAACCTTGAGCCGAGCATTCCTTTTATCTCAAAGAATATGCTCTTTTCCATCTTTATATTTTTTTTCAAAGAAATGCTCATATATTTTTCTATTTATATTCTCTTTTCTCTCGTTTTATCATTTTGTATGGTATACATTTGTAAAAGTGATGGTTATAATCTATATCTATATAATTAATATCTATATTTTAACAAAATACCGGTTCTTAATTTTATCGTGTTTCTTGTTACAAAAGCAATTAGTCATCTTCTTTAACTTCATTAGTATTATTATTAATATTAGACAAAACATTGTGTTTACCGCTTTATATGATAAAGCATTAGAGAAGTTTTTGTTGCATAGAGTTACTACGGTGACTAATGCCTTAATCGCTTTCTGCGTAATTTTTCATCGCAGCTCTTACTACAGCGAGTTGAGACCTTAAATAATAAAGATAACGGCGGTGACTTTAACTCGCAACCTTTCAAATCCTTTGCGCGCACATACACATCCAACTATCGAATCAAGTGAAATAATTATTTTCGATAAAGAAAATCTCATGCGATCGTCGTGATCTCTCACGTATTTCCAGAAAAAAAAAAAAAAAAAGGAAAATAAAAAAACTCTGTAATTTAACGCCTTATCATGGACAGAGTCCAAAGAGAAAAGGCAAAGGCAGTGTCGCGTCTCGGAGGTTGCGACGTTCATCGCAAAATGAAGATGTCCTTGCTTAGTCCTACCGGAAAAATAAACGTCGCGGTAGCGACGACGGCGGCGGCGTCGGGTAACTCTAGCACGAGGTTAGTCCGCCCGTATCGCGGTGCTTTTTACGCAGGGCCGCCGCGGCGGGTTTCATAACTCGCGCTCGTTGTCTTTTGTAACTTAACACCGTGTCTAACAAACCGCGTTATATTATATTAAGCGCGCGATGCGTGTGCGTTACACGTACACACTGGCTAATGCAAGGTACGCGCGTGCGCGCGCGCGCGCACGTTCTAGCTTTATACCGTACGTATGCGATATACGTACATTTACGTGTATGTATATATACCAGCCGAGACATAAGAGAGAAAGAAAAGTATAGAGAGAGCCGGCGTACCTTCCAGCTCTTAGATTGCCGGCGAGTTGCTATTGCTCCACGAGTTGCCCGCTGCTGGGAGCTTAGAGCTCTGTGTACAGGGCGTGACATTAATCATTCCACGGGCTGACTCACGCCAAGAGAGAAAAAGAGCGAGGGAGAGTTAACGACGACGAATACGACGACGACGGCGGCGAGAGAGCATCCGTGCTCGTAGCTGCATGCAACGTGGCCCTCGCTCTTCTCTTCAATTTCGTCACTCGGAT
Organism: Chalcis sispes; assembly: GCA_949987625.1. Taxonomy (NCBI): domain Eukaryota; kingdom Metazoa; phylum Arthropoda; class Insecta; order Hymenoptera; family Chalcididae; genus Chalcis; species Chalcis sispes. The sequence goes on from OX465098.1 coordinate 63,206,463, forward strand.
TTGGTAGTTGGCCCCCCCCCCCCTTCGTGCGTCATTGAATAATAGGCGTTCGATACCTATATTGACTGTATACATATGTATGCTTCATATATGTATGTGCTTTTTATTTAGCGCTTCTCAAACGCTTATTAAAGTCGATTAACAAACTCCTTTTGCTAATTAGCCTGCTTGGCTGAACGAAACTTTAGTTAATGATTTATACTTGCCAACGCTGTCGTGCGTCCTATAGTTCTGCGTGATTTAACGATCTTTAATTGATTTACCGAAACCAATCGAACTACGAAATGACTCACGAGATTTCCTTTATTCATTTCTCGTAATATTTTAACGAAGAAAATAAAATTTCATTAAAAAATGTACGCGTGTAATTGAGCTAAGTAAATTTTATTTATAATATGTTTTATGCACGTCTGTTTACTTTATTTGTCATAAATTTTTTATCTTGTTGAAAAAATTCATTAATATGAAATCATGCTAATATAATTAGATATAAAAACTAATTAGTATAATGGTAATAATGGTTCAGTTATTAATCTAATTACATTATCAGCCGATAGCTGAACTTAATTAACTTGACGTTTTTTTTTTTGAAGTGTTTGTTATCCGAAACTAATGTAAAATTTCAAATTAATGAGTATAAAATAAACGAAGAAAAGTTGTTAAATATATCACAAGTTTACGTCGCTTCATAAGCAAGAAAACTGATTACAATGAATTTTATAAAAATTTACCATCGTTAATTAACATTTCAAAATTGTTGAAATAGAAAAAAAAAATATCGTTTATCTTTAAATAATCGCTAACACATAGTGATATAAAATCTAAAAAAAGAAAAAAAAGAAAAAGAAAAGGAAAAAATTAATTGAATAGCTTTCGTTAAAATAATGCGCACTAGGAACAGCCACTTCGAAATAAAAACGTTTCAAGCCTATATTGCATGACTCCGGAGCGGTAATTTTTTATCGGTTTATCGCTTGATGCAGCTACTACCGCTGGCTTCGACACACAAACGGAGAAACAACGAGAAGGTCTACGCTAAATAAAAAAAAAAAAAAAAAAAAAAAAAAAAAAAAAAAAAAAAAAAAAAAAAAAAAAATTGTTATTTTCGCACTCTCTCTCTCTCCCTCTCTCTCTCTTTCTCTCTTATTCGCATGTACTCGTGTATGCTGAACAAGAATCAAGCGAATATAAAAACGGAAAATTTACATTTCTCGCGTGGCTCGCGATGAAGAATTCACCTGTGTGGTGCAAAGGAACGCGTGCTAACGGCCGGTATGCTCTGCTTACGTAGATTTCTAAATCCCGTACGCGCACACGTATGCGCACGGCCTGGCCTTAATGGGCTCCCTCGCGTTTGTAACGCGCGCCTCCTTCCCATTTTCTCTCTTTCTCTCTCTCTCTCTCTCTCTCTCTCTCTCTCTCTCTCTCTCTCTTTTTCTCATTCTTTTTATTTTTACCTACCTTGTTTCCTCAATTTATAAATGTAGGGGAAAGCTTTTTGCCACGTTGGTATATAAGCTATCGCTCGAACGATGCGCGCGAGCGTATTCCTTTTTGCGCAAAAGTCCACTCGCGGCGCGACTCCCGCGTTTGTTAATTATTATGAAGGCGAAATGCTCGAGCGATTCTTATCGGGAGAACCTCGACATTTTGCTTTTCTTTTTCGAAATTGGACGCGCTTTTTCCTTCGTTTCTGTTAATGTAATCGTCGATAGAAAGCAAGTAGCGGAACACAATAATAATAATAATAATAATAATAATAATAATAATAATAATAATAATGGTTGTTAATTATTTAATTCGTACAATATTTTAATGCGAATCGAGCTGTCAAATAAATTTAATTAGTTTATGATATATGAACTAAAATAAATTTAAAATTGACAAACAATAAAATGTACATTTTATTTAGAAAATAATCGTTTGAAAATCTTTATATCGTCGATTAATTTATAAACGACATCGCGATTTTTAAAAATAAATATAAATTGCCATCGGTTTGTCTACTAATGACGCACTTAATTATACTTGTCGCAATAAAAATAAATGAAATAAGAAAAAAAAAAAAAGGCAATGTATCCTTAAAGAACTTATACACCTTGAGTAAAATATCATTCGCGCAGACGACGACGCAACGATAATTGAAATCGAAGCCGAGTTTCCTGAATCCTAGCGCAGGTGCGGACGGCACACGAGGTACGTACACATGTCGCACCGCGTGAAAAACCGCAGGCCGCAGTCCACGAATATCGATTTCGCCCAGCGATGTGAATTATTTTCTCTTTTTTCCTACATACGAACGTTTACCACCGCCTCGCGTTGTGTTTTTTCCTTCTATCTATCTCTCTCTCTCTCTCTTGGCTCTAGTCTGCGTACTCTTCTTCCGTCGAGCCTACGGAACTATAACGTACGTAAACACACGTAGATGCGCGCGCGTACATACAGCGACACGCACACGCGAAGAAAGGCCAAGAGTATCGTGCATGCGATGCACTCGGTTCCGCAAAGGTCAGTAGCCCCTCTGGCGTTTCGACAAATCTATTATCGCGTATACATATGCGCCGTCTATCCTCGATACTGTGAAGTGATTGCACATGTGTGACTCTCTCTCTCTCTCTCTCTCTCTTTCTTTCTTTCTTTCTTTCTCTTTTTTTTTTTTTTTTTTTTTTTGTTTTTCTCTCCTGTCTCCGATTATTTCTATTCGTGTATGCGTTCGTTTGTAGAGAAAACAAATTCGAAGGCTTGGGAGGATGTCATTATCGGAGATCTTTTATTATTATCCATCAAGCGCAGATGATTCATGAATGAACGAAGGTTTACGCTGAAACGAAAGAAACTGTGAATCGAAAGAGAGTCATTTTCTTTAATAGTATAAACGTTACACAATCTCTCGCGCTTACGGCTTTCAATTGTTATGACGCACTTTTTCTTTAGCAATTGTTTTTTTTTTTTTTTTTTTTAAATATTCCATTTTTCACAGCGAGTGAAATTATCGACGCGAGCGTTGCCGTTCGTGTAACTCGTTAATACTATCGTTTCAAATGTAAATTTTTTAATCATTGCATATTATCTTTGAATATTATATAAAAAATAATTTTTTCAAAGAAACTGAAATTATATGTAATGTTAATACGAGTAATTACAGTCTTGGTAACATCAAAATACCGTTATTAAAATCAATCAATTAAAAATTCGCATTTAATCGATTAATAAATAATGATAAAAAAATTAAGTAAAGTTTAACTTCCTCGTGAATTTGGTATCTCGAATCAGTATGCAAATTAACGAGCTCGTCGATTCTCAATATTTTTGATGTTACAATAAATATACGATTTGGGGCTGCAAGCGATCAGTGACGATGGTGAAAAGCAGCAACGGTGGCGGTAACGCCCCTGGCGCTTATTCTTTATGTTGCCGTAGAAAAATATTAAATTTCAATGGGTTTTACATAGAAAAGTAGTAGAGAAAGAGAGAAAGGGAATGGATAAAGGGAAGTAAAATATTCGAAGCGAAATGTCCTCATTCTTCTTCCCTTAGGACGAGAGAGATGCGACGACGACGACAACGACGACGACGACTACAACGACTTGCGAACGATATCGCGCCATGGCACGGAATTTTAATATTCCTGCATTGCGTGACTGAAATAGCGTCGAGTTCGCCAGTGATATCACTCTTTCTCTCTTATTCTTGAGTATAAAAAAAGAAAGAGAAAAAAAGATAGAGAAAAACTCAGATGCGTCGTTGTAGTTGCCGTTGTGTCGTTTCCCGTTCGTCGAGCCTCCGAAACAAGACCAATCGATACATGTTAATTTAGTTACAAGCTCGCAATTTTTATGATAATGGCCCTATGAATTTCATGTCTGACGTCGTGAGCTCGGAAACTTTTCTCGATTAGTATCGTGAAAATTGCGTACCTGCTTCCTGTCAATCTATTCTTTTTCTGTATACACATATACTTTGTAAAAATATATATACGGAAAGAATAAAAATAGTATCGATTACGTTTAAGATAACGTACGTCAATGTTTTATTTTTAAATACTTTGCATGCAACGTCCTTTAAAGAAAGCGGTAACATTGTTTTGATATTAATAATATAATAAAAGAATTTGTTTCAAGTTTCATGTAAACAATAAACCGAAGAAAAATAATTAAATTTCTTAATGCATACATTACCAATGATGAGTTTCAAAAAAACATAAAAATTTAATAAGTATTTATTGAGGAAACGTTTATTACGACAAAAAGATTATTGATTTGATATTAAAGAATGAATTAACTGTATAGTTTTTGTAAAGAGCGCAAGAATAGAAACAGTTACAGAGAACAGAAAATAAAATCCTTACGCAGAGACGCTTCAATAAATGTCGCTTACGCATATTTCGAGAACGACCCCACGAGAATCTCGTGCGAGATATCACAAGTGCGCGCCTCAAGAGAGCATCGAAGCAGCTTTCGCAATTTCGCTCCTTCTCGCTCAAAGTAATAATTAGTTCCGGCCGAAGATTCCGGTTAATTAGATCGACCAGGTGACTTTGGAGTATCCAGAGCGCAAACATAACGAACGAACGGCCCGATGTGTCCGTCTTGGTAATCGGTACACGCGCACGTTTATATCGAAGAAATGAACACAAACGCGATATATACTCCGCAAAAACTCGTCATATTTTTCACGCGCCGGTCGAGCGTTTTTTTATTCGATATTCTCTATTGCGCCTCGAAGGATTTCCTAGGGAGTTGTCGCAATCGCGTTACATGCGCAATCGGCGTCGAAATCCGCGCGCTAAAACAAACGGCGCACACGAAGGCCGAAAGTTAGCGAGAAATCATACGGCGTACGAGCGCTGAAAGCGTTGCAAGACAGTAAAGAGGAAAGAGAGAGAGAGAGAGAGAGAGAGAGAGAGAGAGAGAAAGAGAGAGTAATCTCTTATTTTGAAAATCAGCATCGACAGCTCCCGCGGGCTACCTCTCGCTGCGGCTGTTGTCGGGTATATCTTAACCCCTAGAACAATCGTAATTTAAACGTGGCGATCGGTTAATTATCGCGACTTTGTAACGAGCTATCTCGCACGGTTGCGTCAACAAAGCCAGCGAGAAAGAATTAACGCGAGGGCCTCCGTACGTACGAGAGAGTTTGCCGCGGCTGGCAGCCTCGTCGCGGTTTTCGCAACAACGCCGCGCGAGAGAGCTCTTGTATGAGTGCGCGCGCGCGCCCCGGCGAACGGCCTTGCCTTTTGCAAAAGAGACCGAGTGAGAGAGAGAGAGAGAGAGAGAGAGAGAGAGAGAAAGAGAAAGAGAAAGAGAAAGAGAAAGAGAAAGAGAAAGAGAGAAAGAAAGAGAGTCGAGCGGTGGGTAACCCACACGGCGTGTGGGTGTCGCTTACGTGTATCTGTCTGGAAAAGCGCCTTTTACTACTCAGCGCCTACATATAGACAACTCATAGACGGCAGCAGCCAGGTGCCTTGTAGCCTTTAAAATCTAGAAACTCTCTCTCTCTCTCTCTCTTTCTCTCTCTTTTTCTTCGTCTCGCTCTCGTTCGTGCGCTTACTCTATCGCTGCGTATACATACATCGAGTAGTCTATACGTGTCTGCGCTTTTTTCCTTTATTTTTAATCGAGTATTCTCGTTTAATCGAAAGACACTTCCGTCTCGGCTTACACGCTTAGGAGCATTTCAGCTTTGTTGCCAAGTTGTTTCTATTCAAATCTTTTTAAATACTGCGTATATAAAAATGTTAGAGATTCTCGTACTAAGCGTTGACGTACGTCCGTATACAAATAGTAATGGTAAGATGATAGTACGATGTTCAAAAAAATATTCAGGCTAAAGTTTTAAAGTTTTTATAAGTTTATTTAATCTTCGTACAGATAAAACTTATTTTTATACGAACAATTTTTTATTGTACAAGATTATAATGTAAAAATTTTAAGATTATGGATTGATTGATTTTATTAGTTCTATTTATTTTTCTATACATAGCCACTTTATATTTTCATCTTTTATTTCACATTGAATATTGATACATTTTTGGAAACTATATTTTCACGTTTCATGTAATTCTAGTAACGATAAAAATTAATTTATCATTAGTAATCCACATATTTGCAGACTATATACTGGCTAGTTAGATGGCAGGATTACTATAATGATTCATTACTGCAATGTCGAGTTCCGCCGAAATTGACGCTTAAGTAATGTCTAGACATGCTTACAGTGTGCAGGAAATAATTTTATGTAAATTACCATTTCAAATAATTGCAGCAGCAGTAAAAATAACTATATTGTCAGTTTATACCCTATATATATATATATATAACGATTGTGCTCTACCTAAGTTATTCTTCTTGAGTTTTCCTTTAACTTTGTTTTTTTTTTTTTTTTTTTTTTTTTTTTTTTTTTTTTTTTTTTTTTCATTTTTTATTTATTATTCTCGGCTTTTTATTTGTTAAAATGCTTCTAGCGAGTTAATTAAATGCATCATTTGATTCCGTGCAGTATTTTCTTAAAAACCCAAAACAAAGCGCTTGAACGTGCAAATGTAAACTCGCTAGAACTTATTATAATTCATCAGACATCGCCTCATTCCGTACATTGCATTCTTAGCATTTTATCAATCGAACGTCATTATTACACACCAGTAGATAAACAAAAGATCAACATTCCTATTAGACAAGTAGCTTGTATACCCTATTATTACATACTATATATCATTCGTACGTACAGCATCCGTTATCATAAACTTGTCGCCCAAGCTCATAAAATTTTTATTTATTGCGCATTTAATTCATAATTATCTTTTGAGTTGCTCGTCCCTACCCTCGCCCTTTTATTTTTATTTCAGGTAAAAAGGCACGAAAGATTCGCCGGGCAGCTCTCGCGAAATTCTCCGCGCGCGAAAGATGCCAAGCAGCACGCGCTCGCCAACGAGTTTAGCGCGATGTCCAACGAGCCCAACTTGGCACGAGAAGCCGCTCAGCTCCTCTTCCGGCGTAGTGCATCGGTGAGCAGTCGCCTCTGAAGACACTCTCTCCCGGCCGGACCTTCTACTTCCCCCCCCCCCCCCCCCCCGTTAACGATAAGACAAGCGGTAGCTCGGAAACTCGCTCCCTCCGATCTCCTTCCCCACGCATCGGGGGCAGCGGATCGCTCCCAAGCCGAAGATGTTGGGAGTCAGCCAGCCGGGCAATCCACCGTCGAGCCTCAGGCACTCGGCGAGCTTTTCCTGCCTGCAACGCGGCTCGGGCAGCGAGGCCCATCGCGCTCGCACCTCGACCCTACCCCAGCAACCCGGTCTCCAGCTCAACATGCACCAGTACAGCGGACTCTCCTCCCTGCAGCACCGTCAACCGAGCACCTCGCAGACCCAGCTCAAGACGACGCCCGGCTCGGGCGAGAGCCGCGCCCGCGACTCCGGCTTCGCCACCACCGATCTCTCGTACCTCGACAACGGCAACGACTACGGCTTCGTGAGATGCAGACCGCGGTTGCGCAGCACCAACGCTATTTTACTAAGGACCGGTGCCGAGGAGCAGGATGTCATGTCGAAATCCACCTCGTCCTACCTCACGAGAAACGACCACGAGAGCACCTTGAGCGATCGCGAGATCGGCATGTCCTCCAGCTACCGCGACGCCGGACAGTTTCATCACAACGCCTCGGACGTGGAAAAGTCCAGGCAGGACTCGAAAAATCCTCTCCGCGGTGCCCTCATCCTTTTCACGGCCTCGACCTCCTCCTGGTGGAAGAGCAAACAGCGCGAGGAGCTAAGCAACGCGAGCGGCTCGATCGTCCCGTCCTCGGAGCGCAAGTGGACCATCGGCGGCTCCAACGGCAATACCGGCGCGAACTCAACGGCGATGGCGACCTCGCCCACGCACGAGGGCCGGTGGCCCTGCTCCGGCAACGGCAACCTCGTCTCGCCGATGAAGGAGAGCAAGTGGTCCGTCAACTCCAACGTCCTCTCGCCGGATCGACGCGGTAGCAACGGCAGCGACCGGAAGTGGAACACTCCCGTCGCCTCTTCCGCGAGCGGCAACCAGGAGCGCAAGTGGAGGTCCCTGGGCCCCCTCATGAGAATGAACGCAAGCGGTGGAGGACCCGCGCCAAGCGCCACCGTAAACGGCTCGAGCCAGTCGCGCTCGAGCCAGACCTCGATCTATCACAACGCCAGCGTCTCTATGGTGGAGGACTGCGAACGAACCCCTCTGGGCGATTCGTCCCTTGCGAGCTCCGGCAACGGCTTTGACAGCGGCTACTACCGCCGCAACACCGGCTCTAGCTCTCAACCCGCCTCCGCGTCGAGGATCGCGTCCAAGACCAGCGGTGAGTACTCGCTGAGCGGCAGCGGCAGCGGCAACGGCAGGTCCAAGGTCGGCCGGAGACTCTTCCAGCAGCAGGAGGACACGGAGCGCGAGATGGACGACGATCCCCGCGGCGAAACTAAAGACGAATGCGCCAGAATGAACCAGCGAAGTCATCATCTACAGGGCGCGAGCTCGACGAGATCCGCCCGAGCTCAGAGCTTCTACCTGCTCGATGACTTCCTCCGACCCCAGCCTCAACAGAACGGAGGAGGCGGAGGAGGAGGAGGTGGCGGCGGCGGCGGCGGCGGATCCACGGCCGCGAGCAACGGCATCACTGGCTCCAAGTGCTCGAGCGAGCTGTACTTGTCGTCGCCGTACGCGAGATCTGCGAACGATCGCGCGAGCTCGAACGATACGAGCAGACAGCTCGGAACGAACGCCGCGACCGGGACGAGCCTGAACGGTCCGCGCACCGTCACGAACATCACGCCTCCGCGCAGGCACAATTCGAGCTCCGACAGCCTCGAGGTGGCGACCAGTCCGTTGCCCCCGCCGGTACCTCCGCCGCCCCCTCAAATCAACAGTACCAGGGAGAGAGAGAAAGCGGACAGGGAATGGGGCGAGAACCCGCGCGAGAAGGATCTCTGCAGGTGCAGAATGTGCTGGACGGGCTTGCAACAGAGATCTTTCCACGAGGAGGTTAGTTTTATTTTTTCGTTTTCTTTTTTTATTGTTTCATTCTGTTTAACGTTATATTTTATTATTTTCATATTTTTTGTTTCTTTAACATCATTTTGTCTTTTTATTCTTTTTTAATTATATTTTCTTTTCCTTTCATTTTATTTTTCATTATGAATTAAAATCAGTTTTATTTTATTTATTTATTTATTTATTTATTTATTTATTTTTTTCAAGTAAATTTTTTTGAAAATTTAAATAGTGTTTAAAAACTATAAAGAGTAAAACTATTGTTACTATAATTGTACTTTATTGATTGCATTATCATAATTTATTTGTAAGTTATACTAAATTATTATAATATGTTAAAGCCAGGTAAGTTTTATATATTTAGAAAGAACCGATAATATTTCAAAGATTAATTTATTAAAAATAAACATATTTGAGAACATAAATTTAATATTTAGTGTTAATACGCAATATTTAACAAAGAAGAAAGTAATAATGAAAGAATTTGAATGAACTTCGTTGTACAATAAGAATTGATTTTTATTTTATTTAGAATTACCGACTTTAATAATAAAGCTTGTACTAAAATAGAAAAAGACGTAATTCAATTTTGAAAAATAGTTTAATGCATAAATATTTATCGAGTTTCCGTTAAATTGAGCAATGAGTTAATTTGATGGAAAGAGTATAGCTCGAGGGACGATTATAGCTGTCTCGCCATTTCTTTCAAAACATTACGAGATGAAAAAAAAAAAAAAAAGTTGAAATTAAAAAGTATCGATGTATCTAGCAGCTATTTTTAGGATGGCTAAAACCGTTCATTAAAAAGGAACTCGGCTGTAGCGTATTTTCATCCTTTCCGACATAAATGTACGCCGTGCCATGGAATCGATTTGTTCAAGACCCACGTGCATTTTTAAATAACTCGGTAATACTCGCCGTATCCTGCGGCCGAACGCGTCTTTACCCGCCGACTCATTTAGTCATTTCGATGTTTGACTGATCTAAAAATAGGATAAGATCCCGTCTGAGCTGTTTCCTGCGCTACATTTCATTATTTACTTATGCGACACGAGCGATAATATTCGATTCGTCGAGCTCGTATTGCCCGCATAGATTTGTATAGAAACGCGATTTTTCATCAATTCGTAAGGTTAGCGATAAAAAATAATGTAGGTACACACTATATCGATTACGTACTTGTGCAAGGCTTTCTTTTGCTTATTGATTTTCGTTAATACAACGATGCAGCGAAACCCATTGTTTGCTTACGACGCGGACACTGACCTCCGTTCTTTGCGGCCGATCAATTTCTTTTTATACTCGTCGTGTGTGCATTGTTGCGTACTATGTATGGGAAAAATTTTAAAAATGTCGGTTTAATTATAAAATTATTTACAGAGTATTTATTGTAAGCATGTATTTATATTTTTGGAATATGTTTAAACATTTAAAAATTATTTACTAAATTTTTATACAACGTTAAAAAAATGTTAAACGATCGTTAAAATATTTTTCAATGTAATATATCTTCGGTTTTTTTAGTAGATTGTAACTATACCGCGTTTCAGAGCTTGGTTGATAATCTCGAATTTTACCGAGAAGTCCAAATAGACGGCGGAACATGAGCGATAGGACAGAGTAAAGCACATAAATGAGATAAACTTTACAAATGCGCGTAGTCGAGTCCTAGTACATATCTCCCCCTTCTTTGCCTACACGAGTATCATGATTTCTCAGTCGTCACTCCATTTGACAGGGCAATACACGATTCATCCTCTCGGCCGAGAAGCATAACGATACGTATATTCAGGCAACTCGAAGAAATAAAAGAGAAAAAGGAGCGAGTATTAGTATTCAACGCTCGGCTTCGCTAAGAAGACGCGAAGAAGCCGGTTCCTCTAGCTCTTTCCCTCCCTTTTCTCTCTCTCTCTCTCTCTCTCTTTCTCTCTCTCTCTCTTTCTCTTTCGACTTACATTGAAGCGAAAGAGCATACGACAATGGCGCAGTGCACGCATGCACGCATACGCGCGCGCGCGGGTCTGTGTGTGTGTGTGTGTGTGTGTGTGTGAGAATGCACGCCACGGAGAGTCTGATATTTAACGGAGATGAGGGTATTAACGAGGGCTACAGGTATAAACTCTTCTCTCGAGGCAAAGTATATGGAGGCTTCGCTCGCGAGGTGAGCGTTGACAAAGAAATCGGCTTCGGATATCGGCCTATCTAATGGGGCGATCTTTTTGTATTTTCGAATCTTTCTCGGCTTTTCTCTCTCCCCTTTTTTCGCCGACAACGCGCGTACGCATTTACACGCTGGTTTTGTATCCGCGCACGGGTCTCTCTGTCTATGGAGAGAATGCGATCGTAACGGCGTGTAGATACATATATGCGTATCGTTACGTGTACACCTTTATCGACAACTTCTTCGGCTTTATCGATAATCGATCGCGATCCATTGAAAAATGATCCTCTTTTCGATGATGATTGTACTCGTGTCGTTGTTGTTATTATTATTATTTTTTTGTTACGAGTTGACAGGTTAAGTTGAAATTTCGCTGTCTTAAAGATCACGAGGTCATTTTTTACCGTTAATTGATTAATCGAACGATTTTATTGATGAAATTTATTCAATGAGGCTTGCGCAGGAAGAAAAATGGTAACGATTAATCGATCGAGGTAGTAAATTAAAAATCGTTAAAAGCGTTTGTACTCGTCACATCGAACGTTGAAACGCGTTGTTTGATTAATAACTCCGCCTAATGGAATTTACTGTAAAATCCCATTGTTATATTGTCTGATCGTGCTAATGTATCTGTACTAATTCTCATTAAAATAACGAATTTACGCGAATGTATATCTAGGATCGAATTTACCATTGATTGAATCATCGATAGTACACATGCGATCGGAGTAAAGTTGACGGTGGCAAAAGAGTCTTTTCGGATTAACGCGAGTAGCTTTGGTGGATGTAAGAGCTGCGTCTGCGTCTGCGATGATCGATGATGGCTCTATAGTGTTCGGGCGCGTCGTCGAGGAGAGATTTCGGGTGATCGGTTGCGATTGGTAATCGACGAGGCGTCCATAGGAAAGTAGCTTCGACGTGTCGCTGACGATTCTTTCTCGAGCTTGAGAACTTATCCGCGGCACATAGACGGATAGTAAGCGTGCGCGCGAGGGCTCACCACGCCTACGATTGTCCCGGCGAAATCTCTCGGGTTTATCTCTTGGAAAATATCTCGGGTTAGAGAAAGAGCGCGAGAGAAAGAGGGAAAAAAAGAGAGCCGAGGTCGCGGCGGGGTATAGTTTACCGAATGACTTGTTTACGGCTCCTCGAAATATGGCATTAATTTATCGCTCGTTTCAAAGACGCTTTTTAACCGTTGTGCCGAACGCACTCCACGCTTCCTTTGTTTCCGATGAATTGTTGTGTTGCCAGTTCCTTTGGCATTCGGCTGCGTGTACTGTAAAGATTTCTGACCTAACGAGATAGAAAGTAATTTGCCACTTGACAAATTTTCAAATTATTTACCGTTTGTCGTTCGACGATAAAAAAATTTTAATTGAAAATATTTTTACCAATGCTACTTCGATAAATACACATATTGAATGACGTTCGGAAAACATTTTAATATTATCGAGTTGCACATTTACGTAACGGATCGGTTGTGTAGTTATACGCACATCTTTAATAGTATTCTTATCTCGTTCAAGGTTACATTTACTCTTTTTATTACGTTTGCAATACTTAAAAAACTTTCTAAATTATCCTTTTATGTACAAGATTTAAAAAAGAAGAAGAAAAAAAGGAAACGAAATCTACAATGAAATTGGGATTGCTCCGATACCTGGCGGTTTAAATAATCGTGATTCATCGAAATATTCAGGTATAAAGCACAGACATTGTAAATGCAAACTTTAGATTAGTATCTTTTAAAACCGATTTTATTATTATTATTATTATTTTTTTTTTTTTCCATTTTAAATAGGTTGAAATTCAACGAACGTTGATGGTGGTCAGATTTACACTTTATGTGGGCTTTTTGTAAATTAAGCGATATGTAAATTAAATACATAAAGAAATGTTTGTCAACTCAAATTTAAATTTAAATTTTGTTATGATAATAGCTTTGAATAAAAGGAAAAATAAAAAATCAAATTGAAATAATTGTTAACGTGATATCAATTTCGAATTTATTGTTTTTATTTATTTTTTTTTTTTTTTTTTTTTTTTTTTTTTTTTTTTTTTTTTTTTTTTTTTTTTTTTTAGACAACACTTGATTTAAAAAAATGCACCTTCATAAATGGTTTTTAATAGCTAATTCAATATTTTGTTACGCGAAGAACTGCTCGGGAAGAACGTAAATTTTAATCTTAAAATTAAAAGATAAAAGAAGTACAAATATTCGCGCGACATTGAACACGCGGCGAGTATAATCGGTAAGCAGTAGCTTCTAAGCATTTTAGTCAATGCAATACGTGTTATTGAATAATTCATGGATAATTGATGAAGACTCGGAGAAAAAGGAGAGAAAAAATGAAGGAGGAAAAACAATGGAAGAGAAAAATATGATAAAAGAGGAGAGAGACGACGTGCAGTAGGAGCAGGCGCACGATCGCTGCACGACTTACCGCATTGCCGTATATCGATTGTAATTTAACGTTTGCGTACTTGCAAATAGAAATTTCTGCGTGACGATTCGTACTAAGCTCCTCGTATGAGACCAAACTTCTCTCGGCTTATTTTTCGAACGGTTCGACTTTTTACCGTTTATTCGATGCTTTACCTTGAAATTATAACGAAACTTTAATATCTAGCCAATTTGACGTTCACACGAAGCGAAGCTTTTCGTTAAAAAATTACGACTTCATGTGTTTCATATCCTTATTCATAAAAAAACAAGTGTAAATTTAAGCTCGGATTTTTGCAAAAGTAATTGTTGAATTTGTTCTTTTCCTTTAACGTACTTTTAAAACGGTATAGGACAATTTTGAAATATTCGTTTTATTTCTGCAGTTGTACCGATCGATAAAAATGCGAAGGATATTTTTAATTTTTACGAAAATGTTTTCTTATCTTTCTTTTGATATAAATCAAAATAAAATTTCTTGAATTAAAAATATCAATATTACGTAATTCAACTGTTTGAATAAAATTATCTCGAAACTACTTTGGGTGCACAGTGAAATTCTCTTAAACTTTTCAATTTCTTTCGATAAACACTTTCTTTGATGTACATACATATTGAATGAATGATCAAATCAATGTTACACAAAGCTTACATTTGTTGCCGATTTTAAAGTGCACGATTCATAAATCTCTAGTAAGATAACAGAAGGGGTTATGATATATAAACCAAGTATAACTTTTAAAGAAAAAAATTACAAACAATAGCTGTATTATTTATCGAATCAAGAATGTTTATACGTAAACGCCTTAAAAAATTACGTATGTCTTTTATCATTCGATAGATTTTTCTCCGGAAGTTGCACGACGTACTGGTAAATAAACCACGCACACGTATACACTCGAATGTATATATACAGATAGATGGGGAAGGAAAAGGGAGAGGGGAGGGGGCACACAACGAAGAAGAAAACTGTACCGCACGAGATACTGTTTTCTTGTACATTTATAGTCGAGATACTCTCCTCCGTCTTTCGAAAGGGCCTAGTTCCGATCTAATTCCATCGCTGCAACGCCGCCGTCGACGACTTGCACTCGTGTAGAAGATTAACTCTTTTCCTTTGTCGGGGTTTATTCGTAGAGCAGCTGAAACAGCTGTAAGTTTTATTTTCGCCTTCCGTTACAAAATTTCTCCTTTACAGTTCGCGTGTTATTGCATTATTTAAATTTAAAATACAACGGTGAAATTTTAAATTTTCAATTACTTTATTTAACACTTTACACCAAAAATTTCAATAGTTTGCTACCATGACATGAACCAAAATGGATATTGAAAACATCAAAATATTATTCCTTTAAAATGCCTCGGGCGTCTTTCGTGCTTTATATTTATAGACGTCTTGTGCCTTTATCCGCAAATATCAAGACGCTATAACAATAACGGAAATGCCTAATTTGTTTATAGATAAAATGCGCGTTGTAATTTCTATGAATCTATTATATAAATCACGACGATTAACGTGGGAAACAAGTTAAACAGAAGTTAAACAAAAAATTTGATTCTTTTTTTTTTTAATTTATGCTAATTCAAATCGTCTCAAATAACTTTTTTTTTTTTTTTTTTTTTTCATTTTTAAATATCAGATTTTAAAATTAAAATAAGATCGTAGAAAAAGCATCGGTTAAACCAAAGGCCTTATAAAACGTCGGCTGTACACTATCAAGTTTTTCAGCTGCCGTTCTTAAACGCAATTTACCATCGCCGCAGACAATCACCTCGTCAAAAAAAAAAAAAAAAAAAAAAAAAGAAGAAAAAAAGAAGAAGAAGAAGAACAAGAAAGAAGGAAAAAAAAGGTAAAAAGAAGCTCGCAGTAAGTCATGAACAAAGCATCATCCAGATTAAAGCAAGAGCGAAAGAGAGATTATCGCGGATTTGAGGGAAGCGCGCGGCGTTAACATGCGCGTCGTCGAATCGTCGGACGAGTGCACGTATTACACGCGCGTACGCGCACAAACACGTACGCGACGTACGTACGAAAGAAGGGGGAGAGTAAGTCGGGTAGCGTAAGCTGCGAAACCGCAAAGTCGCCGGCGACTTGAACCGTATATATATATGTTCTCGAGACGCGGCGAGTGTATGCGTGAGCGTGTATAAACTCGCGTACCTGCACGCACGCGCGCGCGCATACATACATACATACATACGCACGCACACGTTGACGCGCGTGCAGGTTCTTACACGTATGTATATCTACGTATATATGCAGGCGACTCGAGTTGCGACGAGATGCTTTGCTGCTTTCCTTTTCGCGCGAGCCTCCAAAGCGCCGAGGCTCGAGACTCGAGACAACGCGAGAGTATATAAACACTGTCCCAGAAGTGGCGCTGCGGCTCTCTCATCTCTCATCTCTCTTTCTTTTTCTCTCTCTCTCTCTTTCTCTCTCTTTCTTTCTTTCTTTCTTTCTTTCTTTCTTTCTTTCTTTCTTTCTTTCTTTCTTTCTTTGAAGGTGCTGCTTGTCGTAAGAAGCCAGTCCCTCGAGAATCTCTTTGAATTTTAACCATAAGTTAACGCGGGAGTGTGTAAACGATGCATGATTAAAACTTCAGACCGATTGGGGCGTGACAGAATTCGATGTTTGATTTTTATTTTTCCCTGTTATTTGTTTATTTTTTTTTTTTTTTTTTTTTTTTTTTTTTTGCAAGCGTTAGTTGTTCGAATGTGTGTAATTTTGCGAGTTAAAAATTATGTTTACGTATAATATCTCATTTGCGAACGCAACGTGTAAATACATTTTTAATAATTGCTCGAATAAATAAACGACGATGTTAGGTCAATCGTTTTCAAAATTATAACGATTTAAAATATCTGTCTATGTTTATAACGCGGTAGTCTTTTTAAAACAATCGTTTTTTTTTTTTTTTTTTTTTTTTTTTTATTTTTTATTATAATTAAATATTAAAAATTGTTCGTTCTCATAAAATGACAAACCGCTCTTAAATATTTGCGTAGCATCTTTGCTAATCTAATCGAACGCAACTTCGTTCGAAAACGACGAACTTTTGACACGAACTATATACACCGTGAATTAAGTTCTTCGCTGCAGAAAGTATACGCAAAGGAATGGTTGGGCGAGTTTCAACTTCCGATGCAAGTGACGCCGTAAGAGTAAATCCGTACCGCAGCGAGGCTCCATCTACTTAAACGTAGGCAGGGTAGATTCCTGCAGAACTTTGCGAGGTAAAACGATGCGCTATAATCCGCAGCACGCTGTTAAACGCGCCTCGGCAGGTATCTGCCTGACCAGCTTTCTCTTTTACTACTTTGGCATCCGAGAGAAGGAGAACGGGACAGAGAAAGAGAGAGTTCGAGGAAAGTCACCGAGATGACACTACCGGCGCCAAAACGTGTGATTGTTCGCGTTCTTCGCGTTCATTCAGATGATTTATGATTTATGATTTTTTTTTACATAAATTTCCCGTGTGTTCGTAGAGGTTGTTGTTGTGTTTTGTTGTGGGGCATAGCTTTCGTGTCAAAAACATTACGCTCGGTTAAAGCTCGGTAAAACGTACGCGTTCGAGGATCGAAGGATTGGATAAGCTTTTAACATCAAAATAAATATTCAATGATTAAAGCCTTTACGCATCAATATGTTTTTCAAAATAACGTAATTGAATGTGAAACTTTTCAAGCTCTGTAATAACAATATCGGCATAATTTATTATTTTTCATTACGTTAACGTAAAAATAAATCATCCTTTTTTACAATTATCTGATTATTGTATGATAGCGTCATATTCCTGATTAACGCATCATGTCAAATTATTCTGTGCGCAAATTTGATTTATCGGTTATAAAGGGTTCATTTATATATTCCATTATCTTGATAACATTTTATCGAAAATAACCCATGCGTTTATTTATAAAGTTTAAACTGAAAATTGTATTATTATAATTGACGAGGTCAATGTTAATCAATGCATATTAATAAATAAATAATGATATAAGGGTGGTTTTAACTTTGACACAATTTTAGATTTACCTTAAATGCAATTTATTTCAACTTAAAAGTTATAAAGGTGAGTAAAAAATCACTGTCAGTATATAAACGAATTGTGCTTCTATTGCGTTTTAAATGGAAATTCTCATCTTTTTTAAGTGAAATTTTCACAGTAACCATTTGATGATGAATGAATTTGGTATTATCTTTTGAGAAAAAAAAAATTGCAAAATTTGCCGTTTTTGATTTCTCAAGAAGTTCCTCACTCGCGGTCAATTTACCAAGGGTAAACAATTAAAAAATTTTCTTCTTTGTGCAACGTTCTCTGAAATATAAGATACAAGTAAAAGTAACGAAAAATGCATCGTCGTACAAATGATTAAAACATACTTTTGAACGAAGCACACATACAAAGGTATATATATATATATATATATATATATATATGCTCTTGCGGGTTGCCTCGAATTTTAATAAGCCACGAAATTCGAGAGGCTGTGGTCTTCGGCGCGATTAGCATGAAAAACAAATTTAATCCACGCGATCGCACACGGCGATAAACTGACGACGAGGACGACGACGAGGACGACGAAGACGACGAAGACGAGGAGAAAATGAGAAAAAAAAGACCGGGAGAGAAACGGAAACCCGAAACGGCATCGCGTCGGTGCGCGGCCTCCTGGAGCTTCTGCCTCCATTCTTAGCATGATAAAGTGCCGTGAGAGAGATTATGTGCCCCGCATCGTCGCACTCCCGCAGTCGCGGCCCGGTAGATGAAACAAAGTGTGCGAACGCCGAACTCGTCCATATTAATGTGATTAAGCGACCGATCCTATCCACCGAATGATTTACTCTCTTTCTCTCTCGCTCTCTTTCTCTTGCCCCTTAAATTAAATGAAATTAAATATTATTTCTTTTTTTTTATTTTCGAATATGGTGGTATTCGAAGCGACGCATTTTTCATTTTTCAACAGCTTCGAATGAATTTTGTGCGCGTAACGCGAGAAAATGCGTTGTGTTTTAATTCAAATTTTAGTTTAATTTATTTCGTTAACTTATAAGAACAGCGTGATATATTGTCTTTAATAAAGTTTGCTTCAACACTTAAAATTAGTAGGAATACATTACTTATGTTTCAAACAATGCAATTCATTATGTTTTCCAACTATAAATTTTGAGTGCTTTTTTTTTTAGAGGTTTCAAGCAATGCTTTGAATACAATTTTTTAAATTATTTTAAATGCACATATCTTTCCGCTAAAAATATGTAATAAACTATAGTATCAAAAAAATATGTCACACATTAAAGCTATCGTAAAAGTTAAACTTCACATTCTCAAAAAAAGTAGTAACTTTCAATAAATTTACGCGATAAGAAGTCGTAATACACAGCTCATACATTAATACCCATCTCTTTATCATCTCGAAAATTGTGTAAATTTATTGGAATCCACCTACAACGATTTCGTAATTTTTATTTTCCTGGATAAGAAGAGAAGCAAAGAGAAACGCCGAAAGCAATTTAAAGAAAAACTCGCGCGAGAGCGATAACGTTGCTTTCTCGTATGTATACATTTCGATTAAGCGGCAGTGAAATAGTCTTCTCGCACGGCTAGTACTTTATCTTCTCTATTCGTTGTTTTATTTTTTTCTCGCTTTTTTTTTTTATACCCGAGCTACTTATCGTACCAAGACACATAGCCGAGGTGGCAACGACATTCCTTGGCTCTTAAAGATACGCGGTTTGAATACTGCGCGACTGAAATCGAGCGAGCGAACGAGCGGTAGCGAGAAACGTTTACGACATTTCGCACGCTCGACTTACTCTTCCCTCTCTCTCTCTCTCTCTCTCTCTCTCTCTCTCTCTCTCTCTTTTTCTTTCTCTGTTGGTTCGCTTATGATTTCGATTTATCCATAAGCATTGCTGCGCCCGTGAATTTCGTCACCTCGGTGTCCCTACTCCAACGAGCGTGGCGAAGAAAGAGAACGAAGGAGACAGCGCGGCATACAGCTGGTGCAGCTGCGGTGAGCGCGCGCTATGCTAAAAAGCGAAGACGGAGAGACGAGAGAGGGACGAGAGAGGCTCTCTTTCTCTATGTGGGTTACGCTGCACAGGTCTCTCTTGACGACGGCTTGCGCAACGATAACAACAACAACAACAACAACAGCGCCGGAGCACCGGCAGCTCGCCCTCTCCTCTCCTGGCTTTTCTCCTTTTGTGCGCGACGACGAGCCGTGATCCCGCTGGCGCACTTACATTTCAGCGGTTTCACTTTTGAATCTGAAATCTGCTTTACGCTGGTTCAAGATATTTACTTTAATCTTTAACGTGTGTACGATTTATTTCGTCTCAAATTTTAAGCAAATTTTGATTATTTTCTTAATAACCAATGCGGTTAAAGCATAAAAATTATTTTTACTGCAAGTACTTTATAATGTGTTAATATTTTTTACAAATATAGATTATTATTTCGATTACGTTCGAAACTAAAAATACTTTATTAATGGTAATAATTTGATTGATTGTTTTATATTGTATTAATTGGAATTAAAATATTATCAACATTTTTTTTAATCGAATAATTTTAACAGCCCGAGCGACTAAATCATCGAACGTATCGCTCGTTTAATCAAAATTAAAAATTTGAAAATAATAAAAATTTTAAGGTTTATGAAAAATTTTTAAACTTTATCTTTAATTTTTCAAAATAACTGACAAAGTTCTATTTCGAGTATTTACACCCGATAGCCTTAACCACGTACTTTTGAAGTTGAGTACAATAAGCGAAAATCACTGTACGAAATTTCGGTTCTGTTAACACTCGAAACGTTCGTGATGGATTTCAAGGTTTCGACGTTAACAAAAGAACAATTTTCCCGCTCGTACACACGCGGAGATCTGGTTTTGTCAGATGCACCGACGAGAATAAACCAATGCAAAGGAGCAAAAGAGAGAGAGAGAGAGAGAGAGAGAGAGAGAGAGAGAGAGAAAGAGAGAGGAGTAATTACGCGAGAGAACATACATCAACTCGATGAATTACCATTGACCGATGTCAGTCACGCACCTCGATATAAAGGCCACTAGCGAGCTTTTCAAATCCATCATCTCGAAAATTTTCATATCACCGAGCGCCAACGAAAACGAGAGCAAAAGATTCGGAGGGGTAAGACGCACTGCGTTATCTGTACACGTGCGTGCGAATTCGCGGGTGCAGTAGGTCAAAGAATCAGCTGTCAGAGGTGCTTGGCACGAGCGATACTCGCGCACCCGTTGACGCTCGCGTCCGATGCGCGAGTGATCGAATCGATTTCGCAAACATCGACGCTCTTTTAGCCCCTCGTCTCGTTCTCTCGCGGTCCTAATAATATTATATGGCGTTCCGACGAGAGAGAAAGAGAGAGAGAGAGAGAGAGAGAGAGAGAGAGAATAATAAGGGATGGCTAAGAAGGGGAACACGAACGTGCGCGTGAAGAAAAAAATAACGTAAGAATACACAAAACGGGGCGAAGGACGAGGCATAAAGAGTTATCTCTTCGAGGTTGGCACTAGAGGAGACGAGCGCGCCAGAGAGGGAGCCAGAAGTCAAAGAGAGGACTTGATGAGAAAGCCAGAGGCTAAGCGAGAATCTTAATTCCCGCATTGACGAGGAAAAGTGGAAAACGTGTCCTCCCTTTTGTCCCTCTCTTTCTCTTTTTCTCTCCTTCATTCACATCGCTCCGTTAACCGAGGTAGAGAAGCCTTTGAAAATAAGAGAGAAAGAGAGAGAGAGAGAGAGAGAGAGAGAGAGAGGACGAGCGAGCGCGGCCGTGCTTGTGTAGCAGTGGCGAAGGGTCGAGTTCTCGCTTCTCTTCTCTCCAAGCGCGTGGGAAGATCAGAAGGAGGAGTAGGGGGAGGAGAGAGGAGAAAGAGAAGACAGGATCTGGACCTGCGCGACGACGTCAAGAGCACACACAGTCTGCATATGAGAAAACGGCTTTGTCTGCGTGCATAAGTGTGTTACACGTGTGTGGGTCTGGATGAGCCGGAGTTTCGGCGGCGTGTTTCAGACCAGACGCGTAGACTTGTATAGGTGATAAAGAGGGCCGAGAGAAGCCGGCAGAAAAAACGAAAAAGTAATATAAAAGTGAAGAAGGGGAGGGGTACTTTATTTCCTCTTCTCTCCAATCTTGCCTAAGCCGTGGTAGATAATTTTCAAAATTCATTCGACGGCCGGTAATGTCGGATGAAGTATAATTATTGTTATTGGAAAAACATTTTTTTTTTTTTTTTTTTAAGTAATATACGTAAAGCGCAAGTATAGAGATAATTGTAAAATACATTATACATATATAGGCAGGAAGATTTATTAAATTACTTCGAACTTTGACAAACTTTTTTATTACGCGCGTCAAAATTATGTTGTTAATTTTTATTTTGATAAAGAAAAAAATGTATATAACAATTTTTATCCTATATAACATCGCTGCATTCGAAGGTCTCTTAATTTATATAAAAAATTTCTGTCTTGTACTACATGAAATAATTCAAGTGAAATATTATGAATTTTTGAGCATTAGTTTTTTCTTTTATTACATTTATATTTATTATGAGATATAGTCTTTTGTATATTGTATATTAATTTAAACAAAATACGTGCACATTATTTAGTGGAAAATATTTTAGATGCAGAATATTTTTGTTTATCATTTTTGATTTTAATATAAAAGAAAAAACATACTTTTAGAAAATTAAAGAATCGCGATAAATTACTGCAAGATATTCAAAACAACGTACTCCAAGATAACACTATACTATACTATTTTACTTAAATTATAACGCTCAAACGATCGCATTCTTAAATAAATCAATCTACGATACAATTCCGTTGTAATAATAGGGACATCTTGAAATAATAAGATTGCATTGATGAAATACGGTTAAAAAGTTTCTAGAAATAATGGAATATATGAAATTTTTTATCATTTTAGCAAAATAACTCGATGATTTTGAATAAAAATCTTATTCTCCGTCGGTAAGCCGCCGCAAATAATTCGCAAACAAAATGTTCTTCATTACCGCCGTTCATACATGTATATCGAAGTGTTAAACCTGTGCAACAGCGGCTCGGTACCAGACAAGGACTGCTTAATATACAGTCACGGGCTTGTGTGCGCGTAGACGCGTTCGGAACAATAAAGATGATTGGGCAAAGAGAAAATTCGTGTAAGAGCGTAAACACAGCCGAAAAAGATATAGGCAACTCGAAGGAAGAGAGAGAATAAAAGAGATTCGACGACGACGACGGCGACGACGACGGCGACGACGACGACTACGACTACGTCGATTCTATGTATACGCGTACGTATGCGTGTGGGTGCGTAAGAAAAAAGGGACAACGAGTGGGGCGAAGTGAGAAACAGAGTCGCGGGGGTGAAAGCAACAGAGAGAGAGGGAGAAGTAGAAAAGGGAGGTCGAACGCGACGGTAGGGATGCTGGAGAAAGCGAGAAAGCACGAGAGAGAGAGCGAGAGAGAGAGAGAGAGAAAGGAAGGGAGCGAGAGAGAGAGAGAGAGACGGATGGTAGTGCAGGATTGGTACCTGCGCGCAAATTTCCCGCTCGCGTTCAGCCAACCTCATATTGATCCCACCCCAGCAACCCATAGTGGAGAGACAGAGAGAAAGAGAGAGAGAGAGAGTGAAATAGAGAGAGAAAGAGAGAGAGAGACGTAGGGGCGGATGGAGCGGCAGAACTCGCACACCCCCTCTTCTATTCTCTCTTTCTCCGTCTCTATCGCTCCCACTCTCCGCGTCTATCTATTTCGCTTTCCACCCCTGCGACGTCGTCGTCGTCGGGTTCATCGTCGTCGCGACGGCGGGATTCGCAGAATCGCGCGCTCTCTGGACCAGCGTCCTCGTCTTCTCGTAGTCTTAACTGCTCTTTTCTCTCGGGTGTGCAAGTATCGGGGGAAACGAAAATTCCCTAGGCTGTATACCTCTTTTTCTATCCTCTCCTTATTTTATCACACTCGTTCTCTCTCTCTCTCTCTCTCTTTCTCTCTCAGTGACTGTACCCACCTACACATACGCGATTACGTATCGGTACATACGTATATACACACGTATACGTGGGTTCTCTGCTCTCTGCTCTTGCTCTCCAATATATATATATATTTATCTCTTTCTCTCTTGCTCCCTCCCGCACCCCCTTGGCGTGTTGTAGGGGGGCGACGGTGGAGCAGAGAAACTGCCGACTACACCCTCTTTTTCACTGGCGCTCCGAAGCCTCGCGAGCTCTACGAGTCTGGACCCGAGGAGAGAGCAGCAGAGCAAACATCATCGCGGGAGATATGCTGTAATAAGCTTACAGACTCGTTGTCGTCGTCGACGTCCTCGAGTTTCGGTCGCTGGTGCGGATTAACCAAGAGACGGAAGTGAGTGCATCAAGAGGAATACACGAATAGCGACGAGAGCAGAGCGACGGGGATCCGCCTTGCTGCTGTTGCTACTGCTACCGTCGCCTCTCGTTCGGCGGTGACGGATAGACGAAGATCCTCTCTCTCTCTCTCTCTCTCTCTCTCTCTCTCTCTATCTATCTATCTATCTATCTCTCCGTGAGTGTGCAACTGTGCTCGTTCTGTGCTCTTCTTTGCTTCGCTCTCCCACTTACTCTCGGCCAAAAATTTGTGCCGAGTTATCATACGCGTATCAACGAGTGCGCAGTCCTCGGAGAAGCTACGCGGCTACCGAAAAGCGTAAGTAATTTGGAGAATGAATTTTGCGACGATTGCAGCGAAGAGCAAACCTCTATGCGCGTCCTTTCTTTTTCGCGTCTTCTCTGGCGATGCGTTCCGCGCACTGCACGCTGCGTAACAAGTCGGGGCGCTTGTGCCGCGCTGATTATTTAAGCTCGTCAATTTTTTGAGTTTTAACGCTAGTTTTTTTTAAGAGGTTAAGAACATAGTTGTTAAATAAGTCTTTTCTTTCTCTCTCTCTTTCTCTCTCTTGGATTTTCAAAAATTAACGACGTATTTTTTAATAATTAATAATTAGCGCCCCTTGCTAGTTACACAGAGCCGAAAATGCATTTACGATGATAAACGATAAAATTTTATCGACGCGATGTAAATTTGGTGAAAACTCAAGTGCAAAGCTCCGTTACGTATCGAAGGTGGTAACAACATTGCGTTGACGCGCGTATATACGTACTGCACACGTACACTTACGCGCGTACGCGTAAAAGCAGGTGTGGGCTGAGTCTCGGTGTAAACGTACCGAGATTGTAGATGCATTAACGAGAGTACGTCGCGCATCGACAACAATATCGCGTATCGGCGCCTCGATCCGACGTTCACAATTGCATACATTGCGAATAAGTTTCCAATTTTTCAAATTTTTCCTTTCGTGCAGCGCGCATCTGATTATTTCGCGCTCGTACGCGGGGTCTGTGCGAACAAGACACAAGTCGAAAGAGCTTTCATTGGCGCGATTTTTTATTTATTAACGTATTTCGGTTAGCATATCGGCTACGGAAATACATGCAGACATTTAAAAAAAAAGAGAGAGTTCTTTTCAACGGACGGGAAAATGAAATTGCAAAGAAGCCATTTGATGACACGCGAGTTGTCGCTGACATTGAAATCGAACAACTCGCATCGCCGTTTCTCTCAGCGCCTTTTCTCTTGCTGTGCACGCTCGTACCCTAAGACGATTAAAAAACAAAGCATTAAACGCCGCTTCGAAGGCCAGCGCGATTATTTTTTTTTTCCCCGAAGCTGCCTCCGTCGTCACTTTTTATTATTTTTTTTTTTTTTCACGCGTTACTCGAGTCATCTAAACGCGCAAACAATACCCAGTCGTTCTTTATTTTCTTTTTTTCTCGCAAGTTTCATTACGCATCAACTTGACGATTATTTTCATTTTAGTTGGTACTCTAAAAAGCGAACAACTTCGGATTATACTCGACAAAGGCTGTTATTAGCGAAGAGATGCAGCAGCAATAATAAGCGATCCTCAACCTGCTTTGTGCTGCTTGGCTCGATGAAAATACCCTCTCGACTTTTATCTTCGCGGATTATTTCGTGGAAAAGTAAAAATAATCTCTTACTCGCTCGGTTGGTTTATTACATTCGTATAATTTTTGGGTCAAAAGTCGCTTAAGTTTTAGTTAAGGAAATCTAGTTAGAAAGTTTAAAAATGAACTTTACTTCGTAGATTCCTTTCATCTTTAAACTTGTGCGGATAGGTTTTGCGATAAAATTGTTTTCGAGAAATGGAGGATCGATCATTTTTCCAATTATTTTTCTGTATAAAACGCAAAGGGAAACAATTAAAACTAATAATAGAAGATACCTTACTCTTGTTTTTGCAGGTCGATAGATTTTAGATAAAAAGCTTCGTATCGCATTAGCCAATTAAAGTTAAACCAACTTTAAATAAAAGCTTACAACGACTTGTAGAATTTTAACGTTGTTTACAAGCTTTATTCATTTTGATACCTTTTATAATCTTTATTTAAATATTACTTTAAACTTTGTAAAAAATTAATTTTCTTGCGTATATTTTATTTTCCATAGCGATGACATTATCAATTTTGAAATTTTATACAATTTATCATTAAAATTCTACAGCTACTTATTACCATAAAGCTGCAAGTTGATTTCTCGAAAATCTTATCCGTCCGCTTTAGTGAAAAGCAAGGGCATTTGTTTATATACGTAATGTTGAACAAAGCAATTGTTACAACAAGTTTATAAAGTACGGTTTAACAACAAGACACCCGCATTCCCAACTTATTAACCGTAAATTCACGTAGATAGTGTCAGCGCTGGTAGAGAGACGCGGGAGCTATCCCGTGTGTGTGTGTGTGTGTGTGTGTGTGCGCGCACACGCGTCACCGCGGTATTTCATTAATGTTACTTTATCACCGAATAATATCAAAGGAACGAAGGCGGTTTTACTCATACGCGCATTCGCGCGTCGACGTTGTGCACTGGAAACGAGTTTACATTTCGAGCTACAAAGCAAATCACTTGGCCGAGCGTCTCGCAACGCGAGCACGGCATCTGTAGCGTTAAAACAAAGGCGAGTCGGAAGGCGGTATTATCGTTATGTACGGTAAGCGGGCATGTATGTAGGGTGAGAAAACGATTAGACTGGCCTTTGTAAAAATTGGCCATTTTGTTCGCGTCGGGCGAGCGATCGCGGTGCGGTATGTATCGGTATAGAGTATACGGCGGACACTTTACCTCGCGCGCTCGCCTATGAAAAGGTTAAACCCCGGGGCTTTTCACGGACGGTACGCGCCACAGCTGCGTTTATACGTATGGCTGTACGTTGCAGGCCTTCGAAATTCCATTTGATCGAAATTCCATATACGTATATTTAATGCGCGAACGAGGAACGAATGATGTAAAGAAAAAGAAGAAAGAGAAGATCAGCGTAGGCGAGGAAATACCTTTTTTTCCACACCATCGTCCGCGAATCCCTCGCTTCACCGTTATATATCTATATATAATTCGTTCTTTATCATTTTTCATACTCATGGCTTTTAATCGAATGAATAAAGGCCTTTCCGTTGCCTTTGTCGTTTAGTTAAAAATGCAGTTTCTTTTTTTGTCGACCGTTTATTAATTCTTTATAGACTCGTGTTTCCAATGATTGCGTATACATTTGTATCGCTAAAATTTTTTATTTTTACAACTTTTTTAAAGAGCTTTCTAAAAAGTATTTACTCTAAAAGCATTTCTGAATGATTAAAACGTATTATTTTGATTACCCCGTACGATATTTTCCGTACACGATTGATAAAGAGAAACGTTTCAACTTGAAAAGAAAAAAAAAAGTCGATCGATACGTTATATAAACAATAAAATAAGACACGAATAAACAAGGATAGTATCGGGTTTATATTCGATCGATAATTTTTAACGTGTATCCTTCTCGAACAAACGATCGGTCTCGTAAAACCTTTTTTTTTTTCCGAATCCAGTCGGTAATAAACAGCTCTTCGTCGCTTTATAATGATAAATGCGTATTGGGCTCGAATTTTGCATTCGTCTCGGCCGAAAAAAACAATCGAGAAATTCTCTATTTAACACCGATGGCGATGATAAAAGAAACAAATTTTTCAAAACTTCTCAAAGTAGAAAAAGAGGGAGAAAACAAAGACGGTTAGAGAAGGGATTATCTCGGCCAGCGATCATTCTCGAGCGCTTTAGAAAGAGCTGCCCCGGTATAATTTTATTGGCCATCGGGCAGTTTGTCAGCGGCGAAATTACAGGAGGCGCAGGTCTTTATGCTTCTCTCGGCGATGAATCAACGGAACGGATCTGCCTTGCGCCTCTTCCGTCGAGGGGCAAATCGTGTGGGCGATTCAGGCCGTCGCTTCTCCACCTCGCGCGCCTGCGCGATATCTCCACGAACGAATAAATAATTTCCAAGGTGTATCGAAATCCTCGTCGTGTGCCGTGGCTCTTCTGGAATTCTCGGAATTTCCTTCTCGCTCGCTCATCATTCTTGCACTTTAGTCCATACCGTCTGGCTAAACTTCTTCTTCTCTTTCCTATGCGATGCTGACGAAACCTTTCGTTTCGATTTAAGCGACCGCGCGAGAGTGTGTATTTTTTTTTTTTTTTTTTTTTTTTTTTTCAAACCATTTTGACTGTACTCGCGACTATTAATAATTTCAGCTCGACG
The DNA here is from genome assembly GCA_949987625.1 of Chalcis sispes. NCBI lineage: Eukaryota > Metazoa > Arthropoda > Insecta > Hymenoptera > Chalcididae > Chalcis > Chalcis sispes. The sequence goes on from OX465098.1 coordinate 63,234,751, forward strand.
CGCTCGAGTTGTTCTCGGAATCGGAGCCACTGTTTTCGGTCGGGCCTTTCTCGCTTTGTCTCGATCTTTTTCATATTATTATGCTAATTGGGAGAAATTCGGTGGTCTAACCGATTCTAATTGCAACTTTCTCGGCGGGGACAGTAGTTGACGAAAAAAATACGCTTGTAATTGGAGCAATAATAACCTTAATTAATAAGACAATTAATTCGATGTATACGTGTACTTTTGATGTTTAACGGAATGCGGTTGGTTTTATGAAATTTCATTGAACGCAATTCGTTTTCCCACCATATTCGAAGTAATGAAAGAATTGATGCGGTGACTTTCAATTGATTTAGCTTCGAGGAAATCTGGATTTTCTGGTCTGTCGACTTTCACCAAAGAGCTTCATCCAAAATGTTTTAGTCGACAAACCTAGTTCTTACCAAAGCATATCGATCGTCAATTTTACGGTACGTTTGGCCCATTAAATTTATAAATCTCACTTCATCGATGGATTTTAAATCGACGAGTTATTTAAAAAAAAGATCGCCCAATTTATTTCTCTTTCACAAAACATTTTTTGTTCTCGATGTCAGAATTTGAATTTTAAATTTATTTATATAAGTAAAAAAATATTTTGTATATTTTCTATTCGTCGTGTTTTCGCTTAATTATTACTTTATCGACAATTGTTATACGATATTAACAATTATAATTCTTGAAGTATTCTTGAGGGAAGTTTGAAAAAACTGAATATAAATATAGCTATGCTTATTTATATATGTATTAGTGCTTTTCATCTTGGAGAATATCTCTTTATTCTTGACGGACATTTTTTAGTAGAAAAAAAGTCGGAGAATACCCTCGAGTTTCCTTTTTCTTTATTCAAAATGTATAGCTCGAGTTTGTGATCCTATTTCTTTTAGTGGCAAAATGAATAAAAAGTATATACGTTAAATATATAACAATAGAGATTTCGAATTATTCTTATGTATATATATATATATATATATATATATATTTTTTTTTTTTTTTTTTTTTTTTTTTTTTTTTTTTTTTTTTTTTTTCGGGTGAATAATTCGAACATTTGCGTAAAGTACGTGGGTGGTTGCAAATGTCAACAAAATTTACAAACTGCTTGGTAAAGAAAAGTAAACGTTACAAGTTTATTTAATGCATTTACATTAACTTTATCTTTTCTTTTTTTTTAAGTTTGAATAATTAAATAAATAAGCTTTTTTCTTTCTTTCTTTCTTTTTTTTTTTTTTTTTTTAACGAAAAGTCATAAACAAAGAAAAGCATTTCTTTACTTTTTGTTAATTTAAATAAAGTGGCATAGATTTTGGAGGCACGAACAGAAGTTTACATTAGCAATGGCGATTGTTTTTAGAGCAAATTGAAAACGCAATATACAGGTATAGAGCAGCAAAAAAAAAAAAAAAAAAAAAAAAAAATAAGTAGGAAAGAGAAAAAAGCCTCTCGGCAACAATAGACTAATTTTCAAGGTTCTTAATTACTCTCTTGGCTCTTCTCGCTCGGTGTCTTGCATCTCGGTAGCAATTTTGCACTCTTTGTTCACTCTCACAGAGTCTAAAGAGTGCATATAGTAGCGGTAGCAACAACCTCTCTCGCGCTATCGCTCTCAATAATAAAACATTCGCAACGGTCAAAAAGCAAAGGCTCTCTCGGTTTCGTCCAGACAGCGAATAGAGAACGCGACATGAATGGAACGGCTCTCGCTCGGTAATGAAGCGAGCGACCAACAGAGTGAGAAAGAGAGCAATAGAGAAAGAGACTGGCTATTTAGTCGCACGTAAGAGTAGTCCTGCGCGCGTGGTGCACACGCACACGTGAGATCACGCGAACGCGATCGATTGTTATAATCGAGGCCTCCGAGGAAAGCAGAACTCGAGTGGACGTATATAAAAGGATAGAGGCAAGGGGGAGAAGAGAGCTAACGAGGGGAAATCGAAAGAAAGGATCGCTTAATAATCAGCGACACGAAAGATCGCGTTTCGTTTGCGCCGCCTGTGTCGTTTGCTTGTGTACATACATACATGCATACAAAAACGAGACGAGTACGAGACGTCGAAAAGCGCGCAATGACGATTATTAGCCTCGATTTAAACTCGATCCAATCCTGATGACATTTTCTCTTATTCGTTACAACAAACGCGCTCTCTCGTTCTCTCTGCTGTACACGTATACGAGTTGTTCCATCGTGTCTCGTTGCTCATTGACGTATGAAGAAACTGAACTACTTGATAATCTGCTTTAAAGAAACTCGTTTTCTGTAAGCACGTCTCAAGAGATATAATGAAAGTGACATCGTGAAAAAATAAATAAATAAATAACAATAACGACGCTCATAAGTTTTTATAATTCCACGGTGTTTACACATGTTGGACATTAAATTTTTATAGAAGTTTTTGTTGTTTTCTTTTTACTGTTTATAGCGTGTTTATGATCAATGGATTCTTCGGGCTATCATGCATAGGTTAAAAAAATACTTAAAATAATTTTGTACGTAGTTAATTGTATTAAAACTGAATGCACTTCTTGAGCAAAGTGTCTATGCCGGTAAACACGACGGAAATAGTCGGTAAAAGTAAGAAACTGCGCGTATCAATTCTTAATGTTTCTTTTTTTTTTTTTTTTTTTTTTTTGTTTTTTCAAGCATGATTCTAATTATTTTGTTATCAATCGATTTGTAACAGCTTGTATCAAGGTTAAGTAAACTAATTTATTTGTAAAAATAAACAGAAAGAATAATGTTAAAATAATATTTCTCGGAAAAAGCACAAAAGTGAAAAATAAATACAAGATACTCGTTGTTGAATCTCGGTTTTTCGTCAATTATTCTTATACAAGAGCGTCTGCATAGAATTTTTGAAATGCTAACGGATCGACCTTGAACGTTTATCCGACGCGTTACTGTTCTCGCTGAAATCATTGTTGGGCTAAACCCAATTGAATCCGAGAATTTTGGGCTTTATCTTTACATACTTGGTGCCGTTGTAGCTGGTCGTAGAGTTTGAACTTTTTTTTTGGAATTTGTTGGTGAATACGGGTAGATATCGTAACATCAAGGTGATAGAAAAGTTGCATTTTAAAAATACAAAAATTTAAACTATTTTTCATGCATATGGGTGTATAATATAAAAATAGATAATTAACCAATAACTTTTGAACACGTATGCTACATTCAAGAGAAAAGGGTTTATTGTCGAATATTAGCAATACGATTCGCATCGATGGCCGAGTAATGCTGAATAATGGGTCTTTTGGGGTCAGTACTAGTGTGACCTCGCATTTAATTGGAAAAGTTTTGCGCATATCGTCGCATCCTCCATTCAAATAAATAATCGATTTACGAGCCGAAAGTCTAAACAATGGAATTCTAATTACGAGCCCATGCAATCAAATGTACATGAAAATTTGTTGATACAAAATACTTGAATGATAGCTCGTTATGCACGAACGAGAGCTTTGAAAATTTTTAATTTTTCTTTAATTTCGTAATCGTTAAATGAGAATTGTGCTCGAATGAGAATTTTGCTCTTTCACCCGCAATCGTCGCACATTCTTTATACTGTACTTTGACTCTGAATTATAAAAAACATTTTTTTTTTTTTTTCTCATTTAAGCCAATAACAGCAATGTAGAAACATCGATCCGATTGGAAAATTTAACCTAATTGTTAAGAAACTTTGCTATAATTCTACCGTAAAAAACACCATTGAACCCGGCTTCGCATAGTGATTAAGAAACAAAAACTAAAAAACTAAGTGCGTGAACGCTTATAAAAAAAAAAAATTAGTGCATCGAGCAATAATCAAAAAAAAGAAGAAAACTGGGCTGAAAAAAGTAGTATAACCGTAGGGATGGACGCTCTAGAGCTGCAAGCCGCTCTGGTGAAGCTAGATCCAGCGACGACGGTAACACCGATCGGGTCCAACGTCAACCTCGTACCGCAGCACCAGATCAACTTCAACGTTAACGTGGACGAGACGGATCTAACCCTACAAAATGCTCATAATGCCCAGCAACAGCAGAAGCAACAACAGCCGACGTCGCAACAGCAGAGCAACACCGGGAGCAGAAAGACCGGCGGAGCTTGCAATCAGAATCATCAGAACTCGGCGAATCAGCCGCTCAAGTGCACGATTACGGAAGTCAGGTGACGTCAGCCTTGCATCGGCGTAAACATGATCTACCACACTTACCCGCCCCACCGAGCCGGCAAGCACCACAGCAAGCATCTCGTCAAAGAAAAGCGATATCATCATCTCCACCACCATCACCGTCACACTCTGCATCATAAAAATCGCGCGGTAAGTATTCTTAGAAATTTATTTCTTACTCTCATTCGACTCGATAGTTTTTCGAATTGCATTAACGATGATAAAGAATAAATTATATATTCGTGTTGCGTTATTTGAACTCGACTAAAAAAAAAAAAGAAAAAGTTACCGCGCAAGGATATTTATTTCGCGTTAAGTATTTAATTTGCTACGAAAAAAAAAAAAAAAAAAAAAATTGTAATTATACTTACTTCTTTGTATTTACAGAGAAAGAGAGATGAGAAAAATTCTTACATTTGATCGAAAATACAATAATCATTAGAATTAAGAGTGTAAATAATCTGAATCAAATGATTGCAATTTCTAATTAATTTAAATGGTCTAGTGACATAAAAAAGAAATTAAAGATTTTAATTTCTACAGTTTTTTAATATATATATATATATATGTGTGTGTGTGTGTGTATATTTGAATAAAGTTTTTTGCAATTGCATTTACTTTTATTTCTTCGATTAAATTTCGAAAAACAATCCGTTGGAATATGTAATTAATTGAAATCAAAGTAAATCGACTGAGAAGTCACTGAAATTAACGAGTCAAGGCCGTCGGGTAACAATGTTTGACGGGATGCAAAAAAATATGTACAGATACCTCGAAATCAATTGAAAAAAAAAAAAAAAAAAAGATATATATGCATAAACATTGAAACAAGCTATTTTTTTTTTTTTTTATTTTTTTTTTCAATTAAAATATTCGCAATTAACGATTAATATATTAAAATTCCATTTCAAGATGCCTAATAAGTAAAGTTGTAATAAATGATGAGAGCAAAAGGATAAAAAAGATAGGGGACAAAAAAAATATAGAAAAGCTCACTGAGTTGAGCAACAAAGAGCTATCTGTTAATTCACGAGATACAGAACGAAGGAGTTGTCGCGCAAAGCGGTGAAACTATATAGCGGTTAGGTCATGCGTTATACCGCTCGTTGCACGCGTGCCGCTCCTTGCGCCGCCTTATATTCCTCCTCGTACGGTACGCTTTGCTTATTATCAAGACACAGAGAGCCCGCGAGTAGTACACGCGAAGAGTATATGTACAGACACACGCGCGCACACGTGCATCGTCGCGCGAGCTCACCCTGACTCATAATGAGACTATCCTCGTAAACCACTTGTCCACTTCAACGTCGTTCGCGGATGTCTTGTGCTCTCTCTCTCTCTCTCTCTCTCTTCTTCTTTTGCGTGTAGAAATATGACGGACTAATGCACTAATTACTAATAAGGCTCGCACGGATAGCAACGAGTACAAAATCATTCTCCTGCGGCAAGTACACGTATGTGCACATAATATATTGTCTTTCTAGACAGCTTTAATATGCCGCTCTCGGTGAGACGCAATTTTCATAATTCCCCCGTAAATTATGCGTCGTTTAACGTATATCGGGAATGTTTAATACAGCTTTGAACTTGAGCTTTCGCGTGGCGTCAGCCGCGATTATTCGGCGAACGGATCTGCGCTCCCGATGTAATAAATAACTAACGGATAAATTGCGAAAAATTCAATTTGCAAACAATCGAGCTATGATAGATTTGACCGCGTTTGATTTAAATCCAAGTCGCGCAAGAGTACGAGAGAGTGGAAAGTCGAACGAGAGATCGATCTGTAACTCTTATCTACAATTTCCACCCACGACGGTGGACTTTGCCGTCTCTCCAAGATTCTTTTTATTACAGTTACTTTGATTAGAGTTTGTCCTCGTGATCTTGTAATGGTCAGTGTTTATTGAATCTTATCTGATCCTCGTTATTTTTAATAACTTTTTTCTCATTTTCTTTCTTTCTTTCTTTTTTTTTTTTCTGTTTTTTCATTTCTTTTTTTTCACTTTGTTTAACAAGCTAAATTGTTCATTCGTACTTTCTCAAAATAAAAGCCATGAACCGGAAAACATGAAATTAATTTGGATGATCAAAATGTGTTATAGAGGTGCGTTTCAAAAATATCTACCCGTATACATACGTCGGGTTGACATTGTTTGATCTCTTGTTAAACAGATAAATGAACTGCGAAATTGATTCGAGTGTATTTTTAATTTCAATCTTCGAAATTAAAACTTTTACGCTATATTTTAGAAAATTGATATTACGCGTAAAAATTTGGTTTACAATTTTATATTAATTTGTTAAAAAAAAAAAAAAAAAAATTTGCCTTTTGATGACAATAAATAAAACAATAACGCATTTTGTTGATTAAAAGAGGCTCTCGTATATTTTTTTAACATCAACACCAGCATTGAATGATCGTGGCATAACGTACAAACAATATTCAGCTGAATTTATTCTATAAATTATATGAGCAACGTTTGAGCCATAATTAGATTTTATCGCGTGCAAGCGAGCGAATTAGAGACGTCGTATATGTGAGCGACGTAATCGATTATCAAGTATGTACGCATACAGATATACATACCCGCAAAGTAAATCGACGCAAGTTGCACGCGCACTGCTCATTGTTCTATATGACTTCTGCTTTGTTTGGTTTTATCCTTTAATTCGAGCGGTGCACACTCCGGACATACTTGTTTTCTGCGAATAAATTTCAACGATATATCGTTGCAAGATAGTCACCTGAACGTAACTTATATTTTAAACTTTCTAAATCGACAACGCGGTGAACGAAATTGCCGTTCAAGAAGAAAAAAAAGAAAAAAAAAAAAAAAAATAGAAAAAAGAAAAATAATTGAAATTTTTAATAAATAATGAAGCCGATAAAATTAGTTCGCTAAATGTTGATAAATCAAATAAATCGTTGAATTTATTACTTATTGTCTTTGTGGCGGTATATGTAAGTATGTAGGACATCAGAATGTAACTAGTGAACTACTTAAGTAGCGGTTTTTCACGTTTTGTCGAATAAAAATAACGAATTTTTAAAATATCAACTTTTCTTTCTAACATATTACAATTTTAACGATAAAGCCAAATGATATAAAAACATTTAATTAATCAGATAAGCGTAAATAGAGTTTCTATTACACTCTTAATTGTGCACACTTATTGAATCTGTTAAATTGCCACTGTATTTGCTATAAAAATATGCTGGCTTCATTCAGTAAATAAATGCAAAACAGAGTAGATGCATTTACTATTCGGAAAATATAGGGTTCAAAGAGAGAAAGAGAGAAAGAGAAAGAGAGAGAGAGAGAGAGAGAGAGAGAGAGAGAGAGAGAGAGAGAGTGAGAGAGAGATTGTAACTCAAAGTGTCTGTGCGTAGTTATTTGTGTATGCCTCGAAAGAGGATTAACCAAACGAGATTTGACGCGGAAGCTCTCGGAAGCCACCACCTCGACTAGTTTTCTCTCTCTCTCTCCCTCTCTCCCCCCTCTTTCTCCCGCACGTGGAAGGTGAGAGACTCGAGATCGCGGAACGCATTGTGTGTGCAATGCGAATCGGCAACGCCTGCATCCCCGAGTCAATACAAACATTCGAGACATTGGAATTGAACACGTGACGATTCATCGTTCATACCTCGAAACAATACAATTGCGCGACTTGCCAATATCTCCACTTCCACGTGATATTACGTATAGCTGTGGACGGAACGAACGTTAAATACGATTCTTAGAGAGAAAAATAAAGAGCGAAACCTAAAGATTTTAATCAAAGCTATCCGATTAGAGATTTATAAAATCCACATGGTTTTATGTTTTGTAAATAAATTAGTTTAACGGATACGCTCGTTTATTCTTACTTTCTAGAACGAAAACTGCATAACAATATTTTTCTTTAACTAAAAGATTCCCTTCATTTTCGCTAGGAAAAATAATAAGCTGAATTATAACAAAAAAAAAAAAAAAAAAACAACAAAAGAAATTATAAATAAAAACCCTAAACTGCAAATTAACGATTGATAAAAAAAAGCCATCAGTTACCGCAAATTATTTCATCTTCGAAGCCATCCGATACTCCGGCAATCAATTAAGAAAGAGCAAAGATATCGTGACGTAGGCGAGATACCATAATCGGGCACCTTCACTCTCATTGTCGCTCGAGAGCCACGAACCGCTCGAATGCACGTCCGAGGACCACGAGTTTAAACTCGGCGTACAAACTCGATGGAACTCGGTTAACGAAGCTCAGCCGCTTCTCTCTCTCTCTCTCTCTCTCTCTCTCTCTCTCTCTCTCTCGCAACAAAATAAAAAAGAAAATTGAAAAAAAAGAATGAGAGAAGAAAGAAAGAAAAAAAAAATGTCAAAACCGCCAAGGCGAGATCGTTTGCACGTAGGCGAGAAAGAGAGAGATAAGCTCGGGGAATAATGACTCGTCAAATTATCGGCAATTAACCGACGACGTCGAGCCGTCTCTCTAGCCCTTTTGTGGCCACGCTCACACATCGACGCAGAACCAAAGACTCTTTACTCTCGGAGTCGACGAACTGCGGCCCTCTTAGAGGATACCACAAGCATATATATATATATATATATATATATATATATATATATAAAATATATGATACGAGATCTCGATCATAACGAACGAATAAGATATATATTTTTCGCGACTTCCTGCTGGCGAGGTCGCGGTTAAAATGCCGCGCGCAAAAAGAGACGCGTTCGAGCGCACCATCAGTTACCGTCCAGCTGGGCATCGCGTCGGAGCTCGTCCTCTTATATTTTATATTCATCCGCCCCGTACAACAAACCGAGGTGTACGAGTCGATTACACTTACGTATACACCTACATACGTATATCTCGCGCTCTTTCTCTCGCTCGACTCGAGATTTTTACGAGGTACTCGCGCTCTCTCGTGTGTGTACATATGTACATCTGTATATATGCTTTAGGGTCTTTCTCGTGTGTACGAAATCGCGGTGGAATAACGGGATTTGCCGTTCGATGATGCGCCGGGAATGGTTTTTTTTTATTCTTTTTTTCGTTGTTTTCTCTTTCTCTCTCTCTGTATTTCTCTCTCTCTCTCTCTCTCTCTCTCTCTTGGGTTGAGATTCTCAGGAAGATAACAAATTGCGGTGGAGGTTATATACGATAAGTAAAAATTAAAGTGATAAACTTTGGAGGATGAATCGTATACACACGTGCATGTATATGCGTTTATTCCGTTGTTTAAAATTTGTATCGTTAATAAACATGCGCGTGTTTCGTATAATAAAAGTCAAAATAAGTAGTTCGTTATTTCGAAATTATACGCTGTTGCTGCACGTTATTCTTATTTCGCAATTTATGAATTATGATTCAAAGCTTAATTCGTCGGCTCTTTGTGCGTTTTGTGCGTAAGAGTTTAATTAATTACCTTTTTTGTTTTTTTTTTTTTTTTTTTTTTTTTTTTTTTTTTTTTTTTTTTTTTTTTTTTTTTTTTTTTTTTTTTCTAATTAAAACCAAACAAAACAGTTTGTACAAAAATTTATCCCAACACTTACCATCAACAATGCGCTCTAAACAAACGAAGCGATTCTTAACAAAATTTGCGTCCAGTCTCGTCAACCGACGAGTGCAATGATCTTCCGTTTTATCAGTTAAAACTCGAAGGAAAAAATCCGTTGGTTCTTTGTCTTCGTTCGCGAATGCTCTCGTTTCTTTTCATCGTCTCTCTCGTTCTCGGCTGTCTGTCGGATCTAGCGCGCGCACACACACACACACACACAGACACACACAGCCATACACAGACACACATACGCAAGCACACGAATATCCATGCATATGTATGTACACCACAAGCACACATCGGTGAAATAGCGACGGTGTCGAGCACGAGTTATTTTCCGGGGCCGAACTTTCGAGCCGCTGGCCCTGAGCCAGTATCGAATTACCACAAGTGGAGAGACGAGAGAAAGAGAGAAGAGGAACGAAGGGAAGGAACGCAAGAGGGGCTTGGCCCTCCATTTCTCCTTCCCTTCACCCGCGTCCCGAGCATATGCGCCGGCCAACTTTATCGAAAACCCGTGAGAAAATTGTCGAGGACCTAATCGCGTCGCCGAGACAAAGAATACCAAATACGCAAAGTGTTTGACCTGTGAAGCATTTGTTTCCTTTTCAGCTTTTTTTTTTTTTTTTTTTTTTAATTTTTCATTTTTGATTTATCGCGTATAAAAGTTTAATTAGATGTTTGATTTTATCGTTAATTTATGACTGCGCGAGTTAATTAGTACCAAACTGTAAATAAGTCGATAATAAGTACTTGTTTTGTAAAAAACTTTTGATGGTTGCAAATATAGAAATCTCTGTGAGATTCAAGACATATTTTGTTAAATTTTCTAAGGAAAATTTATATTTCTTTTGAAGGTTATACAATACTGTGTGTATGCTAAATTTAAACGAAACGCTAATTTTAAACATAACTATTAACCATGGATTTGTTTTCGATGTATGGACCATTAATCTATTAATAGTGTTACTATTCATTTTAAATGTAATGATTCATTCGAAAGTTCGTACCGTTAAATATTTAGAATTGAATAACACATTTTATTGAAAAATTAATTACACACAGATCATCCGAAAGTCATTATTAAAGTTTCTTTAAAAAGTGCAAAATATATATATGCGGGTTACATCTTTCTTTGAGAAATGTACACATTTTCTTTCATTTTTTTTCTTTTTTCAACACAGGAGCAAAGAAAAGTGGAGTATTCTTTGTTTCGATCTTTGTGCGAATCGTTGCCGTTTCGAGTGTATATAGGTATATAAAAAACACTCGGTGCATTCTCATTTAACGAGTGAAAATTTTAAACTTTTTTCTCGTTCTCGCGCGTCATTCGTTTGTGAATTGTGCGCGTGGGTTTGTGCATTATTTGCATCGGGAAAAAAAAAAAAGAAAAGAAAAGAAAATGAAAAAGTATACATCGAAACACGCCTGTGTGCGTGTGTATCAGTGTTTGTATGTTAAGCCGTCGTTGGTGTGGTGCTACTGCTGCATTTTACAGGAATCGAGGTCAATGGACAAGAGAGTCTCGAACCGAAAATCGATTCCCTTCCGGAGGCACCGTCGTCGCCCCTACTGTGCCGCTACTGCGCTGCGACTCTCTCTCTCTTTCTCTCTTTCTCTCTGCGGTGTTTGAACTATTAAAGCCACCTACACCTATGCTACTTATGACAAAGCTTAGTTTCACCTGTATTTCATCACAATGTCCTTGTCCGTATTTTTTAGATTTTTTGTTTTTTATGTTGCATTTTTAACTCTTTGAAAAATAATATAAATTTAGTCAATGTCGCTTTTTTTTACATCTGAGTGAAGGTAAATTTCACTCATTTGTTTGACTCTTCTGGTGTGATTAATTGTCAAATTTTTTTTTCAAATTCCCGTACATATAAATTTAAAAAACAGTTCTATGCAATACTTTGTAAAATTTTGAAAAAACACTTTGTTAGGATTTCAATCTAGGAAACAATTCATATTATTAAAATTAATTACGCAGTACTTATAAAAGCGAGTAATTAAAACATTCGAATATGTTTACAAATATAAAACCTCATTTTCTTTTTTCTTTATTATATGAAGCGCAAGAAGTCTTGAAAGGCACATTGAAACGAAATACTCGGTAAGAGAGAAACGTGACCACGCGACGTTGATTATTAACAAACGTAGAAACCATTCGTCGTCGCATCGTTTGATAGCGAGCGCAGTACTCGCAACATCGCGCATCGTCATTTTCTCAATAAGTAGTTTTCGCTCGGTGCCGCGGATATCGACGGGCACCGTGCGGCAATGACGTGCGCTCGCGCGCGTGTGTGGCGAGAAAAAAAAAAATAAATAAATAACGAGCCGAGCATACGCGCGCGAGCGCGTGCATTCGATAAAGAGAGGAAGAAGGGAGAGCAAGAAATGTAGGAAAAAAGAGGGAACACGCGAGCGCGTCAACGACGACGACGACGACGAATCGTCGGTCCGTCGACATATTGGATTATGGTGGTGAAAGAGGCTCTTCGAACGGCGCTACGACTACGTGCTCCGTGCACTTGGGAACTCTAAGCGGGCTAATTTAATATAGCCAGACTTGCGCTAGCTTCCGCGGAATCGGAGCGGACAGTGTCCGCCTGGCCGAGCTGCCGCTAACACTTCTTTCGCGTCACCTCACTCTCTCTCTCTCTCTCTCTCTCTGGCTATTTTCTGAAGACGCCGCCGACGTAACTCGCGCACGAGCGCGAGCATTCCAGTTTTTAGAAATCCACACGCGCGCGCGCTCGCTACGTTTCTTTTCTATTTTTGAATTACCTCGCGCGACTTTCTCTCCCTTTCTTACCTTCCCGTGCGTTATCATCCTTTTTAATTTCCCATCGTTCCTTCTTTTCTCTCAACTCTTCTTATTCTTTCGATGCACAGAAATTTATTCGGAGTCGAGGTGCGCGCACGATGAATGTTTTAACGAATTGACAAAGTCGAGATACCGTACGAGAGGTTCTCTCAAAATACGCGATCTCTCAGCGTTATCGAGTGTTGTGTGCTCAGTGGTACAAACGATACGTTAACTTTGATCGTTCGCGAGGTTCAATCGGAATTTGTCGGCTGCTGCAGTAAAATGTCAACGTGCTCCGTGATCCACGTATCTTTGCAAGATATTTTGGTAAATCCATCATTTATTTTATGATAATATTTATCTAAGAAAACTTGAGATGTTATGTTTTTTTTTTTTTTTTTTTTTTATTTAACACGCTTACATTTTGCTTTGCAGTATAAGATATTAACAAATTATTTGTTATTAAATTTAAATAGCAAGATTAAAACCAATCACATCAACGATAATAAATAACCTAAACATTTTTAATGCGTATATAATATGCGATGCCTTGTTATTATATGCCAACAAAAGCTTTGTCAAACGTCGTACAATTCATCATCGGTTAAAAATGCAGCACGTTAATCTTGGATGCACGTTTTGATCTTCTTCTCCGGTACCGAGTTCCGCGTCACTCTCTCTCTCTCTCTCTCTTTTGCTCTCTTTCTCTCTTTCTCTTTCCCGCGAGCCTTGAATTTTAAGCGTTCGAGAGAGATCCCTCCCCGAAAAGCGATACGTAGCGCGAGCATAAAGGTCTTTCGACGAGTCCGGTCTGAAACCGGTTCTCCACGTCGCGAATAACAAAAAAATAAAAGAAAAGAAAAGAAAAGAAAATAAAAGAAAAAGAAAAAAAAAAAATAAGAAATAAAAGAAAAAGAAGAAGGAAAAAAGCTCGCGGCTCGCTCGACTGCGGCGCGCGTGAAAAATCTCCCTTGCCTCGTTCTCGCGAGCTGGTTGTGCTCGTCTCTATACGAGGCGATCACCGGCCCTCCGTCTATATAATGCACTCGAGAGAAAATCGAGTTTAAGTAGTCGTTTAAATGCACTTGACGCCGATAATAATGGAGAGTTTGCGCGCCTGAGCCTTACCTATACGAGATACACGAGACTGGCAATTTCGGTATAGCATATACGAACGAGTTTTCTTTCTTTCCCTTCTCTCCTCTCCCCCCCCCCTCCCCCCGTCACTCCTGTATATAACGCGTCGGCGCGGAATTAATATTTCTTTTTTCGCTGTTTTTTCTTTTTCCTTCGTTTATTGCGCCTGCGCCCGTCCTTGGAGAGATTTTTTAAATCGTCCATCGCGAGCGAAACAGAGAGAGAGAGAGACAGAGACAGAGAGAAAAAGCGAGTTTTCTGTAGCCGAGAGCCGAGAGGAAAGAAAATGAAAAATAGCGAAAGAAAATGAACAACGTAGAGACACACGCCGGTGTTGTGTGTAATTTTCTCGACAGCCCTCGGATCGTGTGACACGAATTCGCGCCACGAACACCCTTGACCTACTGACCACGCTCGGGGATCTCTCTAGACTCATCTATTTAAGATTGACTAAATTCTAATTGTTCATTAATCTTGGACGAAGCTTTTGATTGTATATAAAAGCTCGATGGCTAATGCCGATATAACGTTCGTTGTTTCACTTTCTCCGTTCGAGTGTTGGTACATCGATGAAAAATTGATAAAGGTACGTTTGTAATAATTCAGTTGCGCGTTAACGCCGCTTTAAAATCGTACATAATTAAACAAAATTCATGATTTATAATTTCGGCAGCTAGTATACTGCTTTGAAATAATATTTCGAAACTCTGCGAGAAATTAGGTTAATTTCGTACGTTTACGCTAAACTTGGAGCATTTATAGATGTGTTAAGATGAATGTTTTTGTAATATTTGGATATGGTGCTCGTTTATTTTTAGTTATACTTTCGATATTGCTTCGAGTAATTTTTAAATTATTATTGACAGTATTATGTATATTTTTAATAAAAAATACAACGTTAAATTAATACTAATTCTAATATAAGACCAATTTCAAATAAAATATATCTGCGCAATATTAAGCAATAACAGTGAATTAGAAATTTATGTAACAAACTTCTTATTTGGTAAAGTAGAAAGCATATGTTTTAATGCAACTTTTACTTTACCGATCGTGTATATATATATATATGAGTTAGTATTTTTTCGATTGTTGGCAATACAATACCCAAGATATTTGTAATAAAATGTTTAATTTATAAATTTTACGTAACTAGTCTTTTTTTAATTGCGTATAAGTTAAACAAATGCATCATTAAGGTTTAAAATAAGATCGTAATCTCTTAAATTACTTTGTAAATTAAACAAAAACCGTTCGAATTTTTATACGAATTGAATAAAAAACTTTGAATGTCTAGTTTTTCATTGTTATACAAAAGGTCAATTTAAATAGATTAATTAAAAAAGGAAAAAAAAATCTTGGTCAGTAAATTAAATGGTTAAATCGTTATTTATTTTAAATCCATCTCGTCTGTATATATATATATATATATATACACATATATCTGTGTGTGTGTAAATATAAATTACGATAAATAAAAAACGTTAGGACAGCCGCTTGCGTACGCGAGCTGAAGGATAATCCGGGGGTATTTCGACATCACGATACACCAAAGCGAATTAGACGCGTATCACGTAAAGCGCCTTATAATGGAGCACGTGCGAGCACATTTCGCCCACACGCGAACGTTTACACACATGTATGCATATGTATGTATGTCTCTTAAATCCAAAGATTAGCTCGAGTACGCGCAAGTGTATATATGACATACCGAATGGCATAACACACGCGGATGTTTTTCTTTTCTCTCTCTCTCTCTCTCTTTCTGTCTCGCTCCTTCTCTTGTTCGTGCACATGTATACGCGATTTCATTGTCGCTGCGGTTTTCTCAGGCAAAGCCGAGGTACGTCAACACTTGAAACGAAGCTCTCTCCATCTCTCTCTCTCTCTCTCTCTTTCTTTTTAGTGCTGAAAACTCGATTATACCGTTCTGAAAGTTTAGAAATTCACCGGTTTATAGTGGCTATTTTACCAACTACTTTGATTTTGCATCTCTTGAAAATTTCACCCAATTCCGCTCTCTCGAATTAATTTCGTTTGAATTTTCAATTTTCCTAATATATTTATGTGGGGAAAAACTGCTTGAGTGCAAAAAAAAAAAAAAGAGGAGGAAAAAGAAAATAGGCGAGAAAAAGAAAATAGGACAGAAAGCGGTGTACGCGTGCGTCGAGGTTTGTTCGAGTCAATAATACAACGGGAATTTTAACATTGCCTCTGCCGTAGCTGAGACTGCGACAATTGTAATCTTATAAGTAACAAATTGCATTAGGAAAACATTGTAAATAAAGGTTAAAATTGCGACAAGAAAATGTTAAACATTATTTTTCTTTTTTACCAAGAAGTGAATTTTTAAAAAAATGTTATTTTCATAGTTAAAAAAAAAAAAAAAGTAAAATTTTTATTTTTATTTTATCTTAATATTTGTCTTTTTGTTTTACGAAATTAACTTTCTTAGAGAAGTAAATTAGTTGGTTTAAAAAAAAAAAAATGTGTACCATATAAATATACGTGGGAAGTCTGAAAAGAGCACTGAAATAATTACATTCTTTGTCAAAGCTTAAAATTTTGAAGTTTCAATTGTACAAGACTGCAGTAGGAATGCACCGTGATGAATTTCACATTTCCGCTTTGTTCGGTTTCAATAAAGACCGGAGTAGAACTTGGACTTTTCTGTAATATAATTTTTGTTATTCTCGGTTATTTACATTTATCTGAAAAGGTAATTTTATGAAAAAATTTTCTCCATTATATTAATAATAAATTATTTTTGATTAAACGGCATTGTATACTTTTATATAATAATAATATTTTTAATTTTAATCGTGTCAAAACAGCGTTTGATGTTTAAAGAAGTTTTATAAAAAATTTATTTCAAATGATGTTGGATCTTGTGAATTTAAAACGATCGTTATTTATAGTTTATTAAACCGCAACGAGCGGTAACATTAATCGATTTAAATAATTTTTATATTACACGAATGGCTGAGTAAAGATATTTCACGATATTACATTAGATAATAACTTTTTCTACGCGAATTGAAACTTAAAAAAATTGAAAGGACTCGTTAATTATGAGATCAAGGATACATCGTACACGGCAATCGAATGTTAATAATGAACCCAAGATACAGTCTATACAAAACGTGGTTAAAAATAAAAATAGTACTCTCTCTCTCTTGAGTATTTTCTGCGAGTTATTACCGCACGTACATATATAAACTGAGTCTGCTCTCTCTCTCTCTCTCTCTCTCTATACATATAATTTTAATACTCGAATCATACAAAAAAAATTTTTTTTTTTTTCAACCGGAGCAGTAGACTCGTAAAAAATGAAAGGTACGCCGATCGTCGGTGGTGTACGACACATCCGGCGTAAGTCACGGGAGGTAATAATTGCGGGGAGACGGCACGACGATATCGAACGAGAGAGCACGCGCCCGTGTAATATTTGTCGTAGCATTAATCAATCCGCGTATCGTATAAAGTTAACCGCAACGCTCGCTCATGCGTTGTTATTATGTATTCGAATACACGCGTATATATTTATATATACATTTATACATTCGAAAAAAAAAAAAAAAAAAAAAAAAAAAAAAAAAATACAACGTCCTCGGAGAGTCAGTCGATTATTCAACATTTGGCCCTCGCTCGTAATATAAAGCGAACACGGGGGGTAGGGCATCTCGGTACAAGGAACCCGTAGCCTTAGGTGCGATATCGTTTTGCGCCCGGTGATATTTTCGGTTTTTGGCACGGAGAGAAGCTCTTCGGCCTACATTAAAACTACCGACGCTGCTCTCGCTTACTTAGGCTTCGCGTATTATGCAACGGCCCTCGCGCGTGCGCGCGCGCGTACGTGTGCGTTGGTATGCCGATTGAGCGACGGAGTATATTCTACTGCGCGTATAATTAAAGTATTTTTGTAGACGGTAACGTGTTGTTTAGGATCTCTTTTAAATACTTTACACTTACTGATTGATTTATCTCTAAGACTTGCAATTTTCCAAAGCTGATGAACGAAAATTTTATTTATTATTGCTTGTGAATAACTAGAAGTTGGATAATAATTGGATGGATAAATTCAGATAATTAAAAGTACTTACTTAAAAATCGAGCAAAAATTTTTGTTGATGTTAGATTTAATCATATTGTTTATTCAGCGTTTGATTAAAAATTTAATTTTATTCCAAAAATTAAAATCCAAGCTGCGTGCAAATATTGAAATATCTCACGTTAAGTTTGCATGCAGTTAACGCAAACATTTTGTAAATATTACGTTACCGTTTACTCGACGGATGATTAAATGAACATCGCGAACGCACAAAGATGATAAAGAAAAGTCTTATCAAAATTTATTCAACGTTGAAACAGAAGCCAAAATAAAAAAAAAATGGGGTCGTTCGACAAAAATAACCCAATAGCGCATCAATCGCTGTTACGTTAGATAATCTATCGTCATCGTGTTTTTTTTTTTTTTTTTCTTTTTTTTTTCAAAGAGTTTCTCTGGGGGAAAATAAAACCCCCGCTTGCATCCGTATACACATCTATACGAAGAAAACTTTAAGAGCTAAGAGGAGGAGAAAAGTGGCCGGCATCGTAAATGCTCCGAAATAAATACAGCGGTACGGCTCCGGCTTAAAATTGCGCAATCGTCGCATTCTGGGATATGTGGGGCGAAGCCCTATTAGACGGCGCGTCGAGCTGCGCGCCATTCTCTCAATCCCTGCGCCTCTTTGTATCTCGTTGCTCATCTCGAGCGCACGCACGTAACAAGGGAGTGCGGGTTAAATCAGCTGTTTTAGCTGCTCGAGTCGAAGCAGGGGCTGAGCGGTTTTACGTTGGACGTTTAACACAAGAGCTGTGCGAGCTCGCGCGTAGTGCCGCAAGTGACGTTTGGTCAGCAATTAACGATACAACGTGCACGCTATCTTCTTCTCCGCTCGTGATTAATTCCGCGAAGGGTAGCGAGCTTTAAGCAAACGCATCGCTGCGCGGTTCCAGCTACTGTGAGACTTGTGTTCGCGCTTCTGTGACGATCGACACAAATGGGTATTTACATTGATTGATTCGCGATTGTTTCGACGATCGAATCCTCCACCTACTCCCAGTGGCTAACTGCGATTAGTGTTTCCCGTCTATCTTGTCGCGTCGTGTGCCATATTAAACGTTCTTTAGCATTCCTCGTTAACTTGAAGTATTTAGGTATATGTGCATGCGTATGTGTGTGTGTGTATGTGTGTCTCGATCGTTTTACCAATATTAGTGCCCGATGGAATCGAGATTACCCGCAGTGATTTGCATCTATGTACCACGTAAAGTAGTTTATTAATTATTTTTAATTGACACATTACAATTGAATTTTTATTAACGTATGTTTGCTTAGATGCGATGGTTGAATATATAAAAGAATGAAAAGAAAAAAAAAAAAAAAAAATGAGATTATCGTTCACGCTCATTAATTTTGCATTATATTTTTTACGTTAATTCGATGATTTGAAAAATTTATGATCTATCGGTCGCATTTAAAGTGTCAATTTTTTTTTTCATTTACTTTTTTTTCTTTTACTATCAATAAGTTGACATTACGACCGACAACGGGTTATCATAATCAAAGTACAATTACGGCAATAAATGATAAAAAATAGTATCGCTTATTTATCATAATTAATCATAAAAGCGATATCGGACGCTTTTGAAGAAAAGCTTCAATGCGCGCACAAAGGATCGATCGTTCAATTAGCAATTTACAAATCGAGCCGCCGTCGCCGCCGTTGCCGCGTCAATGTGTCGCGCGGTCGTTATATGCGCGCGGCGAGAATCAACGAAGAGGAATGCAAACCGGTGGCGGCGCTACGACACACCGAAGAACTGCTGACAAAGCGCGGGAGGTAGTAGTTTTTAATGGAAATTGATATACGCAGCCGGCGAGCCAACGTCGGCCGCTCGCGTGACTATGCATTAGTTTTCCTTTATCATTTACGAGACGCTTAATTCTACGCGTCGGTATTGGCACATTATCGAACACCTCGGTATTGCGTGCATTTTATTTTTAAAAAGTGATAGATAGATCGACAGAGATATATTAATACCGTTGCCGTAATGAAATTTCTGGACAAGTACTTGGACTTCTTCGGCGTCAAATTCTCGGTGAGAGAAACCATCAGACGCTCTCGCATGTTCTTCTTCCTTCTCCTCGGCTCTTTTCATCTCCGTCTCACTTAGCCTCACGCTAATTCTAACGCTTTTGTGCCAATGTTCATTAAGCGGGGCTTTTGAGTAACGCATTAAACTGCTCGGTTTAATTTCATTCGGTGTCTGTTTCATTTTCGCATCTTATATATTTTATCTCTTTTCGTGCGTGGGAAAGTGATTCCGTTGAAAAACAAATTATTTTGCAGCGTTAGATATATTTTTCATCACTTCCTGGCTAAATATTGCAAGCTGCTGACATCAAAGAGAACACTTTGCTTGCGCGGTGCGCTCTTTGTTAAACATTATTAGCAAGTCACATAGAAAATAAGTCGAGGAATAAAAAAATAAGACAAATCTCGCTGTTACACACCGAGAGGTGTGCGTTGCATAATTTAAACGACGAGCCAATATTGTTCTTTCGTTATTGCCGAGGATGAAACAAATCTTTCGAATGCTTTAAATAATTACTCTGGCAATAGATAATAAAGAGACTATGTATTTTACGATTTGCTTTACAAACTTGTGTAATGAATTTTAGCTTTTTAATGAATTATGATTTATTAAGCATATATATTCGCTTATCCTTCAAATATTGAAATACTGTAAATAATTGTTTTAAAGCAATAAACAAATAATATTAAAATATTTTAAACATTCGATTGGAAAAAAAAAGGTGCCGATTCAAATTCTAACATTCGTCAAAAAATAATTATAATTAGATTACGCAACGATGATCAGTCATCATAATTTTTTTTGCGATTATATTTATCTAATCTGTCATAACGTTTTTATAACATCTAAATGCGCATTTAAATACGCGATAGCGACTGCACGTGACACAGTCACATTTCTATCCTTTGTTTTAAATTGAATTAATAAAAATCTGTAAAACAAAGAATTAAACCGCGGCTTCTCAGTATGACGCTTACACGTGATTATTAGAGACGGTGCAGCTGCGCAACTAAAAGAAGAGAGAAGAAAAGCAATTGAAAAACAAAAAAGTCGACCGATCGCGCAAGTCTTGTATGATTCATTATTAATGAAGATAATACAAATAGTTGGATGAATCAGGAAAAACTTGTGGAAACAATCATTACTTCCGTTTCGTTTAAAACGCGCGTTTTATGTGCTTTTTCTCATCGCTCTCAATGTGCACTGCGTTATTTTAACCTCAGCCGTGATGCGGTCGTGATCTTGGTTAAAAAAAAAAAAAAATAAAAAAAAAAAAAAGGAACTAAAAAGTAAAGGAAAAAAATTCTAATCGACGCGATAAAGTGTAAAAGTGCAATCGTAGCGGTACGAGCGATTGACGAATGCTAAAAAAGAAAATCGATACGGCGATATAAAACCGATCGAAATGCAAATCCGTGACATCCTCATGCAATTACACAATAATCTTAGATATTCGAGAGAAATTTTTCATTCTCGAGTCTCGAGTATGCTAACATTACGAAAAGTATTATCTTAATGTTTTGTCGTCACCAGACGACAATGAAACAAATAACCGATCGCTTGCAAAGCGACACTTATTTTAGATTATTTTACGTTTTACTTATTTTTTTTTTTTGTTTTTTTTTTTTTTTTTTTTTTTTTTATAGCCGTTAAATTAGCGCAATAATCACAATTAAAAACTTCTCATTAAGATATTATATCTGCTTTGTGGAATATTTCAAATAATGTTATGTAAACATAACATGTCGATAAAAGTTTGCTTTATATACATACAACAAACGTACACGAGTTACTACACAATTTTTGTTAATAAAAAATAAAATTAAAAATTTTAATTTACTTTTATTGCGTTAATCAAAAATACTTGAACCAATTTTATTTTAAAAAGTAAACATAAAGTAAAATTTATACAATATTTTATGAATTATACATTTAATAATTATTTCTATTTACACATCTACTTTATAAATTTTCATGAATAAAAAAAACAACGTTGAAACATAGTTTCACAGAGAGAAATTTAAAAATTTGATAATGCAATAATTCATTATTAACGAGCCCATTTCGTTTTTTATGCGTTTGATTTTGTAAACAAACGTAGCTCGTAATTTCCTAATTTATATCCCGCGCGTCATTTGGACACACACGCTAACAAGTGCATAATCATTAGTTTTAAATCTTGACCATAGAGAGAGATAGAAAGAGAGAGAGAGAGAGAGAGAGAGAGAGCCTACAAAGTACGCAAACATTAGCGCACGACTCGTTTACGTAAATTAAAATCCGACACGGTTTACTTCATCGAGTCGCAAAAAAACTTTCTCTCCATTGTTGCACTTAGTGCCGGGCAGTGCTCATAACCGAGAAAAAAAATAAAGAGATAAGAGCGCTAGTTTATACAACGAGGAGAATAACGCGCCGATAATAATTATCGCAGTTTGCGGGCGCGTGCATTCCGTAGTCCGTCGATTGACCTTTCCATCCCCCTTCTTTTCCCCCTCCTCTCTCTCTCTCTCTGTCTTCCGCTTTCGTTTGCTCGATTTCTTTCCTCGTTGTGTACATGTAACACGACGAAACTCGCTCATAAAGCGCGGTTTCCCATCCTTTAAAATTTCCACCGACGCTGACCCTTTAAACTCTTTATCGCGGCTTTTTCCAATTCAACTTTTACGATAGTACACGCAGCTTGCATTGTGCGCGAATGTACTTTATATAGGTTAAAATTTGAAAGCGTCGTTCCGAGAGAAAGGTAATATACATACGTCATTACAGATTGGACGTAGACATGCGCGTGTGCCGCATCGTGTACGCGTGTCTCATAACGCGGAAGTACATTTACGCGAATAGTCAATGAAGCAAGTTGGACGCGCCGTCTGTACCTCGAAAAGTTTGCTTCGATAATATTGCCGGCTGGTCGTTGTTCGTCATTGAACCGACACACACGCACACATTGCTTCGCCGATTGCTAGCTTTGAGAGCTTCATTACCTAAAGGCCTTTTAAGCCTCTTATGAATGTTAAATATTTAAAGATTATATGTACCCATCTCGTAATACACGCCGACGAGTGCAACTTACTTTGCTCTTCCTCTTTATCGGGAAATAATTTATTTTAGAAGTTAAGACGATTCTTGTTACATCATAAATTTATTTTTATAGGTCGATTTCATGATTTTGTTTTTTTTTCTTTTTTTTTTTTTTTTTTTTTTTTTTTTTTTTTTTTTTTTTTTTCGTGTTTAACGTATTTTAACCGAAGTAAATTATTTCGCCGATATTTAAATAAAAAAATAAGAGGAGAAAAATTCTAACGATCGTTTTAATCATCGATATTACGCTCATAATTCACAAGTGTTAAACGATGAATTATCATTTTTGAAAACGTATGTAATTTTCTTGACATTTTCACTTTGTAATTATTATAAGTCAATTTTAATTTTCATTTCGAATTTATTAGATACTTCTATGTAAATATATGCACAAGATATAGATATTAGATTCTAAGCATATAATTCATTAGAACGAAGACCGTTTGGTATGAGAATTGTCTGTATCCAGATCATTCAGTCGAATGTCTAAAGAAATCACAATTGCCGAACAAAGTGGACGACGATTATTCATTGTTAAAATTCAAAATTAAAATGTAAATTTTGTCGTAAAAGAATAATTTAAGCGAAAAAAAATAAATAAATAAATAAAACAGCCATGAACTTTAATTATCCGTTCTATTTATATCTAGAACACGGCAATATAAGATTTCAGCAGCAGGTGATAAAGAGCAAACGAATCGTACAGCGTTTCGCTTTCATTACTTTAACGTTTTATTGAAGCGTGCGCGCGTGTACCACATTTTTCTCATATACGTCTCTCTCTCTCTCTCTCTCTCGTCCTTTTTTATAAATGGGTTAGAGGCTGTCGTTACCGTTTCTTCTACAAGGCGTTTATTGAGCCCATAACGACGAACGAAAAAAAAAAAAAGTAGAAAACGTACGACACAACGAGAGACGCAGAACCGCATCCAGCGGTCCGATGAACTTTACGAGCAAAGGACTCCGCGGTATTATGCGGTTCTCTCCACGGTTTCGTATCGCTCGTATGCACACAGGGAGTATGCACACACTCGACCGCTGTAACGATCCCGTCTGCGCGACGGTTGCGCTCCTCGATCACGACACATATATACGCATAAAGCCGCCGCATACTCGTGCATCTCTCGTTCTGTAACTAAACGAGAGCTCGCTTAGTCGGGCCACATTGGCCAATTCTATAAATAATATAAATATAAATAGTATAGTGATATAAATATATATATATCAAAAAAGTCGAATTTTATCCCTGCTCGCCTCGATCTTTCGCATTTTCGAATTTCATTTCCCGATGGATCAGCAGCGACTTTTTTTAACCAATATTAACCGAGCATTCGCTTTTCGAGCGATTTAATCCTCGCCATTGTCAATGCAATAATTCAAGCGTTAATATTTTCTCACCCTCCTTTTATTAATCATTTTGCTTATTTATATTTTGCATTTCATATACGTATATAAAACTTTTTACGTAAATTAATTATTATAATTGATACGATATATAAGAAACATATCAGAATTTTATTATTAATGAATTTTTTTTTATTTCTCGTTTCAGGTAAGTTATCAAAGACAGAGGGATAAATAATAATTAGAAGAAGTGGTAAGTTTAATGTAATAAGCAATTAATATTTATTACCGGCGCAGTTCATTTAGAAGAGACAGTTCACTAGAACAACATAATGAATAATTCATTTTATATTCAAATTGTTTTAAACTGGAAAAAAAAAAGAGAGAAAAATGAAAAATAAAAGCATTAATAAAAAGTAGGAACTTTAATAGAATAACTAGAGCATACGGAAATAATATCTAACGCAAATAAAATAATTTTCGAAACAAACTCCATTTCTTGCTTTATATATTTATCTTATTAAAGTAGGCTATAGATAATGCGCAGACAAAGCACTCGTAATTTTTATAACTTTTTTTTTTTTTATATCAAATTGACAGTCTTAGTATCGTATTGTCTTAGAGTAATTAAAAAATTTTATTACAATCAATGGGATCATTGTAAAATGTAATTATTAATTTAATTTTTTTTTTTTTTTTTATTTATGGATTCGATTGTAGATAAAAAATTTTTTTATTATTAATGCGCAAATCAACGAAAATAAGTATACAAACATTTGATATGATGTGTATATAATAATATCATTGTAAACGAATAGAGTAATTGGCGCAATGCATTTTGAATAAAAGCATATCCGTTGTTGGTAAAGTGACACATTGCGGATGATTCATGGGAGATCAAAGATGACAAGAGAGCCGTTATTTCTTAGCGTTTATTTACAACGTATAAAAAGGGCCGCGCGATCGTGCGTCGTCGCGGAGGCAAGTGTAGGACGAATAATCCAACGAGTAGGCGAGGAAGAGAAAACTCAAACGCGCCCAGGTTTACATAACTTCTTTAATAATGGTAAAAGACTTTTTATCCGCATCGAGATGTCGCGTAACGCGTGTGTGTGTGCATGTGTACAATAGCACTCGCTTCGACGCGCTATAATAGGCAATCGTACGAGCCGTCCGTGTCGTAAGGCTAACAATATGGATTTTGGAGTTTCGTGAAGCCACGTGTGATTGAAAAGGTTACGGATTTTATCGGATTTTAATTTTTAAACCGTCGCGTTGAAATTTCAATGCGAGCAAGATTTTTTTTTTTTTTGAGTATCCACGTAAGATTTGAGTCTAAACGACGTGTGATGGAAATTTTGCTTCAAGGAGTAACTTGAGAATTTTTAAATCAATTCTCGAAAGTTTTTAAATTGCGTTATACTTATCGTGTAAAATTTTTAATAAACAATTTTACTTAAATCGCTTTTCGTCAAGTTACGTAGAAATTTAGGTTTTCAATTCTATTGTAAAACTAAACAATAATCTAGACACTTTAACATTATAATCTAATAAACTTGACTATTTTTTTTTTTTTTTTTTTTTTTTTTTTGTACCGACAATTTAACAATAACATTGATGAATTCGATTTTAATCTTTTATAGAAACAGTTAAGATATAATCATCCAAAGTGATATTTTATTGAAAACAGAAATTTATAACAATTATCGAAAATTTTCTATACCGATAAATTCACTTCGAAGGATTAATTTACGATGCGCTCGTTTAATTTTCATCGTCGACAAAAATTATTGGTACAATTTTTATCAATTGGCAGATATAAATAAAACCAGTTTTGCAGCGCGTACTATATGGATAACGAATAAGAAAAGACATTTAATCCCGTTATGTTTGATAACGAAACAAGTTTTACTGGACGATTTTCTCGACGTATTATTCACGATTTTTAATTACATTGTTGAAAAAATTCAACAATATAATAAATATACTCCAATGATAAATACACTTTCTGTTCCATTTCTTCACTATCTAAAAAGACAAAAAAAAAAAACATAGGACGGAGTCGTTAATTAAAGCAATTATATAAAAAGCAAAAGAAGTTTAATGATTAGATCGAAATTGACTGGACGGTATGAAAGATCGGCGTATTAACCGCTGGTCGAATAATCGCGCATCAACGTAATCGACGACAGATCGACGTAGCTCCTTCGGATCTCGAAAAGCAACGGATACAGAGAGTTGGAATTTAAGGAGGTCGTTCGAATCTGCATAGATATATACCATTGACATACGCGCCACGCGAACGCGTGTCCTATAGCTATCTACACATCTACCTGCACCTCCGAGCGCATTCGCGCGTATACAATGCTCATAGCTACTATTCACCGCGTAAATACGTTCGTACACCGTTACTTATGTATGTACATGAACGTCGCGTATGTATGCGCGTGTGTATAGGTTGGTAAATAAGTGCACTTAGAGCCTACGCCCAATTGGCCCGCAGGAGCGATGCATTTGGTGCATAATGGGCCTCGAGGTTCCGCGCACCGAGCTTACACGCTGCATTTGCCTTTCATTTGCGTTGACGTTTTTCTTTTTACCACTCGCTCGCGTACGTGTACAACATTACCATAGTAACGAGTTGCTCGCACGAGTAGGTGTTTTCATTCACGCCGGGATTCAATGCGCGACACTACGTTTGCGTTCGCTCGTAACACTCTCTATCTATCTCTCTCTTTTTTTTTTTTTTTTTTTGCTATTATTTGATACAAAATTCGATGTAACTCGTGTGTTTGGCTAAATTAAAGTTCAGTTTTTTTAATTGTATCACGTTGTTTTTTTTTTTTTTAAATAATCTAAAAAAAAATATTTTTTTATATCGGTACAAACAGCGAAGATAAAGTGTAGTTGAAAAAATGTAGGTCAGTTTTAGTTTTGATTTCGATTTTTGTGATAATGTTTATATTATATATTAACACTTAGTTATTTAGTGATCAGTTTGAGCATTTCAACCGAATGGGAAACTTCCTTCCGAGGTCTTATCATCGTGCAAGAGTTTCTTGTTCATAACGAGAGAGTTAATCTATTTACAAATAGATAATGACGGGTTTTACAGAGTTTTTTTTCTGATATGAGTCGCCGGTTATCGTTTATGAACGTCCGATATGTTTACCTTTTTTTTTTTTTTTTTTTTATAATGTAAATATTTTTTTTTTACGATGTACTTCACAAAGAGATTCTTTAACATTAATGTGGGTAATGTAAATTTCCACTTATCGTTGGTAAAGTTTTAAAAATTCTTATTTTTAATCGATTAATATGTATATATATATATATATATATATATTTTCATTTTTAATGCATTATCGCAAAGTAAATTAACATTTATTATAATAAATACTTCATTATTTACCAAAAACTTGAATACGTTTGTATCGTATTATTGTCTCTACATGGCATACATAAAAATACTAAAGACTGAACTCGACAACGCAGCTGCATTGACCGCTTATCGCTCTATAAATATTACCGATTGTATCTCTCGTACTTGAACAAACCAAGCCGTATAGTTGTCCGGTAGCGGTGAAATTTTCCACGTCGCCGTAACGTCAAACTCGAACACAATTGCGGATTTAAAAAAACACGGAATGCGCTCAATCAACTCGGCCAGAGAGAAAATACGAATAGGGATACCGGGAATTTTCCTAAAAAGTAAACTTGGAAAAGAAACGAGGACCGAACGACTTAATGAAGAGACAGCTTGTCGCGAGTGCGCGTCGGTCGATACATACTTATACGTCACAAAGACGAAAAAGAAAAAAAAAAAAACATCGAAACGCGAAAGCCGTTAACCTTTTACGAGTTTTCCGGGAAGCATAAAAACAATATACTTCGACGGCAATTTCTTCGCCCGCAAAGAGGTAAATCCGGGGCCGCTTTTGCGCTTTATCTCGCTACCGGATCTCCTCCGATGCGTTCGCGCGAACCAACAACAATGCCAACTCCTTCGATTTTAAGTCGCGTATATATGTGTGTGTGCACGTCGAGGCTTTTTTTTTTCTTTTTTTTCTTTTTTTTCTTTTTTTTCTTTCTTTTACTCGATGCAGGACCTCATTTTGTCGCTTTAATCCGGACTGCGCTGAATTTGGTCGAATCGTCACGGATGATTAACAACATTGGCTCTTACAGTACTGGCTGACGATTTTTTCTCTTTCATTTTTTACCGCTAATAATACATATTTCTTTTTTTATGAATTTTTTCAAGAGGTGTTTCCCGAATGATAAAGCAATTAACGTTACTTGATCATTTTTTTTTTTTTTTTTAATGAATAATTTTCATAAGCATAAAGCGATGTAAAGATTATCTTTACACTTTTTGTTTTTGTTTAACGATCGAATAATGCTGCAGCGGCTCGATTTTATTATTTAAAGTTTATTAACGCGTCAATGTTATTTAGGAATAAAATAAAACAAAACTCATTAAGGGATCGCTATCGCGGAGTTCGATCGTGTACGATAAAAAATGAACCTAATCGTCTCGTAATTGCCGATCGTATTAACACTCGTATACGTTCGGTGAACTAACCTATCGATCCTCGAATCAACGGACACTTCTGTACACACGGTGTTTCTTCTCGTACAAATCGCAAAAATGTTGGAGCTCGTGTTTTAATCTTATCTCGGCGCAGCTTGTGTCGGCAGCGGTGCTTTCTCTTTGACTCGTACACTTATGTTCGTGTATTTCCCCGTTACGAATCCCTCGCGCGATATCGAACGCGAAATTCTCTCGCTCTCGTGCAAAAGGAAGGCGCAAGATCTTTGACTAAGCGCGTATGGCTCGCCGTGAGAAAAAAAGTAGCTGCGTCGACGCTTCCTTCAAAAGCGCTTCTATATTTCTCTCTCTCTCTCTCTCTCTCTACGTATATATCTTTTCGAGTATATATATATTTGATGTGCATGGTACTATTTACGTCTTTGTATTGAACCAACATGCACGTATGTATGTATGCTTATGTGTGTGTGCTTGCGTGTATGTGTGTTATTACGCGGTGTACGTGCAATCGCGCGCATTACTTGTATCGTCGGAAACACGCGCATCCGGTTCAACCGTCTCTTATCTGTCAAAGCACTCGACGTTGGTATGGTACGTGAATGTATATGTGCGTGTGCGCGTGTGCGTATGCGAGCAGTGACATATACCTTGGGTTCCAATGAATACTGTATACCTCACCTAGAGAGTAGCTCTATGAAACATTGATAGAGGTTTTAAAGCTGCTACATATATATATGCGCGTACGCTTTAACGAAGAAAAATTCTGAAAGGCCTTTTTGTCTCTTTATTCTTATTCTTTTTTTTATTCGTTACTTTTTTATGAGATGCAACTCATCTTTATGGCCTATTTTGGTGCATAATAAATTTGTAATTTATAACGCAGCTCTTGAATCATTTAGCCCGAGTATTCTGTTGTCTGCAAAGAGTTTTGTTAATAAAGGAAGATAAATCTACTTTCGTTGACAGATATTTAAATAAAATTTTAATTCCGACTCGATTAATTTGATTATTTAGTGTATCATCTTATTTTATTAAAATTAATTTCAGTTACAAAATTTCTGAAAAATAACGATAGTTACATTTGCCTTTTAAAGATAAAAATTTAATTGGATATTTTAGATTGAACGTATTAAGAATTAAATCAAAGATTTATACCGCAATTATAAAAAAAAAAAAAAACAAATGAATTTTAAATTTTATAAAATTATAATTATATAATAATATGCGACGTTTATTAATTTGGAATATACTTACAATATTAGAACCTAATTTAATTATTTTATTGGTAACAGTAAAGCTTCAAATTGGATATTTTATTTGCATTAATCAAAATTTATTAAAAAACAAGTAGTAAAAAACTAACCAATATTTTTAAAAATAAATTCATTAAATAATATAAATAATTTGAAATTCAATTTCTAAAATTAAACGACAATTCTTATCAAATTAAAATAAATTTGAAAGTTTTAGTCTGATTAAATGTGAAAGGTGAATCCAGAAAACGTCATCAAATTTTAATATTGTTTTAAAGTCAATTCGAAATAAGAAAAAATTCCCAAATGTTTTGTTACTCGGTATAACGTGTTTGACGATAAATTGTCCATGACTCGTGGCATAACTAAAAGTGACGCGTAGAAACGTTAATCTATACGGTAAATTCGATTCGAATCGATGAGCGTCCGATAAGCGCACAACTTTTTGTATTCGAATGCACCCACAAGCCGCGAGTGTAATGTATGTGCGACTAGGCACAAAGTATCGCTTCAGCATTTGTGACGCAAATCACACATTGAAAATGTACGGTTGAATGTATCTCATACAGTCGCGTAGTATCTTGTAATTTATACGTTTGAATGAGAAAAGAGTTATAAAAATAACCTCATGAATGAAAATCCGATTATTTTTATATCTTTCTTTTTCATTTCACCAAAAGAAAGAAAACAAAATGCATGTAACGTTAACGAAACAATGCCGCGAGAATTAATGCCATAACGGATAATACCGAGAAGCAAAGGTTAAACGGTAAAAAAAATCGGGATCGAGGCAACGTAAAAGGAAAAGCAAACGATAAAAAAACGAGCTAAACGAGCCGAAAGAAAGAAACAAAGAAAGTTTATGTATCTCTTCGATATGCACACCTCCGGTTCATTTTCAGACGATTCCCTCTCGCTTTTAACAGACATGTACACGCGTGTATCGAAAGTACCGGTACTTTTAACCTCGCGAGCTCGCTAATTTTTCTCCGTGTTTTTGGCGCGCTCTAATCGCCCGATATTATGTACATGAGTGCGCGTGTGTGTGTGTGTGTGTGCGCGCGTGTGTTTGCGTGTGACGTATCGCGCGCAAAAAATGGAAGTCAACGCGTGACGCGCGCTGATACGTTGACTCGTCATCGGGAAACGTAGCTTTCTTTTTCCTTTCCGTTTCTGAGTTTTGCTCGCGCGAGATAAGATTTGTCAACGCTTAGGTGGATATTGGCTACGATGACGTTTGATAATGATTGGATTTCTTATTCTATCAAGAATTTTTTCTTCGAATGCATTATAGTGCATTATTCACTTTGGTTATTAAACACATTTTGTAATTATTGATAGTAAATTTAATAAAATGACGATAAACGTACTTGACAGTCTAATAGATTTTAGATTCTTTGATAAAATTAAAACTTATTATGTAGACGCAATAAATTTTATTACGAAATAATTATAAAATTAGCAAACTTATTGTTTTATAAAATATTATAATATTATAATTCTTTAATTATTTCTTTACGACTTATTGTTATTTTTAGTTTTATAAAAAAATAAAACGTTGTTTAATTTTTTTTTTTTTTTTTTTTTTTTTTTTGCAAACAGATGATTATCTTTTGCATATTTTAATAATTGAAATAACATTTCGTATTGTCGGTATCCACTTACGCAATAGAATGTAATCTATTTAAAACTTTGTATATGTAAATTTTAGATGAACTCGATAATGAAAAATCAGTTAAAATTAAAAATACATTATAACGGATTATGAGATATTAAAGGTAACTTAAAACGCGCTCGTCATTCGAATGAGTCACCAATCATTAACGCGCTATTCCGAGTAAAATTTTTTCCCAATTTCAAAGTATTATCTGCATATTTACGTAAGGCTAATAATTTAGCAAGATCTTGAGAAATTATTAAGCATGAACTTCCGATGATGCGTCCCTCGGCGATGCCTCACCGAATGACACTCATTACATACAAACAACGAGTTCTTAAAAAGCATTACGACGCCGTCACGTAAATAACGCCTTGGCTATTTTAACAATTCCTCTTAATTCGCATTTCTCAATGTCATATTCGTTTTGAGCAAAAAAAGAAAAAAAAAAAAAAAAAAAAAAACTAAAAAAATAAAGAAAAATAATAAGACAGAAAGTGAAAGAATCGAATGCTGATAGTCCCGTTGGTCGACGGTTGACTTTTTAATTTACGCCTTTGTGAGCAAATTCGCATCGTGAGCTCAAAATTCTAATGGACTTTCCTGGTCACGTAATGTCAACGGGTTCATAACGGGTCCGGTACGGTTCGGATTGTGTGGACCTGCCCAATGGTCCCCTCCGGGTTTCGAGAGCACGTGAAATCACGAGTGTATTGTGTGTCACCTAAAAGCCGATACAACTCGTTACGTTTCTCCGCTTTGTTGTTTCTCATGCCCATATACGTTCTGATCATATCAATTTTGAATCCTCGAACAAGAAACTACTCCCTTATTGTAAATTGATTTTCTTCAATGCAACGCGGATGGATCGCTCTAATCTATTGCGATTGACTGATTGCCTATAGTTAGGCGAAAGATTTATTATTACGGTGACATATCGTCTGCATTATCGAAAACTTATTATAATATTCATGACTTTACATTTTATTTTTTTAAATTATACTCTGTGTTTTGTATATTTTTAACGTTAATATAAACAAATTGTGCTTAAAGTTAACTCATTGCCTCTCGCAGCCGATAAATGGTTAATGCCTCTCGAACGTGACAAATTCAAGTAACGTGTATTTAAGTGTCGCGAATAGCATTGCCAGTACATTATAAAAATCTTCAATACAGCGACGCCTAAAGTTACACGTCGATGCCGATTATTTCAGATAAGAAAATACGTGTAATATGCATAACGTCAATTGCTGATTAAAGCGTACACGATTATTTTATAAAACATTAGCTTTCTCGTGTTTTCATCGCGTGTATATATTGCAATTCATAAAACGTCAGTCTGAAATAAAGCGATCCGAGCTTAATAAACCCCGACGTTGTAGCGATAGGATTTTCTTCTCGACGATTTTCTCTCTCTCTCTCTCTCTCTCTCTTTCTCATTCTCTCTTTCTTACAATTTTTTCAAGCTTTGCCCTCGAGCTTAATAGAGCGGTAACTTTTATTTTTTCCGTTAAAACGTCATGGACAATCTTGTTCCTAATATTCGCAAGGATATTATTCTCTTACGAGAAATATCAAAACCTATATCGACCAATGTTAAATTCCGTTCGAAATAAAACAAATCCTGCCAAACTCGCCGCATACACCCGCAGCTCCTGACAAACGTACGAAAATGTATATAAATCAGCAACTCATTCTTTGTTAGCGACTTGAAACAAAGTAGAAATAAAAGGGAAAAATCTTCCGTTCGATCACTTACATTATAATATTACATATACACAGAGACGGGCGTTTGTGTCTCGGTCGGTTGGTTCAACGACGCGGCGCGCGCGTGACCCGCATTTTGTCCAAGACTTCTCGGCTCGTTGTCGCTCGATGATGTGCTTCCCAACGCTCCGTGCACATATACACACACACACATAAGCGGGATGATACCATATATATATATATATCTACTTTGAGCGTCGAAGCGGATTGTTTCTCGAAATTCCAATGGCACGCGAGAGAAACTCCATGATACGCGGCTGTTGTTTTCGGAACTCTAGAGCTAACCGAAAAGCCTATCTAACCAATTTATGGAAACCTTTGTATATATGTGTATATATGTATATTATATATATATATATATTGGCTGTAGGTCGCATTGCATTGCATTTCTCTCCTGCACGATTTGCCTAATCCTTATGTAAACGCTCGAATGCGCCTCGTTGCTACGGTTGCGACTGCCAACGAGCAGCCGTCTCTTTATCTCTCTCTCTCTCTCTTCTATTCTTTATGTGCATTTCCGAGGACTTTATATATTACCCCTATAGGCTTTTTTGCGAGCCGCGGCGCGATTACGCGAGAATAATGAAATTCTCGAGAGTTTCGAGCACCCGCGAGCGAGCGCGTTTATATATATATATATACGTTAAATATATGCGCAATCGCGGCGCTGCCGTTCGATTCTTCTGAGAAGCTAATTTGCATAAAAATTGTTATTTAGCCGTTGAACCTACCCATAACTCGGATTGTTGCATTGGCCAAGTCTGCCGGAGATAAAGTAAAAAGGGGGAGATATAATTGAAGCGTTTATGCAAAGAACTGACGTTTTAACTCTTTTACTTAAACGCCTTATGTAATTTATTAAAACTATGTGAAAAGTGTGGTTGATATGATTTGAGAGACGTAAATTATTGACGGGTTTGATCGTTTGTGCTCCTTATGTCGCGATTGCGTATCGAGAAAAAAACGCTCGAGTCATTGTGACATAACTTTTTTTTTTTCAATAACTTGACTTATCTACTCGTGAAAAACTTTTATTATTTACAAGAATAAAATTTACGTTATTGTTGTTGAATAAATAACATTTACGAGCGCTTAATAAATTGGATAATTAAGAAAGCAGTTTTTTTCTATACATATAAAATATATATTTATATATTTGTGTATATATATCAAATAGAATAATGCAATTTAATGATCTAAGAGGGGCATTCATTATAGCAATCAAGCTGCGAAACGCAAACCGATTTTAAAATTAATTGTATTCCTCGAACTAATTAGCGAATTAATTTGACCGAAGCAGGTTGATAACGAAAGAGACGAAGTGGAGGAGGAGAAGGAGCACAAGATAAACTGCAACTCGCAATAACGAGGCGTAGAGCGCGACTTGGGGTTTCTCTCGTGGTTCGATGCGAGTTTGCGGTTTCCATCTTTGTCGTATACAATACTCGCGGCACACACAGACACACACAGCATCTACACTTCGTCACTATTACGTCCGATCAGCCGAGTGCGCCCCTGTGTCATAACATGATTACACCCGTCAGCTCTTTCTCTCTCAGTCGTTATACACTCGAGAGCTCGCATCGCGCACAATCGATTTCTGTATGGCGTGCATTGTACACGCTCGCGCGCGCTCTTTCTTAAACGCCCTCGCGGTTACATCTGCGAATTTAATTTACCGAAAACTCGCGCTCTCGCACACTCGCCACCGCCGCCGCCGTCGAGTTTTTACGCCGAGATAAACTCTCGCTATAAATTCTTCGTGGGTTTTGTTATCACTTCTCTGATATTAATTATCAGCTCGGGCTTCCACGAAATACCAACGCGCCGATTCAACATTGGCGAGAAAATTGAACGCGTTTATTGTTTTTTCGAGAGTCTCGAAGATATTGCGAAGACTCATTTTTCATCTCTCAATTCGTCTCGTAAAATTTGAATTATTTTTTTTTTTTTTTTTTTCGTTTTAATTTACTAAGCGTAAAAACGTGTTTCGGATTTAAAAAAAAAAAAATGCTTGCTTCGAGGAAACGGCAGAATTATTGGTGAACTGGTCTTTACTCGCCAAAAATTTCCTAGAAACCAGATTATATTTTAAATATTGCTGTTAAAACTTACCACAAAATAATGTATTTTTTAATTTTTATTTTCTTTTACTGCGATAAGAATATAAAACGGGAGCGAAAGCATTGTTTTCTTTTTTTTTTTCAACTATTGGAGATTAGATAAAGCAATTTAATCTTTTCTACTTTATTTATTTACATATTAAAGGCACAATATCTTTAAGATACTTTTATTATCTAGTTTTTACAGATACAATCACGTCGGATTATATATCTACTTTTTTTTTTTACACGTCCGACGAATAATGGTTCTATTAATATAAGCCGAGCAGAAAATGTTTTTTTAATATAAAAAAAAAAAAAAATAATAATAATGAAGGAAAAGAGACAGACAATAAGATATGTATTTATTTAAATGAATGCAGACAGTTTACGATTCTTTGTGTATACGCACGTGAAACGTAAACAAAAACGCACGCTACTGTAAGCGTGGGTAAGTGTAGCTAGTATAAAAGTAGGAGGGGAGGTAAGGACCCCCACCATGCAGGAATACATAGGTAACTAACCTCTTTCGTACTTTTTACTACATGGTTTATTTAACGAATTTCATTAAATTTTCAAGCATGCGCACGAGAGCGAGCCGCGAGAAATTAAATATACCGTCGAGTTTACGTTATTCTCGGAAGAATTATCGCATTACGATAAACGTTATGTTTTAAAGAAATGCGTCTTTGTGGAAAATCACCTTAATCGTGGTGTAATTCTTTGTTTAAAAACTTCTTTCGAGTATAAGCGTATATTCTATATATACGTGCGTAACGCTATAACGTTGCGTCAAAATACATTTTCGACGTAAATCGGTGTTGCAGAGTCGAGAAAATATTTATTTAAACACCGTTCGAAAAGTAAACACAAACGCTTCCACGTTTTCAGCAGTATCATAAAACAGCGGCCAAAGCGTGTATACACTTTACAGAAAAGAAAGAAAACACGGAAAACGCGCAACACATGTATTTTATCAAAAAAAGCGAGCTCTCCGGTATCTAGTCATTCCTACATAAATTAGTCCTTCTCTGCGGCCAGGTCGACTGACCAAATACTGCTCCATTGGAAAGTCACACAACAAAGAAATGAACGTAAGCTGTCTCGTGACCGGCAGGGCTGCGCATAATTATCCAAATCAGCTGATGCGCTCATTTATCGACCGACTACAGTCCCCGCATCTTTTTCTCCATCCTGGAGGCTTTTCTCCGACGCGTCCTGGGAAAATCTCGAGCGAGCGAGCACGTAAACGCATTCGGGCTAAATTAAGGAAAAGGAATAAATAAAAGAAAAAAAAAAAAAAAAAAAATGTAAAGGAGGGCGGCTGCAACGAAATCATCCGTGCACGCACATGTGCGCAGCGCTCGGGTAGCGCGCGAGGAGGAGAGTGTAGGGAGCGCGGGGTACATACGCGCAGTTCCCCACTCGGCCCGGCAACAACGGACAAACGAAGACGGCGGCACGGGTAGGGATAGATGTGCCGGCGCGGTTCTCTTTCCGCGCGTTCGTTGTATTGTGTATCGGGAGCCGAGCCGAGCGAGCGTAAGTGGGCGAGCAAGCGAGCGAGCGAGCGACGAGCGACTACACACGCTATACTACTCGACACGCGCGCACGCACGTACATTACAACCCGACGGTAACCGACGCTCGTGCGCTCTCTCGCTCAGTCAGTGAGTCGCGGCGCACGGGGAAGAACGGACGCTCGGTAACCTGGCGCGCGCAACGCTGCCTACCTGGCCCCCACACCCTTCGTCCAAGAGGACACGCGCTATTCGAACCTAACCGACGTACTCGTGCCGCGTGAACCGATCGCTCAAGATCAAGATTTTCCCCGACGCGAAAGATCCACCGACGTCTCGTATCTTTTTTTTTTTTTTTTTTTTTTTTTTTTTTTTTGTTTTATTTTCTCTATTTCTCATCACTGCCCAGAGCTCTCGTAGGCTCGTCGATTTGCCACTGCCGTTCAATCGCTGCCGTGTATATTTTTGTATTTTTTTACGAGGTACATAACCGCACGAGCGAGACACGTGCTCGCCGATCGTGAAAAAGGAAGAAAGAGAGGGAGAAGGAGAAGGATAGACGAGTGTGTACGGTGGTTTAAATCCAGAGAGAAGCGCAAGGCACAGATGAACGATATTGGCGTTTGTGAGCGGAACGGTTGTTGTGTTGCCGTGTCGAGGTAGCGGCAGCTCTCGTTTGTATATATCTTTGTCGGTGTGCTGGTGGTGCTCTCTCTTTTTCTCTCTCGGTAAGATAAGGGAAAATGCCGAGCCAGACGACGACGATTCTCCTCAAGTGTTCGATGGTGGACTTAGCGGCTATCAACCACGTGAAGCATCAACTCACGTCCCTCTACGACGTGAGTAATACATTTTTTCTTCTAATATTCGCGCGCGTCTAATCGAATCGCGATCGGGCTTCTTTTTTTCTCTCTTCCGATTTTTATTTATTTTTCGCGAGAAGAGAAATAAAAATCTCGTTGAGAAATAAGTGGAATTCATTTGAATTAACGCAACTCGTTGTAACTCAATAAATGTATATTTATCGAAAATATATTCATTAAATATCTTTTACAAAGATTAATCTTTCCTCGAGTACACTATTCTTGAAATAAACTACATACAAATGTAATATCTGCAATTACGTAAATGCATAATTAAACGTATATAAATATCATAATAATTTTTAATTAATCGAGATAATTTTCACTATGAAGTAACTTTCAATGACTGATAATTTTACATTCGCAGAATATTTTATTAACCTTTACATAAATGTTTATCGTTATAATTATTGAATAAAGATTATTATTATACTCATTTTCAAAGACTCAAATGAGAATAGTTTTGCAATCGAAAAATTAACAATAAAAATTGTAAAATAATTTTTTCGTTATTAAATTTTTAAAAGACTTTTAAACAAGAAATAAACGAAGTGAGCGCACAAAAAAAATATTTCACGAGCGAGAAATAAAAGGTTAGCAGCAGGTAAAGCTTAGAAAAAGTGAGCATAGACGATTCCGTTTTTTACATATATATAAAACGAACCGAGCGAAAGCTGTGTGTATCTATACATCCGCGTCAGCAACAAAGAAACAGCTTGCGCGCATCTGGAGGTACCCTCCTCTCTTTTTTTTGCTTCTCTTTCTAAATATCCTGCGTAGAAAAGGCCCTTGAAATGTAGCCAACGGGAGAGAGAAACGGAGCTCAGCTGGTAGAAGCGGGTTCAAGGCCCGGTTGCACTTGAAAAGAATCGAGAGTCGCCCGTTGCTCGTCTTTTTCTCTTTCTATTTCTCTCTCTCTCTCTCTTTCTCTCGTCTTCATACCTGGACAGAATATATTTCGAGCGGATGCTAGGTGTAAGGTGTGCCTGAGCACGAATAGGATAGCCGAGGCCCCCACGGGACGCGTTTTCTCGGAAGCAGGCCGACCGTGCCCTCTACATCGCGCACACACCTTCGATGCACCTCCGGACGAAGAGGAGAACGAACAGAAGAAGAAGAAGAAGTAGAAACAATAACAACTGGCCGCTTGGCCCGATCACACGCATAAATGCCAAGGACTCGTATTGCAGATGCGCGCCTTTTGTTATTTATTCACATTGGGTTATAGAAACAGGATCGCACTCGGTATAACTTGACCGCCTGCGTTTTATTCAATCTAAATTGGCATTATTAGAGCTTGTAAATTTAACCTCGTTTGCAAAGTTTTCTCAACATTTTTTGATAACAAGGGCCTAAGCAAAATTGTTTTGATACACGTATATATGTATGCGCCTGAAATACTTGCATTACATCGTCAAACAAGGACACATCGATGACTCATAATTTATTCAAACGAGCCCTACTTCTTTGGGTATTAATTTTTTTCTTTACTCCTTTCCCGTGAGAAGGAATCAGCAAGAAAGTATACGAGTTATTTTGAAATACCGAGAAAATTGACCACTAATGCATTTGGCTTTCAGGAATAACAGTACAACCACTCAACTTAATAATATATAAAAATTTTCGCGTACTCGAATAATCCTTCGCGATTATAATAATGGCGATCGAGTGCAATGTATTTATAATGTAATGTTTATATTTTTCAAGAGAAAGAGAGAGAGAGAGAGAGAGAGAGAAAAAAAAAAGTGATTTACAAAAGAGTAAAATATGACATTTTGTAAAACAATCTACGAAGTAAAAAAAAATTTATTTAATATGAACGTGCGAATTGGATGACACGCAGACTTATGCACTTGAGTCGAAATTTAATACGTCGTCCTTCAAGATTTTATACTGTATCACCTTAATGATAGAATCTTTGCGTACATAAATTTAAATCCTCGAATACGCATCGGGCACGAAAGTTTGCCCAAACTCTTACAACTCGACGAGATTTATTTAAAAAAGAAGAAGACAGGCTCCTTAATCGGACGGATACGCTTCCGCGCGCTTTTACACGCGTCGACTAATGGAAAATATCTGCGCACTCAATTAAAACGGCAATAAAGCAGCCAGATTTTATGTAGGATAATATAACGCTGTCGGCGTAAAAAAAAGCAATCATCAATGAGCAACAGACAGAGAGAGGGACACCAGGATAATATCATCTCCAACTCTCTCGCGGCAACACCTGGACTCTTGTGAAAGGGTCTCTTTAATGGCATTAGAGAGTCAGTCGTGCGAGTGCGTCTACGTACAGGTCGTTAACGTTAACCTCGTTAAATGTCGCGGGAAAACGTCTCTCTCTCTCTCTCTCTCTCTCTCTCTCTCTCTCTTTCTCTCGCGGGGATGTAACGACGACGTAGGCGCCAAAGCAGTCGGCCGTATAAACCACTTTCGAGTCGCACCTTGCTCGCGAGAGACTCGCCTCGGGGACGTCGCGTTATGATCGGGGAGACGAGACGCGGTGGGTCAAACTCTCCGTTGGCTCGTTTTCTTTACGTTATTCCTACGTCGCGGAGTTGCAACTCGCATGAGCGGAGTTTCTATTTTTCAACTGGAAAATACCGTGCGAGAGACGTGACACTTTTTTAACGCTTTATACCCGTAAGCGCGTTGCGACTACGGGAAATTCAATGTGTGCGCAACTTGCTTGCGAGACATTGTTGCTTTTGTAAATACTTATTCCGCGCGAACGAGAAAGTGACTCGTTTTGTTGTTCGGCCATCGCTAATTACTAATCATTCATTGTTGAGTAAAATTCTAACCGTTATTCTATGATAATTTCACGTAAAATTATCGAAAACTTTAATTTTTTTTCTTTTACCAATTCAGTTGTAAAATTATAGACATTTGAACTAATTCGATAATTACTAAACTTTTTTCCGTTTCCTTTATTAAAATGCTAATAATGTGATATACAAGAAACCACAGCAGATAAGGATAAAACATTTTTTTTTTTTTTTTTTTTTTTCGTTTAACTCGCGTCAGAAACTCTCACAGGATGTCTGAACACTTTACACAAGAAAACTGTTATTCCAAAAATTGAGTTTAAAAGGCAATAAAAAAAAAAAAAAACTAATGTTGTACAATTTAAAGAAATAAAAAAACAAAACACCCAAGTACCGATTATTAACGCGTACGCCCGGTTAAAGATAAATCTACCGATGAACATAATTATCAAGGATAATATAATTGTATAATCAGTCGAACACTTAATCTGGAGTAAAAAGCCCCTCTGCGCAAGGTGTATATATATATATATGTGTGTGTGTGTATGTGTATGTATCGGCAGACAGCGTTGCACGCGAAATATCATATACGTTCTTTGATTATAAGCCTACGCCAGAGAGAAACAGAGAGGAAAGAAAGAGAGAGACAGATAGAAGACCTCGTATCGCACGGACGAAGGCGACGTTGGTTGGTTGCATAAGCCAAGCCAAGGGGCGTATAGAGAACGTATAGTTGTCGAAGGAAATCGCCGATTTCCAAGGAAAATGGCTCATTGGCAATGTGACTTGGCGATGAAGAAAGCCATTGTTTTCTCTTTCTCTTTCTATCTCTCGAGTGTTTGCTCGACACTCGCGGACGACTACTTGGCGAGCATAAATTAACCGTCGTCCGAAACTCGGAAAAAGTCTTCGAGTACCCGAACACGGTAGGCGTATCGATTAGCGTTACTCTCGCATGCAATTAATGACTTTGTGAATTACACTTTCCCTTTGCGTCCGCGTTGGATCTTTGGCAATCGGTCGCGCATGCGCTCGTTCCTCTTTATAAAGTTACGTTTGACGGGCGGCTTTCCGGAGAAGCGGACGAACTCTCATTTATTTTATTTATTTTTTTCGTGTCCTTTGTTGTGTCTCGATATGTCTTTTTAATAGATATAAAAGGCGCTTTCGATTGTTGAACAGATTAAAAGATTCATCGGCGCGCCGATCAACCACTCGAGACTATGAAAAGTGCGCGAGCGCGGAAAATAAAAGAAAAAGCCGCGCTCGAGCTCGCGTTGCCGCTCTTCTGTCGTTGCACAAAGGTCTTTATACATATATCAGCTGGCAACCCACGAGAGAAGAGAATGAGCGAGAGAGAGAGAGAGAGAGAGTGTATGTGAGTGTCACGCGCAAGCGCGTCGTATACGTGCTAGTACCGTATGAGCCTCAAGGATTTCGACTTGACAAATAACAGTAATATGTTGCCGATGAGAAGGCGCATTAAATCCGTTTCATTTTCCGTTTCTTTTTCAATCCCGTATACAACTTCATTACCTGTTTCTATCAATGCACTTGGCTGTTTCTGTGAATTTTTACAGAGATACATTTAATAAAACGCTTGTGCTCACGTTTATTAACATTTCATTCATTTCGATTTCGTTTATTTCTCAATACCTTTCAATGAATCGGATCAACTATCGAAAACATTTCGTTTAAAAATAAATATCTTCTATAAATATTTATACAAACAATCATTGTTTCTCTGCTCATTATGAGCAACGTATATATTAATATTCTTCATGTATAGTGTAACATACTATGTATACCGAATCCAAGTGAATAAGACCATTAAATATAACGCTTAATGAGAATAAAAATACTGTTAAGTCTCCTTTATATCGCCAACCGTGCCAAGTTCAGTAAACTACAACCGAGTAAAGTTAAAAAAGAAAAACAGAGAGAGTGAGATAAAAAAAAAAAAAAAAAAAAAAATAAAGAAAAATGAAAACGGTAATTATCTCGACCGAGATCGCGGCACAATAACATAATAAAGTAGCTCAGTCGCGCGCCGCGACACGCGACGAGACGCGCGCGCTACTCTTCTCCGTACAAAACAAAGAACTTCGCCCATCAACACCTACGTACATATACATTCATATATTCGCAAATTTTGCTTGCGTATATGTATTAGTTCGGCGACGAGACAGATCGCGCGCGCATCTGTTGCCAAGTTCCGGAGTTATAAGCTGCTCGCTCAAGAATTGACGAACGGACGGACGGACGGACGGATGGACAATAGATGCGCTCGTGCGAACGTAATCTAACAGGACCCTTTACTCGAGGGTTACAACGAACGGGTAGCTTGATGCTTTCTCACACGCTCTTGTATAATATACGCGAGGATGAGAAGAAAGCGCACGAAGGGGAAGAGAATGACTCGTGCAAACTTTGCGAAAAGGGTTGCGAGCGTAAGCGCGTTAAGCGATGTTGCGCGAGACTTTTTTTTTTTTTTTTTTTGGTAATTTTTAAGAAAATACGCGCGTTGGATTTTCGATGGATTTGCCCGGAGCAATGGCACG
This sequence comes from Chalcis sispes, assembly GCA_949987625.1. Taxonomy (NCBI): domain Eukaryota; kingdom Metazoa; phylum Arthropoda; class Insecta; order Hymenoptera; family Chalcididae; genus Chalcis; species Chalcis sispes. Next base: position 63,278,038 of record OX465098.1, read on the forward strand.
TAAGGGTGACGCGAAAGTAACGCGCGTCGATGTTTACAAAGTTTAACGAACGTTTAAAGAGCGGCAAAACGAGAGAGAAAAAAGTCTTATAATTCATTCAAATATTTTTTGCACGTTTCGTTATCAATTATAAAAAAAATGTATATATATATATATATATATATAATAATAATAAACTGTTAACTGTGACAAGACAGTTGAGATAAATAATCAAGCGTCGTCCGTCAAGTAATCTCAAACTTATACAAGATAGATAATCTTATCTGGCATTTTTATTAATTGATGAGACTACAACCGAGGCGTGTACGTGTGCAACTCGAATAATTCATCAATAATACGGACTTCAACGACGTACGCCCAACCATCGACCAACGTCGATTGCGTAAAATCGCGTTTCTCCGCCGCGTGCGTTCTATATTCAAAATATATAAAATGAATCAAAAAGATTGCTCAATTCTTTGTCTGGCGAGCATGTAGCAACAGTAATAAATGCAGAAGAACGAGATCTGGAAGGCTTAGGTCCGACGAAGTCGCGATCGAGCTGAAAAATAAGAAAAAAATGTTTCTATTTCCTCTCTCGCTCGCGTGAAAGAAATCTTATGCTTTCACGTGCACATATACGAGGTCAAGTCTCTCTCTCTTTCTCTTTCTCTTTCTCTTCGTCGTCGTCGTCGTCTCGTCCCTTGTCGTTTCTTTTTCGCCGATCCAAACGAATATCGCCTCCCCAGGGATAGAAATTACACGCTTCGAGGTTGCCTCTGTGTATATTATATACATGTATGTTTTTCGATGAGAAAGAGAGAGGGGGAGGGGTGAGAGGGAGAGATATAGCAGTACATCGCGCGTTTTAACTCGATATAACCTGTTTTCTTTTTTACGAGAGAGTATACAGTCATTCTTGAGAGTCGCTGCGCCTCTTTCGATGCCCCAAAACGAAAAGAGGAATAAAAAAAGGAGGGAGAGGGGAAAGCTGCGTCAATTCTAACCTTGTCATTTTTATTTTTTTTTTTTTATAAACGGGCATCTCTCGTTATTAAATCGTAATAGTCGGTTAACTGATTTAAGAAAAAAAAAGCAAGAAATAAAAAAGTCACGATTTTGTTTCTAAACATTTATATTTCATCGCATTAAATGATTCTTTTGAAATTTATTAGCGTTATATACAAGAGTATAAAATCCTCTCTATAACAATGTATTAATTATCTCTACCCTCCATTAAATATCAATATAAGAAAAGTGGCTATTAGGTAAGTTTTAATGTCACATAAAACGGCCATTGTACGAGAGTACGTAAAGATCAATCTCGTATAGATAGCAGAAGCAGAAGCTATATTCTAACAGACGGATACGAAAGGGATAGAAATCCCGTGGCCGTGAAAGTTTTCTCCGAGCGATCGTTACAACGGCGCGCGTACCTTACCTCGTCGCGAGCGAGAGCAAACGCGACTGGCCCTCCCATGTCATTACCGACATGCATACACACACGCGCACAACTATGCTCACACGTATGTACACGTAGACTTGCACGTATACATACGACGACGTCGTCGCGGGGATTAAAAAGAAAAAAAAAAGAAAAAAAAAAAAAAAAGAAGCCACACGACGCGCGCGTATCTCATTTAGCGGGGAAAATTCATGGGAGTTTGCGGGATTTTCAATTTATATATCGACGCTAAATTTTATGTCCTACCATCAAAACGCTCGTTACTTTAACTCGGCTCTCTTTCGTTTATATTATACTCGCGTTATGGGAGTTTAGTGAAAATGCTTGTGTGACATGCACCTAAAGATAGATAGATGTAGAAAAGTACATACATAAGTGGTCTCACGCCGTGAATTTTACTTTTGAAAGTTTACATTTGCACTCGCTTGTGATTTTTTTTCAGCTTGACAAATATTTAACGGGGAAAACAAATTTTAATAATTTAACCGTCGTCCTCGTGAAAAAAAAAAGAAATATTTTTTTTCATATAAGTACGTTTTGCGAGTATATATATATATATATATATATATATACACCTTGAAAATGACTGTTAAGATGGTATCGAGATAACGAGACATAGACACGGAATAGAAACTTTATAATCGAAACGCATTATGACGATAAATAAATTTCTATGGACATGCAAATATAAGCATATTTTTTCTTTTCTATTTTTAATTCTTTTATCGATAAAATGTATATTAATCATAGATTTATATATAAAATTAAAATTTCGCAAGTCAACGCTCAAGGAAAAAAAAGTTATCGACAAGGGGAGAGCCTCCATAAACGTAACCTCCTCCGTACAGGTATTGCACTTTACCGGCTTTGAAAATTTAACCCTCGCGCTCCATAACATAATTCTGCATTACAAGGTGTACAAAAGGAGCAATAAGGTACGCCGCGGCCGGTAAAATAATTTCATACCCGCGCGGACAAGTGTTTACACACACGCGTACGGCTTCTTGACTCGACCGGGCTCGACAAAACCAGAGAGAGAGAGAGAGAGATACGTTTGAGAACGCGAGGGTCGACCGTGAATCCGGAAAAAGGAAGTTTATAATGTTCCGGTCGAAGGCCGTCGTTCGACATTCGGCTCTCGGTGCGAGTAGTGCGCGTATGCCTCGCTCGGCCAATTTTCATTGGGAGCGACTAATCGCAATTAGAGCGAAGAATTAATTAGATTTGCCCTGGGATACTCGTATATACGTGCTCATATACATGCGCGCACGTGTCTGCATCTATAAGCATTAGAATCGACGCGTATGTATTGTCGGGTTAAACGTTGAGTTGAAGTTTTTTTTTTTTTTTTTGCTTACCTATTTGCCTTTTTGCAATTCGTTTGAATTGTCGTTGTTTATTTTTTGTTTCTCAAAATAAAAAGAATCGATTGAAGAAATTAAATAGGCAATTGATGAAAGATGAGAAAATAATGTAATAGACCAGGCGTAATTACCGCCAACTGTAATATCACCACCATTTGTCAATTTAATTTATTCGACTACCGACTAAATTAAATTCGAAGCGAAATTTTTTAATTGAAGTGAAGTTAACGATCGATTTTTAGAAAAATTTAGTAATATATTCTCTTTTAAAAATTCGTAGAGAGTAACTGAGATAATAAAAAGAAAATTCGAAAGTTGATATAAATATCAAATGATCGAGTGATTTCTCCGAAATAAAAATTCAAAACTAATAAAATTTAGTGAACTCGAGCGATGTCGTTAACTACGCGAAGCTTTTTATACGAACGGATAATAAAAAAAAAATGTATAAATTTTGAATTTTTACAATAGTAAAAGTTTCTTTATATTTAATGCAGAAGATAAATTACATCGTTATAAAAAAATATACATTTTCATGTATAGGCGCGCCTATATATTTAATAATCCGAAACCTCGATCTACATAAAAAGTATGAAAAGTGGAGAAAAGTGAAAAGAGATAAAAAAAAAAAAAAAAAAACGATTCATTTATTTTTCATGGACACTCGAGCGTTTCGCTCCTCGAGTCCGCCATACCCCTTGTCTACATAAGCGAGTCCTCGGAGCTCGCTTCTCTCCAGGGAACATGCACACACACACACATACACGCATATATACACTTATGGAAAACCGCGCAGCTCGCCAATTCCTTCTTACCTCCCTTCCTTCCTTTCTTTCCTTTTTCGTACTCGTATACGTTTATACATGTATACACATGCGCGCGAATAACGTCCTTTTTTTCGTTGACTGATCCGTGGCGAACGAGCGAAAGAGCGAGCGACGTGTATATATATATATATATATATATGTACACGTGCGGGAATGCTTTCATTTTGCAAGCTCGAGTTGTGATAGCATAAAAGCACACTGAAAGCTCACCTCGTTTAGGAAAGTCAGATACCGAGACGAGCGACCTCCGCTCTTTAAAGAGCGGCGGAGGTCTCACCGGAATGAAATTACAAAGCGAACAAGTCAACGCGACGAATCGAAGTTTTCACGTATATGTGTGTGTGTGTGTGTGTGTGTGTGTATGTAGGCCTCACGCCGATATAGGCGCACGAGTATGTGCGAGCATTTGTATTAAATTACAACGGGCCGAGTGCTGCCGCGGATACATTTACTTCCCGCGTAGAGGTGTGCGGATACTTTCAAGTGCGTTTGCTCGAGTTAAAAAATTGTATTTCCCTTTTTTTTTTTGTTTCAAATCGTTTGTATGCGTTTGTGTTTTTAAATGTACCAGATGGCGAGTTTTGTCGTTTTTTTTTTGTTTGTTTTTTTTTTTTTTTTTTTTAAGGGGAGGCTAATGGTTTTTCTTTTTTTTCTTTTTATTCCCGTTCTCGTGAGTTATTTAAACTTTATTTTTTTTTTTGTGATAGGGCCATGCTGCATCTGTCACTTTCATGTTTTCAAATCTGACGATCGTGGACGTTAATAATGTAAACGCACTTATTTTTAAATTCTATTTGTTTATTCGCGAGTATCTTGAATTGAATTTATAAATGACAGTAGAAAAGGTATAATTAGCGAAACTCATTCTGTTGTAACGCAGAGAAGTCACGTTCAAAGTATGCATCTGTATTAATTGAATCGTAAAGAGAATAACAAAAATGGACAGAGAAATGCATGTATACACAGGTTTCGTAAAGTGGATAGATACACAGGTTTTTAAAATTATCACCGGCGGCACGCACGGAAAAGCCTATTAAAGTGCGCAAGTGCGTGCAAATAAATTTCCAATAATTTGTCGAGATGCGAGTAATTTCTACGCGATAAATGGGAATTCCGCGTATTCAGCCCGCGCTCGATCCCGGCGATTTTCTCCCATCCGGTGGTAGTAGTAGCAGCACGATTACCGCGCGTCCCCGGCTCGCTGGGATAATTCTTCTCGCGCGTATATGTCGGAAAGCCGAGCGGCTGAGTGCTTCTACACATATACACAAACACACTGTGAACCCGCAAATCCATCGAGCGAGAATTAATGAACGTCTCGGGAAAGAAAGAAGAAAGTCCATTGGGGGGGGGGGGGGGGCATGAAGGGGGAGGAATGAAAATGTGCTCGTGAGTAAGCGAGATTAATCGGGAAATGCAAGGCGCATAAAGAGAGCACGCGGCGGTTAATTCAGGGCTCGCTAACCTTGCTCCGTTGCCGCGGTGGAGTCTCCGAGAAGAGAGAAAAAAACGAGATGGAGAATAAAGTGAGAGGGGCGGGAGGGAAAGCTCTTATATAAACGAACTGGATCATCTAGTAGAAAATGCAGCGAGCCACGGTAACACTTGTTATTTTCCCCAGAATAAAATGAAAACATGACTTGGTAGTTTTCTTTATTATAAAACGATCGGTGTACGGTGTGTGTTGCGGTGGGCGACGAGTGTATGTGCGCGCCTCGGACGTGATTGATATTATGCCGTCCTTTTTCTTCAGAAAGTGCATTTTGTCAGCTTCTCTCGTTCGTTCTTTTTATCGTCGTTCTCTGTGTCCCAGCGCGAATGAACGTTTTCTTTTATAAATGCGAAAACCTTCTTCAATACGTGTGCCGAAGCAACTAGTGAAATATGAAAAATACCGTAAAATGACTTGGAATAAACTGAAAAATTTTTAGAGTAAAAAATAAAATGCGCGTAAATATTTTACTTGTAAAAATTATTAATTTTCTCACGATTTTAGTTTTAATTACATAAAGTATTACTTGTGCTCACAGCTGAGAGCAACTTCACTTTAATTGAATAAAGCGTTACCAAGGACTGTTGCTAAAATTTTCTTGGCTTATAGTTGGCTCACGAGTTCTTGCCAATATTGTTTTTTAAAATATACCTCAACGTATTCATGAAAAAAGTATCATTTATCATCATCTTGTGTTTATTATTCTTTGAAAACAAGAATCATTAAAAAAAATTATGAAACATCAATTCTTTTTATGAATTTTCTTGTTCAAAAGGAAAAACTTTGACAGGTAAATTACAGGTAAAAATCATACGTGCCAGTCATATGTTACAAAAAGACTGGACAAAGTCTCGAATCGATCAGCTATGAAAAAAAAGTCAAGGCTCTGAATGATCGAGCGCCTAAAAAAATAATGTCGAGAGGAGAGGCCTTACGGCTCTGGCTTTTCGAGGAACATCGCAAGAGGCGCACACGGCGGCATTACCTAATCGATCCAATCCTCTCCTCTCGCGTCTTTATCGCGCTGCCGCAAAGGATCTTGTTTTTAAATCGCTCGGCTTATGACCTAAAGGTGCCACGATCGCAGCCTCGACACCAACAATAACAACAACAACAATCTCTTGACGGTTAAACTATCAGCTGTTCTGCGTAAGGGTCTTCGTATAACGCCTGCTCTCTCTCTCTCTCTCTCTCTCTCTCTCTCGAGTCACACGCCGTTCGCGCGTCGGGGTAAATAACAATCGCGCGGAGTCGTGACCCAGATCCGCAAAACTTACGATTCCGCATGTTGCAGTTATCGCGATCACCGATTCCGACGCTTATTTATACGCTCGAAGATCGGCTCCGGACGAGTAACGACAACGACAAGGACTAACGAGCGTATGGAGACGTTGAGAATTTATCCGGATAAGCGTTGACCGCTCGAATGATCTACGATTGCGGAGCGAGAGTTTTGGAAAAAATTTTTTGTACGACTTTGCGCTTCGTCTTGGTTAATTGGACGAGAGAGAATGAGGTGGATTTTAAAGTTGATTTTTCCGTTCGCCTGGCTTGATAATAAACTCGCTACTACGGAGCCATTATATATTTAAATGAAATTTGAATAAACTGGCTAGTTTTCGTAGAACAAAACTTACAAAAACGCGTTCTCTATTCCTTTCGAGTTGTAAACTCGATTACTATGTAAAATTTAAACGACGAAAAAGTCCTTGAACCTTGCGTGCGCACATGCGCATTGCGTACCCGGCATATGTATTTGCCGCGGAAAGACGTTTGCCATGGAAATTTCCTACCTCTAAAAATAAATAGTCTCCATAAAGAAGAAAGAAAAAGACTCGGAGACAAAATTTATTTAGCCGATCGTGCTTAAATCATACGATCCTCGTACATGTATATTTTTTCCGCAAACGTAGTTGTGGCACGCGGCATCGCAGTATAATTACGGTGCGCGCATTGCGTTGGCTCGCGCATTCCCACAGAGAGGCCTGCAGAGATCAAAATATAGCATAGAAAGGCCAGAGTTATAAAGACAGAGATAAGGAGAGAGAGAGAGAGAGAGATAGAGAGGTGCGAGTGTCGGATTATATTCTCGTGGCACGGCGCGCATCAACTTTCATTGACTCGAGTTAACGGATCGAGCTCCGATCGGCTCGGCAAGTAAGCTCGCACGTGAACGCTACCGTCTCGTTGCGCGTAACTCCACAAAGTCATTATCGCGGCCTTGATGTAATGAGCGCGCGTGTCTGCTGCGAGAATTTTTCAAAATAAAGAAAGAAAAAAAAGTCGAACGCGGAAGAGAGAGAGAGAGAGAGAGAGAGAGAGATAATGGAAATGAAATAAAATATAAATTACCCGTTTTAGAAGATTAAACGGATCGGCGGCCAGAATTATTTTGTAGCCTTCGTTGTCCGCTAACTCGTTCCGAGGAGTCATTGGGTGCCAGGATTAGTGCGTCACTCGAGACGCACGAACAAAGAGACGTCGTGAGCAAAGCAGGCCTCTTCATTCTCTCTCTCTCTCTCTCTCTCTCTCTTGCACACGCGATAACGTGACAGCAACGGCTCGCATTGTTCCTTATATTGTTATCGGTGGCGCGAGCCAAAAAGGATCTTCTTCGTCGTGAATTCCTGCGCCTTCGCGGTTTCTTTCTTTTCTTTTTATTGCTCACTCTGTCTCATTTTTTTTTTTTTATATATTATAAAATGTTCTTTGTTTACTTAGCAAAGTACAATTTAAATTCCCACTAGCCATTTGAATTCAAACAATCGTATATCGTTTCTTAATGTTTTAAATTACAATATATAATTAATATTATTGTTACTGTACTAAGGCTATTGCTGCGCAGTCTTTGTTACATACCATACACACGCAATATTTGACGATGAGATGCTGAAATCGATATGGTATTGTCTAATCTTAATATCGCGATAAAACTTTTCATTGTCACATGTCAAATAGGACATTAAAAAAATAAGCTTATCTTGAAATACCTTATATTTTTATAAATAAAGGTTTGCCTGATTTCTCAGAAACTATGTCATTTTAATGTATTTTAGTAAAAAGGTCAATGTAAAAATATAATAAAGTTGACCTTGATGAAATTGCCTCCTTAAATTTTTTATCTACATACTTATACATTTCTAGACAGCAAGCTATATTAAGAAGCTATTTAGTTTTTTTTTTTTTCAATACATGATTTCTATGTACGCAATATACGAAAGATATGTATCAGATAATTACGGTATTAGCTTGGTAGGAATAAACTTTCTGAAAGAAAGCAAAATAACTTCTTTTTATAAATTAAAGAGTAAATTGGAAATATCTACCCAACACACTTAGAAGAGTACGTAACCATCGTATTACAAAAGCACAGACAGCTGTGCTATTTGTGAAAGGCCAATTCGAGCATCAAGGACTCTCCTTTCCTTCTCCTCGGCTCATCTCCCTCGCACATTTCTTTTTTTCCCTTCTTCTCTCCCCCTCGTCGTCCAAGTCGTCCCGAGACAAAAAATACACTCGAGAGCAGAGCAAAAATCAAGTCGACGAGCAGCTGCCGAAACCTCGGCTCTCCCGTTTATATTCTCCCTCCGTCCACGCAATCTCGAGGGCTGCCGTCGCTGGCAGGTGTCGGTTCAAAGAAACGCGTCCAAAGATCGCGCATCTGCCGAGTGCATATACGTAACAACCTGCGTGTGCGTTGTACGTTAAATCGAAGAAAAAGATTGTCCAAAGAAAGAGATAGAGAGAGAGAACAGCTGGCAAAGAACATTGCACGGACACGACGAGGGCGAAAAATAAAAAAAAAAATCGCCGCGATTGTCCAATCTTTGCGAGCTTCTTCTCTTCAACCGCGAGTTCACTAAATCAATGCGAACGAATCCGCTAGATGTTTACCACACCAGCGCGTGCTGCACCTTGCACTCGCGCGTGCGCGCGCCCAACCTCCAGGTGTGTGCCGTTTCCACTCGGTAGTGTGTGAGAAAACGAGATAAATAAAATATCCCCGCGGCGGATTATTAAGCCCGTTCGCGGAGAACATAAATAATAGAGTGCGAGTTCCTCTTTACGGCTGTGGCTTTTCATTTCTATTCTTTTTTTTTTTTTTTTTTTTTTTTTTTCTTTATTTTATTTTTATATTCTTTTCTTTGCCGATTTTTTTTTTTTTTTAATTTTTTTTTGTTTTTCCTCGTCGATTATTTACGCGCGCCGATTATGCATATATACTTTTGCTATCTCCGCGCAGTTGACTCGTTACAAATGCGTTGAGGAAGACGGCGGCGGAGATAAATCGGAAAAATTGTAAGCGCGCGTTGGATTCGATGCCGTGGAAAGTTTTCTTTCGCACAAAGGTGAAATCTCGCGCGCCTCGAGCGCACACCGGTATAGATTGCCCGATTAATGTCGGAGTCGCGGAACCGAGCTAATGAAGAAAGTTGTTATTTATAATAATTAAACTCTTCCTTTCACGGTACACGTGTGTGCCGAATTATCCAATTCGATGTTATTATATGGAAGAAAAAAAAAAAAATAAATAAATAAATAAATAAAGAAAAGTTCCGTCGACAAAAGGAAAAATAAAAATGATGGGAGAATGAAATCCTAATACATCGCGAGGTGGTGGTACTACGACGATGCGTTCGTCCCGAAGAATCGAGATAAAGATAGAGAAGAGCGATAAAAGCCGATTAATGGTATCGCTGACTACTTAAGCGCACAACAGCTGGCTATAAGGTTGAGAAAGCGCGCGTAAAACCGCAGGATTGATCGTCGAGTTGGTACGACGATTCGTGGCCGAAGAAAAATGCGTTACTCTCTCGCTCGTTGAATCCGATTCTACGACTTAATTTGCAAGGTGAACTAACTCTTCCGGCGAAGAGTACTTAATTAGGTATTGCTAACTCGCGAGGATACACGGCATCGTGTCTCGTCCTTCTCGTATACGCGTTCACTCTCTCTCTCTCTCTCTCTCTCTTCCTCTCTTTGTCTACGATACATCAAGACTCGAGTCGCTTAAGATACACGAGCTCGCCGTCGATGCTCGCTCTCTCGTTGTTTACGAAGATAAGTGGATCTTTGAACGAGCTGCTTCGAGCGGTAATTTATTGTATTATATCTTAGTCATAATGATACTTTATGCAAATGATAACCGATGTAACCTATAGACCCTGATTTTTCTAATAATCGCTTTTAGATATGTAATGCGTTATAGGAAGAAGAAGTATAAAATTGATTTATTGATCGACTCTTTTTACAAGTCGAGTGCACATCTTGATGTATTGAAAAAAAAAAATTGAACGACGAGTCTATCCGACATAAAATAGTAATAAATTTCATCAAATTTATCTTTGAATGATTCGAAATTTTTAGCCACGCGAGTTTTCGAAATTTTCTCCGACCCGTAAAATTTACCATAAAATGAAATTGATTCCCAACCTTATATTTATAGCGCCTTAAAAACTTTATAACTGTTTCTCGTCTAAAAATAATCGAGTATCAATTTCATGGGGGTTTCAAAATTACAACTGTGAAAATAAGGCTCGAATTTTAAGTGGGTAGTAGGTAATAGCCTCAAGAGAGAGAAAGAGAGAGAGAAACGTCGGAAGCTTGTCTATCTTACCTGCGCGCATATTCGCAACGAGAGCCAAGCACAACCCGGTGAACGTTTCTCCCGCGAGGTGATAGTGCAGGTTACCGGGAGTAGGTAGGCGTTAACGCGAGAACCGCCGCGCAGCTGGCCGGATTTTCTGCCACGTCATGCCCTTTGTCTCGCGTATCCCAAAGTGTTTGTTCTACGCGCTTCCAGCTTCCTCCCGGCAAAAAAAAAAAAAAAAGACGCGCGTACGAGAACGAAGGAACGAGCCGTGGCTTCTTTCGGACTAACGGACTAACGGAACGTAATCGTCTGGCTAAATCGGCTATCTACTCTCTTTCTTTCTCTCTCTCTCTCTCTCTCTCTCGCGCGCGCGCTCTCGCGTGAGTTGATTAGCTAACAAAAGAGAAAGAGAGAGAGAGAGTCCCTTATGGGTTATTGCGTTTGCGCGCGCGCGCGTGTGGAAACGTGCCCGCGATCGTTCGCAGAATGCGCTAAGGTCGTCCGGTAACTTGCTCGTTGGCCTATTTTTCTATCTCATTCTTTATCTCTCTTTATTTATCGTTCCCCTTCTTTCTTTCAACCTAATGCAACGTTTCTTGCAAGCCGATTTGCACTTTCCTTCGATCATCGATTCTTTTTACGGTTCATTGATTACACGATTTTACACTCGTAATAATAGTAATCCTCGCTGTCTTTTTTTTTTTTTTTTTTTTTTTTTTTTTTTTTTTTTTTTTTTTTTTTTTTTTGTGTCTTCGGATACTACACAACCGGCAAAGTATTCCGTTACACAAGCTGCAAAAGCAATAATCAAGATTTACCCGTGCAAGGATATTAATGTTTGCTTTTCCTTACTTACAGAGTCCCGGGACGCTACACAAAGATGTTGGCGGAGGGACAAAAGTTAGTGGAAAGTCTGTCGGTGGGGTTGGCTCCGCAACCCTCACGTCGCTCTCCTCGATCAGCAACGCCAAGATCGTCAGCAAGAACAAAAACACCCCAATCTCACATCGCGAGGTAAGCGCAAATACTTGTTTTTTTTTTTTTTTTTTTTTTTTCTCTCATTATAAGTCGATACGATATGCTGGTAGTGGTAGTAAAATGGTAAGGGCCGGACCTAACACGCGCGTTACCTTGGTGCAAAAATCTTAAATTACGATATCGATAGCTGTCTGTCTGCGTCAGCGTTGAGAATGGCAAAAAGATCTTAATCTTGTCTTGTTTGAGCAACGAACAACGTATCTTACCTTTTGTTTTTTTTTTTTTTTTTTTTTTTTTTCTTTATTGTTTACCAATATTAATCTATGCCGAGGCATAAAAATGAAAAGGACATTAAAATCGAATCAATCCACTTTAAGACTCGAAAATGCTAATGTAAAGTTATTTATCGAAGTATGGCATAATGGTTTTTTGCTTAAATAGAAAACAGCGCGCCGCATTAAACGTTAGTACTCGGGGCGGCCCGTGTCCGCATTGTTGGAGTCGCGCGCGGGCCGAAGTGAAATACAACGCGGGCGATATGATTTATCTAATTCCCGTCGTAAAAGCAACGAAAGCGTAGAATTACTCGCCGAGCTAAGCATTGAAAAAAAAAAAAAAAAAAAAAAGATAATAAAAAGATATTCTATCCTCGCATAACACAACGCACGTGTGGAAAGTCGCGAAATGCTTTCGCGCTACGGCTTTTGTTTTTGCGTGTATCTATCTCTCTCTCTCTCTCTCTCTCTCTCTCTCTCTTTTATTTTTCTCGGACTTACGCATTTGTCCGTAATGCGTGAGCAAGTGTACACAATTTATGCACTCTCATAATTGTAAACGATTAACGGCGATCTTTTCATTGACGCAATAATCGCGCTCTAAAATATCGCAGACTGTAATATGCGCTCCGCTGCTTTTATATAAACGATGCGAACGCATATATTTTCAGTATGGGTTATCATATTTCATGCAACACTCGGAGCTTGCCACCGCGCGTAAAATTCGTAAATTCAACGTTTCTTTGCGATGACGCGTTAAAACAAAGACATTCGGAAAGTTGATTCTCTGCACTCGATAAGAAATATCCAGCTTTCCAATTGTGAAAATTTATTTACTCGGTTCTCGCCATATACGATTATTTCAGGGTAAATGGTCCCACTGTGAAAGTATTTTTTGAGGACGTTCGATCATTTTTATCATTCACGTATGTGTGGATGTATGTATATGCATATGTGACTCCGCGAGAGAAAGTATTTGATCTCTTCACCTTTTTATCTACTCGTTGTACAAGTATTTTCAATAAAAATTTTGTCCCGTCGGCGCGCAGTACATCGGACGCGAAACGGAACGTGAATGGAAAATCACGAGGTCGCGGCTTATAAGGGATATTATTAAAGAAGAAAATGACAATCGGCCGATTTCGAGGAAGAGTCGCCATGGGAGAATCTCGCTCGATGGATAGGATTATAAGCTCCAGATCGTCGAACCGAAATCGTTAACCCACTTACCGGTAGTGGGTTTAAACGCGCCTCTCTTACGAAGAAACGAACGAGTAAACAACCGATCCGGTTTCGCATCGCGCATCCCGAGAGCGCGAGATGCTTTACTTTCTTGACCCGCCTTCCTTCCACGTCGTTGTCTCGCGTACGACCGGTATTCGCCGTAAATGGCTCGCTATGTCGATTTAAAATCATTTATAAAAAAAAAAAAAAAATAATAATAATGATAAAAAAATAAGAACAAAAAAAGGAAGAAAAAAATATAAACTATGGCTCGACGAAACATCGAGAATGAGTTTTCAAAAATGTATTACTCTTTCGAGACAGTGTATAGTATACTTGATTTAAATTAATCGTTAAACGATTAAAGTTCGTATACCGAAAAAAAAGTGTTAATTTTAACGAATAAAGTAATTAATTTTACAAAAAAAAACGTAATTCTTTTGTTTTTGCGCTTCTCTCGAAGATTAACGATGTGATATACTGATGTATCGAGTTTATGAACTTTTCATTGTAAAATTTGTACATTATCGTTTTAAAGGTAAATTTAATAAGATGGATAAAAAGTAAGTCGAAGGTTAATAAAAATCTAGATGCAAACGATCTCGAGATCCTTTCCATAAGGATAACATAACCGAGAGGGCGTGATTGTGCACGCATATAAGAGTTTAATTCGCGATAACGATCTATCCCGATGCAGCAACGTTCGCACGCGCGTGTGCGAGTATAACATCGGTATATGCACACGGGTTTGGCGGTGGGGGGGGGGGGGGATTTCGCGCGGCGCAATTCTTCTTGCGCCGCTACTTGCAGGTTTACGTAAGTGCAATTAGACGCGAGCAAAGCTGGGGCGCACTTTCTAAATTCGCGTATGAATTAGCCGGGACCTCGATACGACTTAAAAGTTTGTATATACGTACAAGAAAAAGAGAGAGAGAGAGAGAGAGAGAGAGAGAGAGAGACTCTCTCGGGGGGGACAGCCGGAGACTTTCAGCTCATTAAGGTGACACACGCTCCTGCCGCGCAGCATTCATTGCTCGACTGATAAAGAATCTCGAAAAAATCGCGCGTGTACTTTTGCGTAAAGGGAAAATAATTAAGGTTAGGTTTTCCATTAGCAGCGCTGATGAAACTTCACCTCCTCTTGTCTCATCGAGATTGAGATTCGATCCTCGCGCATTTTGTAAATAAACGAGCTGCGGTGAAAATTATGCAGACATAATAATGAAAAAGAGTCTCTCTCTTTCCCTCCGTGTGGTCTTTCAATCTCGTGCATAAACACACGGCAACTCACCGCCGCGACATTATACGTTAATTCGTTCCAGTCGTGCCGTGTATATACAACATTCGCTTTCGTGTCATCGATGCGAGTCGAAACAACACGTAACATTGCAAGCAATCGAGCCGAAAGTAAAACGAGTGTTTTTCAAATCGGCTAACCGCCACTTTGCCTCACGGCTGATTATCGGTTATTACCTCGCGTTTATAATTTTTCGCGCTGCGATGCGTCCTGTGCTTATTTATAAATATCGTACTACCAAGATGTCGATATTTTTTACCGATCCATATCCGCCTGAAAATTTTAACGTCACCTCGCGTGTTTTTATACCGCCGCTATTAAATCGTTTAAGTACGAGAAAGAGAAAGAGAGTTTGAAGAATTTGTTCTCGCGCAAACTAGCTCCTTCCTCTCGTACCCAAGTGAAAATCGCCAAGGTCCAGCGGTACATCGAGATAGGATCGCTCGAGACCTCGGCGGCGATCGTTTAACCGAGGCGATTTTTCGCTCGTCTTGGAAAAGTCAAGGAATTCAGCAATAAATCTGGCCTCACCGTACGATTCCAAGTATTTCGCAAAGCGCCTATACTCCCTACGATGCCAAAAGATAATTACATCGGAATTATACGAGCGGTTAAGCTAGAGGCTCTCGATCTCGCACCGCCCGCCGTGGATCCCGTGCCAAAGATCGATATATAGCGCGCGCGAGCGAGCGAGCGAGCGTACGGGGACAGTAGACGCGCCCTCGGTCCGAAGAAGCGACTCGCGGGCGCGGAAATAATACTTTTCTTCGCTGAATTTCAACGAGTGCATACGTTAGAAGCAACACCGGCCAACAACGGCAGCGCCGGTAGCGCAAAGAGGGAAGGTCATGGTGGTAGCTGACGCGACGACGGCCGGTCGTTGACCGAACACACCTCTCTGACTGCTGTCTACATGGTATACTTTTATGACTTGCCTCTTTACCTATCTACATACACATATATTCATATATAGATATATGTACGGGCTTAGTTCTGCTTCTGAAAATCTATCCCGAGGAGAATTGACGAGTGTTTCGTGTATATTTTACACTTGTGCGCGTGCGCTTTCATTGATTTTTTGAGCTTTGAAAAGAGAGAACGCGCGCGAGTCTTTGTAAACGGTAGTTGGCGATTTTCAACATCGAGATCTCGGAAGAACAATGCGCTTCAATGACCTACAGCAATTGAAGAATGGGATAAATTTTTATCGTACGGGAAATTAAAAAAAAATTGCGTATAAAATGAAACGAGTTTTTGTCAAATTTAAGGCGTGTTGTTTTACGTTCTCGTTAAGTTCGCAGCTAATAGTTAAACTGATAACGACGGCTCGCGTGTATTTTAAGGACATGTATAATTAAAGGCAAAATAAATGCCAAAATTTAAAGAAATTCCACGTTGCCATCAAAGCGCGTTGAGTATAAAATTATGCAAAACGAGCTTATAAAACACGATCGTTGAAAGGAAGGTTTAGCGCGAGCAGTAAGAGAAAGAGATGAAGACGGAGCTCGAGCTAATTCGTTGGAAAGATTGGCGCCTGCGGCATACGTAAGAGCATCTGCCGCCGGTTCGACAGCAGCAGCGGTAACCGCGGACGGCCGACGCGACGAGCAATACACGACTACCCACATACGCACATGTACACACATAGACAGGGTCATGTTCCCTCCGAAGTCAGTGACCGACCGACGCGAGACACGAATCTCGATTCCACTTGCCGGGCGTGTTCTGTTCCTTCTCTCTCTTTCTCTCTCTCTCTTTCTCTTTCTATCTTTGTCATCGTCGTCGTCGTCGTCGTCGAGCACAACACAGAAAAGAAGACTCGCGCAGCTCTCGCGAGAATCTCGTTTATAAAGCCCCTCGTATGCGCGTATTATATACACGAGACACAAACGACATCCGCCGTCGCTCGTGGCTCCCGTCGTTTGTACCGCTGCAAAAGTTCAACTGGCCAATTTCACGAGCCGGACACAAAAAACTTTGCCCGATGAAAGACGAGCGCATCTTTGTGCTCTCGCGATGCTGCTTTTATTTTTTTTTTTTTTTTTTTTTTTTTTCTTTGTGTCCTTTTCTCTTTATCTCGACGTTAACCGGTGAAAGTCAATTCGACGTTAATTCACTGGCGCGTCGTAGTATCGGTTATGTAAAAGTACTCGGCGTTTAATAGAAATAAACGAGATCGCGAGTAAAAGAGAAATAGCTGGTCTTACGCGTGTATATGTGTATATATGTATACATGTATACATGTATAAGTTAGCGAGCAAAACCGGTCTTCAACTATAATTTATCCCCAACTGAGATGTCTCTCGAGATCTCCCGATTTTGTGTAAGTCATTTATATTGAGCGATACGGCCGCAGCGATGTACGTACGTTCATACGTTTGCCTTGAGATATCCAACGATTTCGGCTTAATTTTAGCCAATCCGCCGACCTTATTCCGTCGAGCGTTTTCGTCTCGTCGCGATAAACGAGCTTGATTTCGAAAAGCCAAAAGACACTTTCGATGCTTCATCCTCGCCTCCTCGACGAAGAACAACGAGGAGGTTTTGCTTTCGAGTCCGCGATGCCGTTGAGAAATTGTTTCTCTCGATTCCCGATAGATTTGCATCCGTGATGCGTACGATAACACATACACGCATATATATACTAGTATGTGTGTGTGCAAAGATTACGCGACTATATCGCGCCAAAGAAAACACTGACTGGCTGTGAGCGATGTCTTTGTTGCCTATATGCATTGTGTTATCGGAGAAATGTAATATACGGCAATCTGACAAAGCGCCGAACGATCGAGAGAGAGAGAGAGAGAGAGAGAGAGAGAGAGAGAGACAGAGAAAATTTTTAATTGAGTGTATGAGAATCTATCATCATCTCCTTTGTTTCCAACGAAGATTCAAGTTCCTCAGAGTCCACCGAAATTTCCGCGTACGATCAACTGTAATTGACCGAGGCAATGAAGCGCTTAATGGATCCCCTCCCTTGTGCACATATTATACACGACACGCGATAGAGACACTTTGCGAGTGGCTCGCCTCTTTTTCATCCGTTCGATGATCCGTTAATGCCTTTGACAAGCCGTGCAGGATCTGCCGCTAAGTCAAGCACGTTAATTTCCCTTAATAATACCCCTTCGACAACATTCGCGTGTGTCAACAACCAAGCCACCTTATAATACACGTAATGTATATTCTATTGAAAAAATATATATACATACATAAATCAAGAAAAAAAGTCAAAAAGAATATCGCAATCGTCTGTTTTTCCTTCGGTTTTTCGCAAGCGGCAACAGTCACGAGTATGTACACATCGACGTCTCATCATCGACACCTGCGGTATATTATTATAATGAAATATTCCGCGGCGCACAATAAGACGACTTTACGCTCGTAGCAACCGCAGCAACAGCACCGCACAAATGTATGCGCTATAGCAGTAAACCACCACCACCACCACCGCGCGCACGCGCGTTTGCAATCGCGCATACGGCAAAAACTTTATCTTTGTATTTTGTAGAAGCATCGGTAGCCCTTATACCTTTAACTTTTCTCGCACCGTACGCGTGTGCGCGTACTAACACACGCGGACGCAGGTTGCGTTAAAAGACCAGCGGCCGGAGCGCACACGTGCGCGCGGCTCCGCTAATGGATGCGTGTACTCCTTCGTTTGTTCCTTGGCGCGTCGGTGTTATATTGAAAAACGGCGCGCGTCTGCGATGTGTATTTACGAGCGCGTCTGCGCTCTTTTCTTTTCTTTTTATTTGCCCCTCTTTCTTTCTCTCTTTTTATCTTTTTTTTTTTTTTTACGCGCGCGTTTAACAACGCACCGAACTCTTGCTGAATTAAATGGAAAGAGTTAACGAATCCTTTTCCGGCATCTGCACCGTGGAGTATTTATCGAGCGAAAGAAAGAAAATAACACCGCGCGGGAATATTCATCTCGGCTCGTTAGTCGGACGCAAGCGCGTCATCTTTAAATGTCGACGTAAGTGAATGATTATATTGAAAACTCGGAGGATCCTTGTCGTTCCGGTAAAAGTCACGCGTCGAAAAGGTTCGAGGGGTGAGGCGTGCGCGAGTATTACGAAAATCGAACAGGAGCCTCGACTTAACCTCCGCGTAGATAATCGAGTACCAATATTGCATACCGGACTTTATGGCGTTCTCTTGCTCGCGTAGCCGTATAATGTATTTTTACTCTGGTAACGCAAGAGAGAGCTAGAGAGAGAGAGAGAGAGAGAAAGAGATAACACTTCCGTCTAGAAAGAAAATACGATGAAGCTCTAGCGTCGAGCGTTAATGCTTGCACACATGTGTTCGTCTGCGCATGAATTTCTTACTTATTCTTCGATGTGTTTTTCATTAAAAGCCTGGAATGCAGCTTTTTATGCTCGCACGTATATGAATTAATTGCAAAATGCCCATGGGGCTGTATACCATTTCATAACGATCGCTCGTCTTGATTGACTGGAAATAATATTACTTGTGTTTTTGCGATCTAAATATTAGCATCGGTAAATTGAAAATACACACTATAACGGTTAAACTTACACAAATCTGGGCGTGTGTATGTTTGTATGTGAGAATATTTTTAGTTATAAACGATTACTTTTAAAATAAAAAATAAATAATTGTTCGATACTTGAAATTAAAAAAAAAAAAAAAAAAAAACGAAAACCTATTTTAATGCTTCAAATACTTGAATTTATTTTAAAAATAATCTATAATTGAATTCGCGAATATACGCATACGAGTAAATTTTCAATCTCGGTAACTGTAAAACGGAGAAATTTCTTATCGATTGCATGTACGAGAATGCTAATCAATTACGTATGTTTTTCTACGTAAAGTAGTTTTAGATAATCTAGCCTTCGCGGTTGATTAATAAGCAAAAAATCAACGGCAGAGATATTGTGCAAGTGATTTTCTTCTTTACTAAACTTGGCTATCCTCGCTGCTAAAGGAAAGATTTATTAACGCCACGTCGATCGTTTGTTGTGCCAAGAAGAATAACTGTTTTTTTCATATGTAAATTTTTCAATTCCAGAAGCGATTCAAGACCGGTATCTCGCTCTTCTACGCGATGCTTCGACTATATTTGAAAAGCTTTTTCCTTAAATGAACATAAAAAAAAAAAAAAAAAAAAAACAGAGGAGGCGAGGGAGGGGGGAGAGGTAAAAACATTCTCACGCAATGTAATTTCGATGGGCCATAAAAAAGCGTAGGTAGATCATCGTAAACGTTGATTTTTATTTTTCCGTAATGACCGTCCGTGACGCTCATACGTATTGACATCACTTCCGGCAGTGGGCCGTGCGACCGTCCCACGTGACTTCCGTCGTGACGGAGAAAAAAAAGAGAGCCAAACAATGCATTTCCATATTCGTACGAAGCATGTAAAATCGCGCGTTTGAGATCGTACGTGCATTATAGATTCGATGTTTTTTTATATAGGCGCAAGGCGCGCGCGCGCTTGTCCCTATGTTTTTAAATAATGTACTTTTTTTTTTTTTTTTTTTTTTTTTTTTTTTTTTTTTTTTTTTTTTTTTTTTTTTTTTTTTTTTTTTTTTTTTTTTTTTTTTTTTTTTTTTTTTCAAACAAACGTTAAAGAAGAGTGGGAAATAATAAAGTAAGTGCAATTTGGTATTCCGTGCGTCAGTGAAAGTTGAACCTGTTCGGCAAATGTTTTGCTTATAAGTAATTAAAATGTTTCTTCTTATTATTTATTGCAGTTTGCACGTGCAAATTGTACGAGTCGATAATGCGATAAATTCTCAATAAAAATCGAGGCGCGATATTCTTATAACAAACAGAGATTAAATTTTTCAATTGAAAATACAACAAATGAATATCATAATTTTGTAAACGCTGCTTAACTTGTTACGCGATAAGTAACAACGTAACAATTAATAAATATTGAAAAACTTGCAATATATACATCGCTTATGTATACCATAATTAATAATTTGCTAGTAGGCGTTAACGAAACTTATCAACGATCTACGGCAATAATAATAACAATAATTCTCGAACACTTTTAATGCCAATAAATTTTTTAAATTTCTATCTTGGAATCGTTACACACACACACACGCACACACACACGCGCGCGCGCACTTTTTACGGGGCGCATAAAAACTCAACCTGCCGTGTGTAACATGTATTACCGCCGATCGTATATATATGTAAAAGTAAAGCATATCTAACGCGCGCGTTATACATACATCGAATGAATCGATCGGACCTAACACGCTCTGTACGGCTTTCTTGTTTTACACGCGCAAGCGTTCAGACGACTTGCGCGATGCGGATCTGTATCCGGCTCTATACGTCCCCTTTCGAGATCGGCTCTCTTGTTGCCCGCCTAAGAAAAGCGCCGTGCCGCTTTTATATGTATACACACACACACACATATATATATATATGGTATATATGTATAGATGAGATTACACCAGCTTTTAATGATACATTATGTAAAGGAATGCGCTCTCGAGAAGAGAGAAAGAAAGCGCATTTGCCTATATAAAATATGTATGTACATAAACGCGCCTCTATCGTTGACGCGCGCTTACGAAAACGCTTTCGCTTTCCAATCGGCTTCGGCCTCTTACGGTCTTACGTATGGGCAATTTTATCGCCGATCCATAACATATACACCTACGAGAGATAAACCAGAGAGGAAGGGGACACGCCTTGCAATCGGCCGATGTCAAGGTTCCGTTAAAAAAATACGAAAACAAGTGCATATAATATAGGTGTTTGCAGGTATACGTATACATATATATATATATATATATATATATATACCCATCGAAACGATATACTAAAATGACAATTTGATCGATATCCCAGCCACGGGTATGTATATACCACCGATAGGAGAAAAGAGAAAGACCGCTTTGTTAGGAGTTCGGAAATTGTTTGTGCATTGACTCGCGGCGGAATGGCGACAAAGGCAATTGGTAGTGCGCGCGCGCTTTCACAATATATATATATATATATATATATATATATATATATCCAGCTCGATTTCAATACACCGATTTCCAACCTACACGTGTATAAGCGTTTGCGTGTATTGGGAGAGCTCTCTTTTGTTGTAATAGCTGCAAACCAAGGTGCTTGGAGATGGAGAGGACGGGAGGAGGAGGGAACGAGCGACGTTTGTGTCCACGTGCTTTTAAAGAATGAAAAAAAGCAATGCCAACGCGAGATATGCATTATATGTATGCGTACTAAATGTGATAAGCATAAATTGGAGAAAAGAGAGTGTGTCCGCGTGTGCGTAAAGGACGGAAAAGTCGCGGTGAAACAAGTCAGAGAGAGAGAGAGAGCCGGAGAGAAATTATGAAGGTGATTCAGAGTCTTGCAACAACAACGAGTTCGATTGCTCCTTATGCGCTCGCTCTCGGTGTTTTACATTGTTTCTAATCCGAGCGTTGCAGAAAGCCACTGAAGGCGGAAGGAACCGCGTTTAATTTAACAAAGGCTGAGTTTCAACGATTACGCGGTTAATGATTAACGCGCGTTATACATATGTATTTGTATGTATGTATGTATGTATGTATATATACATGCTATATACTTGTCGGTGGTCACTTTTAAAAAGCAAAAAAAGGAAAATTGATTAAATCGTAACTGTAAGCCAAAGAGTAAAGCCATATGAAAATGAAAAGAAATAAAAAACTAAGAAATACGGAATTACACACATACACACACACACATCATACAAACACTCAAAGATGTAATATGAATAATAGACGGCTCGGTAATGTTTTACCTCGCGCATGGCAATAAAATAAAGTAGAATATCGGTTTTTCCTCGAATCGCTCAGCAGCTTTCCGCTCTAACATAGTTCAAGCCGAGACGAGAATGCAGTCTCAAGCTATGCGACCTAGGCTGCACTGTTCGACTACCAGACTTGTCGCGTCTCTACGTTGAGGTCTCTCTCTTTTCCATTTTAGGAAAATTACATTCTCACTAGACTGGCGGAAAACTAGAACGTGTATGACGTTTTTTCGCTTTCTTTTAATCTCCTCTCTTACCTTTTTCTAAGGTATTTACGTACCTAGATGAAACGCGCGCGCGCGTGCGTGCGTATGTGTGTGTGTGTGAGTCTAGATATATGTATATATATTTAATTCTCTCCGTTTCTTGTTTTGCCTCTTGAAAAGTCGGACACAACGCGTGCGGCAATGTCAAGGGAAGCCAATTACGAATTTGCTGAAATGCCGCGCGTTGTTTGTTATTTGTTTCGAGAAATTACCGAGCTTAATTCCTTCTTGAAAGTCTTTCAATTTTTTTTTTTTAATTTTTAACTCTAAACAATCAATTTTCCATAACATAATAAACAAAAAAATAAATAAATAAAATTTCAATCATTCACCTTAAATAATTTTTTTAATTTTTTTGATTTTTATAAAGAACTTTTTTTCCCTTCGATAAAAATTTAAGCCCGGTGACGTAAATCAAGTTCAATCGATTTCCTAAATATGACGCAAACGCGTCAAGTACAACAGTATCGACAGACGATGAATACTTAAATCAAGAGAGAAAAAGTGAGAGAGAGAGAGAGAGAGAGAGAGAGAGAGAGAAAGGGTGCACACTTTTGCATCTCGTAAATCTCGTCGGTCACGGTTTGTTTAACATTCAATTAGCCGTCGGTATACGAGGCATAGCGCGCGGAAGAAATACCGCGAGAGGAGTTTTGCGCGTTTGGCTTATATCCTCACCGTCGATGTATTGTCCGTATACGGAGCCACGAACTTTAAACACATCCGTTATTCTCTGCTTAGAGAGCAGCGAGCGGCAAAAGAGAAATTTTTCACGGTTCGAACGCGTAATGAAGCGATCTGGTCTTCGCTTGACCATAACAAATTTGCTCATGCCGCTCGAATGCCGCGATAAATTATCCGGACGTTTTGCTTTCGAATTGTACATGGGATTAAGACGATGAGAGATGAAAATTTTTGATGCTTGTTAAGATGAAAGGTTTATCTCGCACTTACTTTTCTTTTTTTTACGCATTAACTGTTACGCGTTTCACTTTTATCACGAAAAATCACGGATTTTGTTATTATTTCAGTGAAAAAAAAAATATATATATATATATATATATATACATGTATCTAAATAGTTATAATTTTAACATTTATTTTGTTCCACATCCTTAATTATTGTTTTTCACTTGTTTTCACATTTAATGCTCGTAGCTATACTGAACTTGAAATAATTAATATGTGAATTTTCTGTAGAAGGCATTTTTTAACCGATAGTCTCGCGGTTAATGTTTTGATGTAGTTTTCGTCTTTAATTGCAAGCATTTAAAAAAGAAAAACTAGGTCACAGATAAGTCGCAAACTTGAATTATCTACATACTTAAGATAATGTTTGTTGAATTCAATTTAAAGCGCAATCCAAGAGTATCTTTTGAAATTCAAAGACAAGGAATATATTTTTACAAGTATTGAGTGACTTATTTAACCCCATTAAAGAATATATTAGTTATTTATGTACCTTGTGCGAGCCTCGCGTCATTACAGCTTGAGGCAAAATATGTTGTGGATGGATAGTAGGGCCGCAGTCGCGAGCGCAGCGAGCGACTAAGGCGCCTCTATCCATCCACAAAATATGAGCCGAAAGCTTTAATGACGCGAGGTTCACTCATGGTGCTTAAAAAATTTTTCAGCCTTGTAACCCGTACGAAGACTCTTACTTAGTTAACAGAATAATTAATTTTATTTTGTTGCATATCAATTAAATGCAATTTCGAACCCGTACTGACAGTTCGTAAACTACAGATATCGTCTGCTAACGCATGCGCATTTTGTACACACACGCGTACATGTACATGTAGTAGTGTCAAAAAGTGACAGACAACATAATGTAAATATAAATATAAATTATGAAATTAAAAAAAATAGTAAATGGATTAATATTTAAAAATAAAATTAATTCTTGAACAATTATTATTTATTAAAAAATATAAATTTCTTGAGTATATTTATTAAATATTTATACAGAATAATATTTTTAACAAGTTTTTTTTATAAGATTTGAAGGCTTATTAATAATATTAATACTATTATAATTAATATAAATACTTTCTTATGTTATTTTTATCATAACAATACTATATTTGTTTAACACATTTTTTGTATAATCAATGAATTTTAGTCTCTTATTTAACATGAAAAAACAGTAACTTTTTTAAATATTTTAAATTTAATTTCTTCACACAAAAAACTTTTAAATCATTTATCTAAATCACAAACAAAATTATAAACTAAAAAATTATCACTTTAAAATCACTTATTATTAAATTTTTTAATTTTGCGGGATTATATTAGATTTTGCTTTTTCTATTAGTTTATTTAATTCACGTTTGCATTCTTCATCACTGTCACTATCACTCGTTTTTTTTTTTATTATTTAATAAATTGTCCATTTTTATTCTTCTTCTCACATATTAAGAACGAATATTACCGACACAACGATACACTATACTGAAAGAAAACAAAAGAAAAGCAGAGCCCCGTGGTCGCTTGAATGTACATACTGAGCGAAGGAGAGAGCGAGACAGAGATAGGGTGGTCACGTGGGAGCAATGGTGCGCGCGCTCTTATCGCTATCTCGTTCTCTCTCCTTCGCTCAACATACATAAGTCTTATTACGCGTTTCGAAAATATAAGTTTCGATGAAGACTCACATGCTAGGCTATATGAAGCGACAAATACATAGCAGTGGCGCTGTTAACTTTTTTTTCTCCTGGCACATATACAGCCTAAAAGGACGTATAGAATGTCTATACAGCCTAGAAGGACGTATAGAAAAATGTTAATACGATCGAGAAGGCGCTTGCGCGTATGGAAACCATTTACACGCTGACGATGCTCCGTAGGTAAGAGTCGCCGTACGGGTTAGTAGGCTGAAAATATATATATATATGTTTTTAAAATAAATGAAGCTACAGACCTAAATATTTACAAAGTTATCTAACATCTAAAATAAGTAAACGCAGCTGCACACATTGTTTATAAAGTTCCATTAGCGCATTCGTATTCCATGCGTTGAGTGAAAGCCGTTTGATTGAAAACCAGGCGACAGCACGATGAAAAAAAAAAAAAAAAAAAAACATGAGGTGGAAAGAAAAAAAAAGAGGAACGGAAAACAAAGAATTTGGCACGAGAGCAGCCGCCCTGTCCAGTTAATTGTATCTAAGCTTCGAAATGCAGCTCTAGCCGTGGGAGCGCAACAACTAGAGTACGTGCATCACATCTAGTATTTGCGCAAGGAGAGTAAGGTCATTATCACTTGTTGGCCTATTCGAAAGAAATGCGAAGCATACGTACATAACCCCGGCTTCGTCTTCTTGGGTATACACACAATACACAATCAGACTCGATGGCACAATGCTCGGTTATTTCGTCCTCGACAGACGCTCCGATTAATTTGCGTCGATGAGCCGTAATTGAGATTAATCTCTAGCCCTCGGACTACCGGCGACTAATTCTTTTTTTTTTCTTTTTTCATTATTATTATTATTATTATTATTTTTTTTTTTTCTTACGGCTTAATTTTTAACCAACCGCGCATATGGAGCAACGAGAGTCGCATTGTTCTTAATTGACGAAAGTCTTTGTTGGAAAAAGTTTTTATTGAAAATATGTGCGGTCGCATAAATCGCGTGCTCGCAAGAGAGAGAGAGAGAGCGAGTGCGAGAGCTTATATAACGGACGCTAGAAGTTCAGAAGCGAAGACGTCAACGTTGAGAGATACGGTCGAGAGGCTGTAAATTGAAATCTTATGGACTTCTTAATGTCTTTTCCATTCGTATAGCCGTTATTGGTTTTAATCTTGCTCCCGGTTCTCTTGGATACACCGTACTTAACGTTTAACATGCACTCGCTGTGCAAGAGAGAGAGAGAGAGAGAGCGACTCTTTGACTCTTCGTTCTCTTTCGAGTTCACGTGCAATGAAAATGGAGATTCTAGTTTCAGGGAAGTGAAAAGCAAGTAAGATAAAGAGAAGAGAGAGAGAAAAAAATAGCCCGTGTGCACTTTACCTTGGACAAGTAAGAGATCAAGAGTTATGGGCGAAGAATGTCCAGTGGAATTTCTCGGCCTTGTCTTGGTTCTCGTCGTTCGAGGAACGGATTCTCTCTCTCTCTCTCTCTCTTCGTCTTTTCTCTTTGTGTCCTTTTCATTATCGTTGCAATTAAATTTTTTCTCTTCTCCCTCCGTCTTTCTCTCTGTGTAAATTCCCATAATCTCTCGAGGGTGTGGGGAAGGAGGATTATCGCGAAAAGACCAAATAGTAGACGTTGAAAGCGGTAACTTTACGATGCGTCTATGTTTGTCATTTCTTTTTCTGCATTCTCGCGTTTTTTTTTTTTTTTTTTTGGAAATGCTTAAAGATTTGCACAGTTGATAAAAAATAATAAAAAAGAAAATATAATCAAAATAGACAGACGTCAAGAGAAAGTTGAGAAAACTCTCTAAATTTTTTTTTTTTAAGTTAAGTTTTTCGTGTCATTTGTATAACCTAGTTTTCTTTCAACAAAAGATGAAAATCTCTTTGAATTATAAACCTTGTAATCTTTTGAAAATATACAAACAAATTTCATGTAAATAAAGATGATCTAGTTTCCCACATTGATAAATTTATTCAATACGAAGCATATAATTTTTTTATATCAAGATTTTATTTCGAATAGTAAATTATTATTTTAAAGCGTTAAAATTATTTTATTCGAATGTGAAAAAAATTAAAAAAAAAAAAAAAAAAATGTCACTAAACCTGAGTAATTTTTTGTGAAAGTCGGTTTAAGAGGATTAACTTTAAATTTCCCAAGAAGATTAAAAAGGTTAAAAAGCTTTATTAAATAATTCTCTTTTACATTTTTTTTTTTTTTTTTTTCTATACATAATTCAGTAAATACGTTCTTAAATCTATTTTATTATAGATAAAAATTGCAAAGGCACTCTTTAAAGTAAAAAATTACCATTTGGAGAAAATTGTATTGTCGACACTAGACAATAAAGAAAAAGCAGAACGAGCATATAGTAATATTAAATTTTTGAACGTCAATGACATTTTTTTACCTTGTATCGTTCAACAATGTATCCGTGAAAATCTTCTCTTTAAAAAGAAGCGAATTTAATAGATTTATACATATATCTCTGTTTCTCCAGTTACCGTTTCCATGACGATGATCAATTTCGATAGAACCGACGACACAAGTGCATTTTCTATTTGTTCTCTCAACTCGATACTTTACTCATCTCCAAATATGAAAAATGACAAAGTACGAAAGAATCGAGCGGAAAAATCAAAAGCGACGGGAAATTCATCGATTATTCACGAATCGACGCGTGGCTGTCGAGACAATCGAGACGCTTTTGCAGTTCAGCTCGTCTTTTAACGCCGGTTCGTTTATCGTTGTCACCGTTTTTTCGTTAGACAGGCCAACGGCTACTCGCGGAACATTCGACGGAAAATGGCTTACGCACCGATGCCAAGGGGGTTCGCGAATCGCGATACTCTCGATACTTTACGGTACAACGAAACCAAAGTAATACTAATAGTAGGTAAGCGTATAGATATTGCGTACCGGATTTTATCGGAGATCGATCGTTTATCCATAACGCGCGAGTCCGCAGCAGCCGCGTTACATTTGCGGAATGTCAGCGTAGGCTGCACCGTAAGCGGCGAGGATCTACGCTTCGGACCTAATTTACTTTGGTACATGCACGTGTACGTTAAATCCGTTCCGCGTTCCGGACAATTTTCTCGTTCGGCACCGAAAACACTTTCGACTTAATCCGATAATAATATTATCGGCAGTTCTTTCAACGCACCAAGAACGCGTATATACTTTTTCTTTTTCCGTTGCCCTTTTTCTTTTGCCGTTTTCAAGAGCTAAGCACGGCTTGTAATCGCTACTTTTATGGTAATGAGAACCGCGTGCGGGAACATCGAGCGTCTCTTATCTCTGTGTTATTAGTTATTTCTCTCTCTTTCTCTTCGTTGAAAGCCACTTAAAATTTATGCTGCTCGGTTCCGTTATACATTTTCCATTCGTCCGACTGTGCGTTTGCTGCTTTTTTTTTTTTTTTTTTTTTTTTTTATTCTTTGTTATTGTTTTTGGTCGCGTCGATTGTTTCGAAACGCGACACTAAAAAGAGAGAGAGAGAGAGAGAGAGAGAGAGAGAGCATACGTAAACGCATCGAGACGACACAGCGCGTAGTATAGGTACAACTACGTAATTGATTCGGTTATGGATGCGTATGTAGCTGTCGGTAGAGGGTAGCGACGGTGGCGGCAATGCCGGTGGCAACAAAAAACAAAATATAATGCCAGCCTTGCAATCAAACAATGCGGTGACGTTATCCGACGAGCCTTTCTTGCGCCTCCTCGCTGTTATTATCACAAATTCTCTCTCGGCCGTATGGAGAAAGAGACAAAGCGATGTTTTACTTGTTAGGCTAGAGCTCAAGCAAGGACATAGACAACTTGGAGTATGCAAGTGTGCATAATTGCCGCAACGAGCGTTAGCCCGCTCTCGCGTGTGTCTATGTATCACGGGCGAGTCGCTGCTTACGTGCCATTCTTCTTCTCGATCCTCCGCGCATACCTCGTTTAGCAAGTCTATGTGCTAATGGCTCCCCTTTATACTTATCTACTGCCATTTTTTTATTCCCATTTTGTTTCTTTCTTTTTCGGCTCGCCGTAAACGACCTTACACACGCGAATATTTTTACTTTGGTATAATGCGACTAGATGAATGATTACGTCGAGTACTCTTGAGAAAAATTTAATCGATATCGTTATTTTTTTTATCGTTGCTACTTTATTAACTCCTTATTCCTGCGGTATACTCCTTTCACATTATAAGTCAATATAAAATAATGAAAAATTAATTGGAATAGGAATCTGCTTTTTATCCGAGTTATTACGGTAACGTTATACATTCAAGGCATTATATTCAAATGTTTAAGCGAGTTAGAAATAAGATTTATTCTGGAAATATCAAAATTAAGACCCCGTAGTACACACGCTATTATTAATCTTTATATTTCTATAATCAATTCATAATATCTACAGTAAGCAATGTAAAAGAATTATTTTAAAATTCTATTTCAATTTAAATTGACATACATTATGCGCTATTAAGTTATTTTATCAGCGCAACGAATAAGAATCTTTTTGTTTTTTTTTTTTTTTTTTCTTTTTTTTTTCTTTTTTTTTTTTCTTCCACCAGCCGTTAAAAATTGAAACAATGGCTCGCGTTTCTTTCATTTATTATTATTATTTTTCAACGAATTGCGAAACGCGTACATAAAATATTCACCCGTTGATTCTATGATAATTAAAATATATATGAGTAAGAAATTCGGAATTCGCCGACTTACATGTATAGAAACGCATATAAATACAATGTGCGCGTTCTCGGGGTTATATTATCTCGGCGTACCGTTTGTAAAACGCGTTATTACCGCGCGCGAGGTATCGGTGAAACATCGACTTTTTATTTATTTATTTATTTATTTATTTTTTTTTTTTTCGTCTGCATCGTCAAATACAATAAACGAAACGTTTATAAAATTTACATTGTCATTTCCCGATGCACGTTAAATAATCTATTCGGAAATTTAATTAAATAAACGTCTCATTCGGTTAATGGCGCTAGAGGAGACGTTTTGCAATGTAGGTGAACGTTGCGTTGGACGTTTACGTACAGATATAATTATGTGGAATACGGACGTTTCTCGCACGCTTTTGCAGCTCGAAGAGATTACTCGGGCGAAAGTGAATCGCGGAAGTCGCAAATTAAGGATGCCAGTCAATTTTACATACGTGTATTCTCTCGCGTTGTCGCGTAGAGCCCTTCTAATTCGTCTCGCGCGAGGCTACCGGATCGTAAATAGTAGCGATAGCACGGGTTAACTAATTTTCAATTGCTCGAGGAGCTGAAAATTTCCGTTAAATATCACCGTGAACTTTCGATTTGTACATTTCGCGCGTATTTTATACACGAATAGAAAAAAAAAAAAAAAGTGAAAATAAGAAGGTTACGGATAGCCGTGGAAAAATGAAGAAAAATAGAGCTTGTAAAAAAAAAAAAAAGAACGGTCTTTTATTACGTCCGACACGGTTTTCCTGTTAAGAGTTTGGATTCTATGGGCGTACGCGACGCAGGATGGATAGCGCGCTTGTAAATATATACACACGCGCTCTTTTTCTCTTTCTCTCATTCTCATTTTTTTTTAGACTCACACGTATTTATACATATATATATATATATATATATATATATATATATATATATATATATATATATATATATATATATATATATATATATATATATATATATATATATGTACACATAGACGCGTTGCGAGGTAACTTAACCCGCGGATTTATTTATCCGCGCGCGTCGCGCACACCTACGTATACATGTACCCGCGCTTTCGACTCTTTTCAACGCGATATTTCACGATTATTTAAGCCGCGCGCCGAAATTCTCGGGTCAACGTCCACGGCTTTTATATATTGTGCGGTTAATTTTTTTGTCGTTCGCTTATTGTTTACGCGTAATTTACGTCCTATTGATTCTTCGCATTAGTTGCGTGTATACGGAAATAATTACGCTTTATTTTACAACTAAATTAATTGAAATTTCACAACTTTTATAGTTTTTGATTTATTTAATTAAAATTCACTGGGTGGGTGGCATTTTTTTTTTTTTTTTTTTTTTTTTTTCAATTTTCCGATAAAGAATTGAGAAACCATCGATTGATACTCAACTTTTAATAATAAAAATTTTTATATTAATGTACTTAATTTGAGAAATATTTTCCAAGAAAATGTAAAAAAAAAAAAAAACATTCGATAATGCTTAGGTAAATATCGACGAAAAATACGTGATTAAATTTGTTTATATAAACGGAAATACGAAACAAAATAAAACTCGGTATGTAATGCCTTACCTAGAAGCTTGTCTGGATCTGACGCATAATCGAGCTTTTTGACGCATTAAAATCCCCCGATGAAAAAGCGACGGGGTATCACGCGACTTAAACCAGACAAAAAAGCAGAAAAAAACTTTAGCTCGATATTTCACATTTTCTTCGGCGACGATTTGAAGAAAGGGAACGTTTCTCGTTTACACATTCCATTCGATAAATAAAGTAGCATGCTGTGATGAAATTGATAACTTTTTTTTTTTTTTTATTTTTTGCTTTCTACAAACTTTAATAATAGCGTCTGGCGCTCGACGTTGTACTCAATTTAATTAACGAAAGTATTGCTGGAGTTTTAATTTTAAGTACACACGCGAGCTTATTCGACGTGCATCGGATGCATTGAAATCGATATGAATATGAATGCCAATGTTGTCATACGTTGGTATAATTATTTTGAATAATTTTAAAACTACATCGCCGTTTATTTTTGTTTATTAATTATACGAAAAATAATTATAACATCAATGATCAATAAATTATAATAATTCCGCTCGAGTCTATATTAATGGAATTTAATAGACGAATGCGCGCGCTATCAAAATTGCGCAAGAGACGCCGCGTATGTTTACAAATACGTGATATATCGTAGGCGAACTTTCCTATTCAAAATGCGAGGGGGCCACATAAGAAAGTAAAGTAAATTGAACGTTCAAACGAAATTACCTGTAAATGAACTTCGATCGCAATTATATGAAGAAGCCTCGTTCTCGAGATTACGAATGTAGCTGTTTAGCGAAAAAATCACAGTTTTAAATCTACTTTCAAATAGTAAATAAATAAAGAATAATTCATAATAAATAAGGCTTTATTTTGAGCAGGTCTTCTATTTCTTCTTTTTTTATGCTATATATATATATATTCGTTTGTTACACGTCATGCAAGCGTATAACTGAGAAGTCTTGTCTAGATCTTAAAAAACTTCTTGTTTTATATCGTTTTTTCTATTGTATTACTTTTTATACGTAAAATTACTAAAAACACTCTAAATGAAGATATATGTTATGTTGTGCAAGCGCGTAGATTCAGCGTTACCGTGTTAAAAATGGTTAATAATTACACGTCGTGCGAGCGTGTATATTTAAAATCCTTATTTATTTATTTATTTATTTTTTGATAAATACCTTCGGCAACTGTAACAGAGCCTTCTTCCTCACTCATATTTGCTGTCATTGAAATTGCCATCGTTATCAGTATTTGAATCACCGATCTCTTTGGCCTTTATTTCCTGACACGTCTCGGCAAGTTGCACTTTTCTTAATTCGTCCATTTCTTTTTGTAATTACACTAATTTTACCTTTAAAGCGCTCAATTTCAAATTCACCTTTCTTTCATCATGGCAATTAGACAAAGATAGGAAAAACTTACAAAGACACAAAAACTAAACATTACTAAACAGTTAATTGCTTTGACATGCGTGCTTCCTCTATAACACAACGAAAGAATGCGAATTGGAAGAGCGTAATTGGTAGTGGAGAGAGATGAAAATTTCGTCAACTCTGAACGTTGTATGATCTCCGGAGGTGTGTGTCCTAACGTAAGAGCGTATCATCGAATAATTCCGTGAATACCGACTAGTAGATTTAGCGATCTGTAAATGTGTACGTTTGTGGGAAGAGAGAGAGAGAGAGAGAGAGAGAGAGAGAGAGAGAGAGAGAGAGAGAGAGAGAGTGAGCAGCGGTATTTAATTTCGCGAATCAAAGTGCGCCGTGCCCGTAAAACTGCAACCATTTCGCGAACTTGTAATCCAACGCTCGGATTTACGACGCAATTATGTTGACTACACGCGTGCAAATATCCGATATGTTGCGTTTGGTTACGTTAATCGTCTTTCGTTTAATCGAATCGATCGGAATCGTTTACCGCTATACTTCGGTAAGTTATACATGCGCTAGAAAGTCGTAAAAACATGTCTAATTCGATAGATATAACCTGCGTTTTAATCGAATCAATTGTTCATTTTATATATTTAAGCAATAGCGGGATCCGATATACGTTAATGTTTATTTTTCTTCCTATTCTACATTTTTATTTTATGCAGTGTTTAACGTGACAAGCGACATTAACATGCTCCTTCTGCTTTTGGGTTTTTAGGTGCTGCCGTGCGTTGGGAATTCTAAAACATCGCGAGTGGATCGATCCGATAACAATAACGCCAACAACACGAATGCGAACAATATTCACCTGCCCATACACGACCCGTTCAACACCAATTCACACACCGACGGATTTGGTAAGTTTTTCTCAAGTTAAATACGTAATGCCTCCCTCCTGCTTGTTTTTTTTTTTTTTTCTCTTTTTTTTTTCTTTTATCAGAAGAAAAGCAAAATGACGTATATTTTATCCATAGGTCGATTACCAATGACTCCCAAACAAGCAATGAAGTATTATGGCTCTAAGCTCACGGAATTCGAAAGAGCCGAGATCGAAAATTACTCGCAAATCTGGTATCTTGGCTTATTGGCATGTAAAATACACGGAGAGGAAGGCGCCTCTCAAAATGGCGGCTACGACGATGACAATGGTAGCTACAATAAAGTCCTCCACGATCATATCTCTTACAGGTAAATTTTAGATTATTTTTAACAATATAATTAATATTGCCCCATTTTTTGTTTTACAAAGTTACGCTGGCTTAATTTATACTTAATTTATAATTCACAATTTACATAATTTACCGCTTAATTTATTATTGTTGTCGTTTATTTTTTATATATTTAATTATTCGATAATTTAGCGACTGGTTTCTGTAATAATTGAGTCACTTTTAAACATTTTATATTGTATAATAGTTTTGAAAGTCGTAATGTATCTAATTACACAATTCCTTTTACTCACTCTTTTACTTTACGCAAATTGTTTTTATTTCGCGTGTTATTAAACTAATTATGAAAGTTAATTATTTCTTTTTTTAACCTATTTAGATATGAAATTTTGGAGGTCATTGGAAAGGGTAGTTTTGGCCAAGTGATCCGAGCGTTAGATCACAAAACTGGCCAACACATTGCTATCAAAATCATAAGGTTTGTGTTTCAAAATTATAATACGTCAATGGTACAATTATATTATTAAAAATAAAATTAATTTAAAAATATTTTCAAAATTTAGGAACAAGAAAAGATTTCATCATCAAGCTCTTATCGAAGTTAAGATTTTGGATCATCTCAGGAAAAAAGACATGGAGGCTAATTCATCTCATAATGTGATTCATATGCTGGAGTACTTTTACTTTAGAAATCATTTATGCATCACTTTTGAATTGATGAGGTAAGAATTGATGAAGAAGAAGTAATAATTAATAGTAGAAAATTAATTAATACTTGAAACTATCTTAATATTTAACTTATTTAATACATTTGTATTTACAATTTTTTAACGAAAATAATATTTATTTGTATTTTCAGTTTGAACTTGTACGAGCTCATTAAGAAGAACAATTACCAAGGCTTTAGTTTAAGTCTGATTCGAAGGTTCGCGAACTCACTGGTAAATTGTCTTAGGCTTCTTTATCGAGAAAACATTATCCACTGCGATTTGAAACCTGTAAGTTGTAAAAATTTCATCCATTACGTTACTATTATTTTTGCAGCTCATTTCTTATACTTAAATTTATCTTCAGGAAAATATTTTGCTAAAACAACGCGGTAGCAGCTCAATCAAAGTGATAGACTTTGGCTCATCGTGCTACAGTCATCAGCGTGTCTATACTTACATTCAGTCAAGGTTTTACCGAAGTCCCGAGGTGATCCTTGGCTTACCCTATGGTACACCGATTGACATGTGGAGTTTGGGCTGTATACTAGCAGAACTCTATACGGGTTATCCATTGTTTCCGGGTGAGGACGAGGTCGAACAATTGGCCTGCATCATGGAAGTATTGGGCAGGCCGCCGGAGCAACTCGTCAATAACTCTTTACGTCGCAGGCTTTTCTTTGGTCAGTTGAGATGTTTTAAACACTGTGTTAATAAAGCATAAATTTCAATTTAGACAAAATTAATTTAAATTCCATTTGTTTATCTTATGTAGACTCCAAGGGAAACCCTCGTTGTGTGACCAACAGTAAGGACAAAAAGAGAAAGCCTGGAAGTAAAAATGTCATGGCGGCTCTCCGGTGTCGAGACCCACTTTTTGTTGATTTCGTTAGTCGATGCCTCGAGTAAGTGTAATTTTTAATGAAAATATTTTTGCAGATACTGCAAAACATTACTATTTTTAAAATACTTATTGAAAAATAATAACTCGACGGTTCAAATTTTTCATATAGATATTGACGATATTAAAATTTATTTTATTTTCATTAAAATAAATAATGAATTTTTCAGATGGGACGCGAAAAAACGGATGACCCCGGAAGAGGCAATGCGTCACGAGTGGTTGACTTCTTCTTCTTCTTCGCATTTGTCGTCCTCTTCATCGACGATGACCTCTTCGATCACCGGCAGCACCGCGCTCACCAGCAGTAACGTCGTGAAATCCAACCAGCCGCACGAACAAACTGCCGTCAGTTGTGGAGCTACGAGTGTTTCGGCAACAGTCGGTATTATTCATAACGACCTTTTGGCCGGCGCTGCTCGATGCGCAGAATTGAGAAAAGAATTGCAGCAGAAGTACGACGCCTTATATCGAATTTACCGTGGTAACAAATGCTTATCAAAAATCACAGCTATGGATGCCCCAGATGGTACAGGACTCGTCGTTAAGAGCAAGCTTAACGGCAGCGCCAGCAGCCACGCACTCACAGCCGGCACACAACCATCAAGCTCGAGGCACGCTTCGACGGGAGACATCGTCACGAGTCTCGATCCGAGTCTCGACGATTCGGGCACCTTTCTGCCGCATATCTTGTCTTGAAGCCGGGTGCGAGCTAGCCATTTCTAAAACGTTACAACCGTTGTCAGATCATTTCTCCGAAATTCCCGCTTCATCGTATCACCGTCATCTCCTCCTTTTAGAGTGTAAGTGTGCGTGAGTAAGTGTGCAAAATTGTTTAGTCATCAGCGCTATCAAGGAGTACGCAATGGACACTTTTGGCCTTCTAATTTACCGGTAAAAGGGGAATTTAGATAAAATTTCAGAGACGCATTCAAGATGTTTATTTTAAAACCGGTATATGATTATGTTTTTTAGATTGATTCCAACGCGCGCTAATAAAGTCTAAGGGGAGGTGGTAACACGGACGTGTTTAAGAAGACTGTTCAAAAGGGCCAACAATCTTGATGTATTTTGATTAAATATTGTAATGGCTTAAAATGATAAACATTTTTTTGACATTTAACGCGCGAAGTATCATCCATTAAAAAAATTTTGTTGTATCACCTTGAAGAAAATGTGAAAACGGCATGGGAAATAAAATTTTTCTGTATGACATTTACCGACAATAATTTATGAATCGGCCAAATTGAGAGAGAACACACGCGATATAATACTCAATAAAACATAGTCGTTCCGAAAAAAATGTGCGTAAGAAAAAATGCGAATTCTAACTGATTCTTTAGATTTTAAGGGAGAAATTTTAAAAGAAATGGCTAGCTTGATGACTTGTCTCATCGAAATATTTAGCCATGTCCCAACGAAAAATAAAGGGCGATATGAGAAAAAAAATTGTAAACTCTTAGATAGACTAATTGACATTGACTGGAATGTTACGATGATTGCAAAAAATCGTCTTTCGTTTTCACAACTTATAGCCAAGTTTGTTGTGTACTTTTATAAATGTAATTTATTCTGATCGTACGACGTTATCCGGAATTACTAACTATAAACAAAAGATCAACTCAATATTGCTCTCTTGACGAAGAAAGTGAGCAATATAGTAATCGATAAACCAGAATGAAAACGAAAGAAATAAGGGAAAGATTAAAGCGTTAATAGTAAAAATAATAAAGCATCAGTCTTTTCTTCGATGGCTTCGAAAACCAATACGCCGTAAAATAAAGATTACGCGGATTATTCTTCTAATCGGCGTGACCCCGTTTTTCACGAGGCCTGAGTAGTCTTATTGTGATATTAAACTACCACTGTCTTACTTGGATCTCTGATTATTGAGAATATAGTGTCGTCTAATGATAGTTTCATTAATATTACTTTAGATATTATTATTAATTATTATTATAATTATGATTATGTATAATTACACACACACACTCATGCATACATACATACATACATACATACATACATACATACACACACTCACATGCACACGCACGCACGCGCACGCGCGCGCGCGAACACACACACACACACACCCACACATATATATATATATAAATATATAAATATTATTTTGTTATGCTTTCGAGCATGGCTACTGCCAGCAGTACTATGACTGTAATAATTAGACTTCATGTTTTAATAACATTGTCTAGATCGATGATGCTATATCGAAAATTGTAACGATTAGCACAAGTAAGCTCGATTGTACAGTGTAATCGATCCAGGGTACACGCGTTTAAGCTTGCGCATTATGTCACACACAATTATAGATTTTTAGTAGTTCGCAAAAGCTTTACGCTCCAATATTATTATCATTACAGTCTTTTTATTTTCAATTGTAACGTTAGAAATATTTTTAGACTTACTATTGCATCTTTCCTCTTTATCTCATACAAAAAAAAAAGCGTTGTTTGCGTGTATATACTTCTATTGCTACTGTGACCCGTTTTAACGCTTGCGCTGCATGTATTTTAAAAAATGTACCAAGATTTTTTACGTGAAAATATAATATGCAAAATGTTAACAATTTTAAAATTCTAATATTTGTCTAAAATAAGATAAACTTATTTTATTCGTCTAAACTATATGACTTATGATTTTAATCGCTTATGGAGCCAAAGACTTGTAAAGCTTGGCTATAAAATATTGGATGATTTTGTATCACATACAACTGCTTTGCTCACATTTAGGAGAAAAGTTGACAACGAAGGTAATATCCTAAATAAATTCCTAAGTATAACAAAGATCACACACACACAACATACGTTGTATTTATGCGTTTATATTTTACAAACTCCCGTTTATTCAAAAATTGATATGTATATAATTATCAAATCAAAATGTAGAAAAAAAAGCAGTTAAAAAAACTTCTATGCAGACCACGTGTGACAAGACTGAAAGATGTTACATATAAAAATTATCATTTTTCAACCCCCATTTTAATGAATAAAAATGTAGAAAGAAAAAACATACATCTGTTAATCACATTCATTTCATCAGAACAAATAAAAATAAAAATAAAAATAAAAAATAAAAAAAGAAAAAAATTAAAAATATGACTTAATCCTTTTAAAGAATTAAGAAGAATTTTAAATTAATCAATTATATTATTTCATGCTGTAATAATTCAATAATTATTCAATACTCTGTGAAGCCTACCATTGAAGCATTATTTTTCCACTGCCGCTGCGATATCCTGCGAGATGGCAAGAAACACAATGCCATGTACCAATCAAACGTGCATTGTAATTTGCTGTTTGCATGCGAAATCACATTTTTACAAATGATAGTAGATAAATGTATCAATTAATCGACGGTAAAACGAAATGTCAGTGAATATGTTTTTCAAATATTAATAAGTAGTTGTACATTGTACGTAACAAAAAATTAAGAGTGTATAGTAAAAAGTAAGTTTGGTAAATTATCAAATATTCTTTTTGCTGTTTTATGTAATAATTCAAACTTTTCATAGAAATATTCACGTGAAAACGATGCTTAAAAATAATGTAAATTATTTGCTGACTTGAAAGCCTCTTCAAGCTTGTTAAAAATAATGTCAAAAAGAGTAATTTTAATCAAGTTGACCAAGTTTTGTACATGCGCATTATAAAAAGTATAATGTTTTGTCATGCTTAAAATCCAATTGTGCATAGCGCGAGTGCAATATTAAAAAAATTAGCAATGCTTGAAACAAAAAGCAAAGCAAATCGTAATTGCTAATGTCAATTGTAAAATTGCATAAATTTAAAATAAAAAATAAAAAAAATATATACGGAAGCAATAGAGTAGCGATAAATCAATGCAAATAAAAATTGTATAAATGCGGGTTTTGTTTTCTTATTATTCTTTCTGAACGGAAGTAAAATGATTATTGGCCAGCGAAATATTTTTTACATTTGTGCAATTCGCTAATAATGACGTTTTGACGCATTAATCTTTTTCATCGATGTAAATTTCTTTGTGACAAGAAATCGAACATTTTTTTTATAAGCGATACGAAAAATTGTTAAAATGACGCAAAAATAATTATTGTTAGTCGACAATGAATAAAATTTGTCAACAAATACAATTATTCAAACATTGTTTGTGAATAAATTGATTTGACGCGGTTGAAGTGAAATCAAAAGTTAGTTTTACATTTGTATAAGAGATTTTTGTTTCTGCAAAAAAAAAAAAAAAAAAAAAAAAAAAAATTTACGAACGAGTGAAAAGTAGCCCAATAGGACAATCAACGCATGTTTTTTTTGGCTGAGTGAGATTCATAGAATTGTATGTACACACACAACATTAATTGATTTTGAGCTTTGAAAGTAATGACAGCAAACGCTTAAGGCATAGATTAATGATCCAGTAAGACATCCTTCGTCCAGGAAGTCAATAATTTGAGGAATTGTTTTAGCAAATGACAAGATTTTTTCTTTTCAAGTGAGCTCTATATATACCAGAATAAAGTGTAAATTAAGTAAATGAAAATGAAAGAATGCTAAAAAAAACTCGCGATAAAAATCCGAGTAAAAAACAAAAAACAAAAAACAAAAAACAAAAAACAAAAAAAAAAAAAAAGGAAAAAATCTTTTATGTAGATGAACAAGCGCGAGTGAGTTTGTGCGAGCAAATTATATGAAAGTGCATTTTGTGATTCGTAAAAGAAATATAGTTATAATTAATCCCCCTATGAATGATTTTGCGCGAGCGCATAATCGACGATATCTGCCTGATATTATAAGAACCTCAAAATAGATTAATGGCTTGTAACCTAGTGGTTGCGCATATTGTTAATCAAGCCTAATAATCGCAAATTTTGAATATGTAATCGGAAAATGAGCGAGAAAAGACTTGGTACGAATCGAGACGATTCGTTATATAAAAAAAACATGTGCGCAAGTAAGGAATAAAGATAAGATTTACGAGATAATGACATTGTGAAATGTGAAAATTATTAATATTAAATCCCAACTAAAGCATCATCACCTTTTGTATCATTTGTCTGTTCGTTTCTATCTTGCTGCGTTTGTCTTTCATTATTAATGTAAAACCAAGATGACTCGATCTCGATGAAGTCTTGTGTGTAAATATACTAATAAATATTATACATATTAAGAAAATCTGTGTTACATCTTTTTTTTTTAAATCCTCCTTTTCACAGAATAAATATTTATTATGAATTAATAAATCCTATATGCATATCAAATAATAAGTCATTTCATTTTAATAACATCATTTTAATAAAGTTATCGAGTTTACATTTTTACGTCATGCTTCTAATCCCTTCTAAATTTAACTCTAATACGATACGAATTATAAAATTTCAGCTAATTAAAGTTATATTTTATCTGAATAAATAACGATCAAATTTTTTAATTTAATATATTGATATTATCTGATAATGGTTTGTAGCATTTTTTAATGAAAAAGTTATCAAGTGTTGGTTGCAACTTTTTACTGTTGTTTAATTGAATGTTAATGTATTATAAATAGTCTATACTTTTTCATAGAAAACATTATTATGAACATCTGTACTTATTTATTGAAGGATTTTTAAAACTTGATCTCATTGATATAATATTAGAGCTGAACGAGCTTAGTTACTTTTTATTCTGCTTTTTTGTACATGCGCCGAACGTTGCGCATGCGCATCTTTGAAATGTGTATTTGAAGATTTTGCAAGTCGATTTTTTGCTTTTATTTTAAAAAATACTATAATTTTTACAATATTGACTATGACGCAATTTTTTGTGCTTTTGAAACAATTTTTTGGCGATATTTGATTTGTTGAAATATTAATATTTATGTAGACATAGGCCATTAAAATATTTTATTGTTTAACTTTTTTGACAAATAAATAAATCGGAGCAGTTTTTGCAAATTTTAATATCCTATGGCGCAGTTTAAGATCTATCTTGATTAAGTAAAATCTAGTCTATAATATTTATAATTTTTAAAATGATATATATATATATATATATATGTTCTTTCTCTCCATCATTTTAAAAATTATATATATATATATATACATATCTTATAGATATTTTTAACTCATACTCGTACATAAGTATAGTTAAGTTCGCGCAAGCTCTGCATTTCCCATACTTTTTTGGTGAGCTAAGAGCATTTCTCAACTACACGGAGTTACATTTCCTACTTCATGACATCTAGCAGGGAGACTAGAGGTAACTCCCTGATATCTAGTCTCCCTGCTGGCTCGCCACCGCCAGGTTCACTAGCTGTGAACGTGGCTGCTGGATAATGGCGGTCACTACGACAAATTTCGATTCTTGGCTGAGTACGAAACTACAGGAATTAAAGACGGACGAGGGTGTTTTCGGCTCGTACATCAAAGGTATTTTGGAAGGCGACGAGACTGAGGATGAAAAAACGGAGGCGCTCGAAGGCATTCTCGCCGGCATAACGGTGAGGAACCGTTAGGATTGTGAGGTTAGAATGTAACACCGCGCTTTTAGAAAAAGAACATTCACGAGATTTTATTTCCGATAATATGCATGTTTTTAAAATATCATAAGTTTAAATTATCGGTATCGTATATATTAACTACTCTTATTATATTGTCATTTAATATTTATAAATGATATGTTTAAATTCAGTCATATCTTTTAATTTAAAAGCGGTATTCTTTAGATAGCGTACACAAACTTTTGAAAAAATAATTCGAATTATATTAAACTTAATTTCAGGAAGATAATATTGGAAAACATGTGACTGAAATCTTAGAAGCTTGGGCCAAATGGTGCCATGCAACAGAAACTTCAACAGATGATACTCCAAAGGAAGACGTAGATGTTCGATTGGCTCGAATGCTAGAATCTCAGAGCCTTGCAACTACTTCACACAAAAGTAACTATACTGAAGAAGAAAGAAGAATACGTGAAGCTATATTAGCACAATATAGTCAAATGTCTGATCAAGAAGAAAGCGAAGGTGAAGGTGATGAAGATGGACCAGGCAGCGTTGGAGGAGCTACTGCTGATTGTGGTATTGAAAAAAATACTAATGTAACCAATATTATTCAAGCTGAAAGGGAAAAACGTGAGAGAGCTAAATTAGAAAGTCAGAAGAAAAAAGAGAAAGACAAAGAAGATCGGTTTGTAAAAATATAATTCAATAAAATTAGTAATTATGTTTTCTGAAATATGTTTTTATTTTGAATTAATATTATTACAGAGAAAAACAGAAACAGCTTAAAGAGGAAAAGAAAGAAAAGCGCAAAACTCAAAAAGGTGAAAGACGAAGGTAGCATCAAATATTACAACACAAAACAAGTTTCACAAAATTCTTATTCGAGAAATGTCTTGCATTTCTATTTACCTACCAACTTATACCACTTTGTACCCAGGAGTTACACACTTTTATTTATTCTTGTCCATCAAAGTGGAATCTGATCTCCATGATAAAATATCATGCTTCAATGCCAATGCAATGTACAATTATTCACATAGATAAAAATTGGGATGTCAAAGTAATGTTAGTTGCAATTGCCATGGTATTATTATATAGTTTGAGCTTTACAACTGTGTTAATCTTGATTTTATGTAGCTGTTTCTGGTCATCTACGAACTCATATTCAATCAAAGCATTGTTTTCTTAATGCATAGGCCATGTATTTAATGCGATCTTATCAAATAAATTATTTAAACGATAATATTTTCTTGCATTAAACGCATTTTTTTTTTAATTAAAACTATTTCATTTAGTTATTAAAAATGTGACAGTTACATGCGATTACGTTGATTATCATTGGTTGATATACAACTAAGCTATAAAATTTAAAGTATATACATACCATATATAATAGAAGATAAATACCTATATATTATTAAAATAATTGGTTTAAACTATGTAAACTTTTTGATATACGATCTACATCAAATTTTATGAATAAACATCAAACGCTCCTTATTAAAAAATATAGAGATTACTATCAAAATTTAAACAAATATAACTTTTTATTCAGTATGTTCATCTAATAGTTGTAAGATCTTTAATATATTTCGTTATTAAGATTCAATAACAATAGGATTATTAGTTTATAAATATAATATTATCTAATTTTAAATTTATAAGCATGATTATTGTTTTAAAGTATAAGAATTTGAATATTTTATCTGTGCAGCTTATGACAATAAATATTTTTTAAAATTTGAAAACATCTAAATTGCTGAAGCGGTTTAAAACATAATATTTTAATTTTTTAGGCGCAATTATGCAGAGAAAATAAAAGAATAATTAATATGCATGAATAAATTTCAAATTCTAGATTTTTTATTTTAATTTAATACCTATTTTCAATAAATTTTTGCTG
This sequence comes from Chalcis sispes, assembly GCA_949987625.1. NCBI lineage: Eukaryota > Metazoa > Arthropoda > Insecta > Hymenoptera > Chalcididae > Chalcis > Chalcis sispes. The sequence continues at coordinate 63,322,088 of OX465098.1, forward strand.
TAAAATAAAAATCTTGAAATTTCACTTGTTTTCACGTCAAAAAAAAATAAAATTTAGTACCAAAATCTACCGCTTGAGACATTGTTCGCACATGTGTGGTTATGAAGTTGGTTGTATATCTTACAGCGCATCGAGCGGTAGATTTTTGAACTAAAATTTATTTTTTCGGACCCTAAAACAAGTAAAAATTCAATATTTTCGTTTTACAACAAAAATTTATCGAAAATGAGTATTAAATTAAAAAAAAAAAGTGAAATTTAAAGTTAATGTCAATATATTAATAATTTTTGTATTTTAATTGTATAATTGTGCTTAAAAAAATAAAATATTATATTTAAAACCACTTCAGTAATTTAAATAAGTTTTCTTGAAAAATATGTCATAAGCTGCAAAGATAAAATATTCAAATTCTTACATTTTAAAACAATAATCATGCTTATACATTTAAAATTAGATGATATTATTTACTACTTTAATTAAATATTAATTTTTGCATTTGCAATAAAGTGCATTGCAAATAGTGTTAGTAAGTATGCTTTGATGATTTTCTTTATTTTTATAAATTATTTTTGTTTATGTATTAAGTTTAATAATGTATTTTTATTCATGAATAAAAAAGATATTCCAAAAGAAGCACGACAGTTTTAACGATTTTTAATGCCAGAGGAATTAAATAAATAAGCGCAAACAATTTATCAAGTTGAATATTTTTTTTTCAGAGTTTTTGACAAAGATTTTGTAAACTCAATTAAATTAGCAATCAATTATTTTAAAGCTGCTTTTATAAGATTTTTACTTCATGCTGTAATATTTAATGTATATTAAACAAAATAGAGGATTGGATGAAATTAAGATTAAATATACAAATTTTATTTTCAAAATACGTTTTATTATACGATTATACGATTTATTAACTTGTCGAATACGATTTATTAATTTGCCAAACTAACTACTGCGCAATACACTCAATCATACGTTTCATTTTTAAATCACACATCTATACTCTCGCACTTTATATTTATATGTATAAAATCTAAAACTGTTACTATTTAGACACCGTAACTTCTAGTCGTGATAAAGTTTACAATATACTAGAAATCGTTAATAGTACCAAGTCACTGTGATTGAAAGAAAGTTCGCGAATGTTATAAGTTTTTTTTTAAATTTCGAAGCATCAATAAAAAAGTATTTACGACTTGACTGATTTTCGTTAATCTTCAATTCAATCACGGCATGATCGCCTTCACAATATTTTTGTCTACATACATATTTTACAATACTAACTTTTAATCATTTTTACAAGTATCGAGAGTGCTGCTGTTTATAAAAAAAAGTTTAACGGGATTCGCGTCTTTCTTTCGCTTTTATCATTTAATCAAGTGTTTTCATTGCAATTTAACTATAAAATGTCCAAAATAAGCATCAATCCGTGCAGCTATTCTTTTTGAATATTCGACGACACGATTTTTTGATTGTTTTATTTTTTGAATGAACGAATTCAATCTACATTTGTAATAAATAATCAAAATTTAATATTTATCATATTTAATAAATTCTAATATTTTTCTCTCGGAATTTTCTTTTTTTTTTTTTTTTTTTTGTTTTTGTTTTTGTTTTCATTACGAAAAAAGCGAATCGCCGAATTTCCATATTTTTTTTTTTTATTTTGCTATTCACTAATGCTTTCAAAATACATTTAAATATCTCGGCCATCATAATGAATATTCCGCAATTTGTAATCACGTATATTTAGCTCAAAATTTGTACCACACACATGAAATCTTGTACTACGGAAACAATGAAAATATAATCATGAAGGTTTTTACTATTATTTTTTAAAGGCCATAGACGTAAATCATTTTTTTAACACGAAAAAATCAAACTGGTTATTGATTTGATACCAACAATATGTGAAAAAGTTTGGAAAAATAGGAAAGGAGTAGCAAAGGTAAAATAATCATAAATGAAGCTTACAATCTTCTTTTAAATGGTAAACAAAAAAAATAAATATATTGTTATTGACATGTCAAGTCGTTTGTCGTTCTTGGAACAAAAAAAGGAAAGAAAAAAACATTTTTCCCGGCTAACGATGAAACGCAACGACGAAAGCATTTTCTCTCTCGTGCTCTTTTGTAATAATGCAGACACGCACACGTATACAAATATAGTGCCCAGACACAGAGCAGGATATGACGCGGGCATATCGTTCATGTAAATATTATTTTACAAAAATAGCTATCGCAAAGTCACGTTATTATATTTTCTGTTAAAGAAAAACTTCGCTGTGAATTTTGCATACACATATTACAGACATATACACGCGTGTATGTACACGTTATCGTGGCCGGGGAATTAATTTAGAAAGTTATATAACTTTTTTTATATTGAATAAGTTGCATTTTTCTTAACGTATCATAAATCGGTCATTACACATTTACGCATAGTGCAATTCGACAAAAAAATAATATTTAGTCAATTTTTCATTCACAAAATTGACATGAAAATTATATTTTGACAAGTTACAGCGTGTGAGAGCACCGAAGCGTCGACAAAAAAAAAAGAAAAAAAAAAAAAAACAAAACAAATAAAATTAAATATTTGTTTAAGGGCGAAGGAAACAAAAATGTAGACAACTTTAATGATATTAACGACGACTACGGTGAGACCAGATTTCACACAACTAATTTTATGTAATTGTGACTAACGTATAAACTAATAGTTTAATAAAGAGACTAACAATGAATGTAATAAACGTAGATAAGGCTAGTCACAGAACGACAAAAAATAATTATAATAGTCGCAACAGTAAGTGACTGCACTAACAAAATTTAATACAAGCTATAATGGAGATCGTACATACTGTAGTACGAGAAAATGTAGCATCGCAAAAAAATCTTGATCGACTCATAATAATTACGAAAGATACAAAAAATAATTTGTATTTTTTAACAAACTTGTAAATTATCATTTAGCGCATTATATGCTGCCTTTTAAATAATGTATGTTTCATCATTCTATTTTTTGCAAAATAAACAAGATTTTTTGCGAGGCAACAATCTTTCGCTGTTCTTTTTTATAAGACTTATAGTAAGCAAAAACTATAGCTACGGCGGCGTGACCGAAAAATCGCTAAAAAATTAATGTATTTCACTTTGGTAAAACGTATATAAAGACGCATTAAACGTTTTATCACGAAATCATAATTTTGCTATATAGATAGCTATGACTTTCTTGGTGTCACCAAGAATACTCGACATAAGTACATTTTTTATTTGCTTTCAGCTAGTTTCAAAAGTTATTTTCATTCATCATCTGTTTCTTAATTATTTATTATCTGTTGCTTAAGGGATTCAACTGGCCCGATTACTAAAATAATTTCTTATTTGTCACTTGTAAAAAAAAAAACAAAAAGAAAAAAAAATGCGTAGAAGAAAAAAGTGATAATAAAAAAATCTATTTTCTCTTAGCAACAGTAAAAATCTTATGGTACAGAAAATTAAGGATTCGCAATACGCTACAGTTTGTAATACCTAGCAAAGCAAATATAACAATAATAATAATAATAATTATATTAACTAATAACAATAGCAACAGCAACGTGACACTTGTACAGTCAACGATGATAATAATGTTTCTTAGTTATTATAAATTTCAATAATCAAGATTTTAAAGTGACAAATAGTGAGTCACAAAAACTATTCAATAAAGACGTGCGTACATGTGCCTATAATTAAGAAAGAAAGAGAAGTTATAAGGTAAATTATTTTACAAAGAAGAGATACAATTGTTTTTTTCAAAAATAACGATGACGAAATAAACATATAATGCGGTATATAAATTGCAAATACGGGTAGCTATTTATGACTAGGCTAAAAATGTGTGTTTTCATTTTTTACTTGTATTGATTGATTTCGAAGTCAATATAGTGCTCGAGTTTGTTAAATTTCTTAAATTATGTTTTTTTATTTATTTATTTATTTATTTATTTATTTTTTTCGTATAAGTACATCGATTAATTAAGACACGTCTTTGGTATTTTCTTGAAAATATACATTTTGTACCGCATGTGTAATAACTGTTAGTATCAATTGAAATTTATTATTATTTTTAAATAACTTACATTAAAAAAAAAAAAAAAAAAAATTGAATACATTTGACAAGAAACAAAGTCAATTTTAAGTACAAAAAGTTTAACATTGACGTAATAACATGTATACACGCCTATAACTTTTCTCTTATTAAAAAAAAATTTAAACATACATGCGTTTATTATACTTTAATTAATTTTGAAACATTAAGATACAAAGAATTTTATGAAATTAAAAATTTGTAAAATTTTTCGAACAGCAAAAGATGTTGTAAAAATTACGTTTGAGAAAAATTAAACTGCATCACATTACATAGTTCCTTTACGCTAACGAAAAAATGTGAACGAGGTAATATAAACGTCAGTGGCACCGAGTTTAAGAAAATTGATGAATGCCATTGTTATTGTACATAATATTAATATTAAAAATGCTCCAAATGGGAGAGATTTTTTCGTCGGCATTAAAAACTTGAAGGTCTTCGGTTTGTTTACTTTTTAATAATTGAGCATTTCTTTAGTTTTTGTTTCGTATGTTTGTGAATAATAAAATTCACATCATAAAAAATCTTCCAAAAAATTAATAAAATGATTAAGTTACTCAGAAATAAGTAAATGTAATTTCATTAAATAAAGAAAATCTATTTACTAATTTAACAAAGCAATGATTTTTAGCGTTTAACCGATTTGGGAATGCACTTGGCATTTAAATTTTTTTACTTTTTCTCTTTTTTAGTATCCATTATTACTTTATTAGTAAATATAGCTCACGGAGATGCAAAGTAAAGAGAAAGTAAATGAACGTCACACGCTCGATAAAACCGCATTGTACATGTGTCTGGCATCACTAAATTTTTTCTCTTTTAAATATAAACACTTGCGCGCTATATTTTCTCACCTTTTCTAGGTTCCACGCTATTTTACAATCTTATTACAAAGTCTTTTAAAAAAAGGTCTCTTCGCACCATCGAAGCGCTTCCAAAATCTTTCGATAGATATTTGGTTTTATTTCTCTTATATCCTTTCTTTTTTTATCACGCATTTGTATTTATCGCTTTTATCATTTTACATATATATTTTCAGAAGAGTTGATTATCGCGACGTGGATGGTGAGAGACAGACTGCTATTCGGTATGTGCTGCGCGTGTTATGGCTGTTAAAAAGGCGAATGCGATATATAAAACGCACGCACGCATGCAATACCACGGTTTCGACGGCAATTTTTTTCTCGTTAAAAAATACTTTTGCCGCTAGTTCACAATTAAATTTTCTTCATAAAATTTGTTCGCCTATTCCGCGGTACTGCTTGCTCTTCTTCTATATTATATTTATAGGTGCATTCGCAAATTCATTTCACGCCATTATACATACGCACGTACAAACATATACATATACATTTATTATATGTACAGAGCTATATAAAAGTGTGACGCTCGTGTGTCTGAATTTTTGTCTCAATTCATTCATTATTAGGCGTTCCCTTGTCTTGAAAAAAGATCATCGGTAATGATTCTCTTTCTTGATTTCATCTCCCTTGAATGTACTTGAATGCGTTTACATATAAATTTTCTACGTATTCTCTATAGCATTATTCTGGATTTGTTTATTCCTCGGCGATGCGTTTACTTGGACGAGAACACGTGCGTTGAGATGAAGAGCATCAAAGGCGACATAGTGTGAAAAAGGAAATGAGAGGAAAGCAGAATTATGAAAAATGAATGTGGAAGGGTATATATATATATAATTGATTTACAGCGCAAATCTCACACACAGTTTTCTAGCTGGTTCTTCTCTAGCTGGTGTCCCGTACACGAGCGCAATGGTTCTCGAGCAATAATGACAACGACGCACGATGTAGGCAACGTCGACGAACAAAATCAAATATTTGCTCACGTGTATGTGTGATTCAAGAGACATCGCTTTCTGATCGTGTATGTCATTTTTGTGTGTGCGGAAAATGCATATGTAGCGTGTGATCATATATATATATACAAATAAATAAATAAATATATATATATATATATATATATATATATATATATATATATATATATATACACGTATTTGTATATATTTCTCGATCAAGGTGTAAAGTAGAGAAAAGAAAAGATGATGAGATAGAGAAGATATGAGGGATAGAATAGAAAGATAAAGATAAAGGATGTATATGAATTCCAAGAGTGAAGAGATCAAGGATCGGATCGTAACTGACCGATCGATTGAGAGATAGACATGGCACGGCGACTCCGGTCGAGAGTGTACACGGTCACAACGTCACAGGCCACCTGCTGGCACACAAACAAACACACAGACAGGTTAGTCACCACCACACTGGATAAAATACATACGAAGATCCTCGTTAAATTGATGCACAAGCGTTGTGTATACAAATATATAAATATATACATACATTCGTCCGTAACTCATGTATCGCAGAAAAGGAAGGTATATATAAGGGTGAACTCTCAAAAATTACAAGTTTATTGGATATTTCCAAAAAAGTTTTTTAAATTCTACGTTTACTAACTCAGTCTTTTTACAATTTTGAGAATGTTGAGAATTTTGTTTAAAAAAAAAAAAAAAAAAAAAAAAAGAATAACTTTCATAAAAGTATTTTTGTCGCTGAACCAATTAACTGTGATAATCTTTATAAATATTACGCATATTGTTACAATAACTGTAGACAATTTTCCATAATAATTATTATGTATATTTTATTTATTAAAATTGCAATTCGAATAGCATTGCCATTTCTTCATCGCGAATATATTCGTCAATCACAGCTAACTAGTTAATTATTCATGCAGAGCTAAATTATGTTAGTAAATATAGAATTTAACGAATTTGTAAAGTGATTTGAATGGATAGTAAGCAAG